>OX465288.1:186099189-186521689 GCA_949987695.1 Merzomyia westermanni
CATACATATGTAATACAGGAAAGCTGTTGATCAAGTTGGAGTCAAATAGATATGTTATATAGTTCTGCGGTTTGAATAGGCTGTCTTTAATTACAACCTTTCTAGACAAAACCTTTCGAAAAATTAAAGTCTTCTACTGTTTGTTTTAAAGGCTACACTGAAAATCAAGCACTTCACTTTTAATATACATTTTTCGAAAAAAATTAAGAAAAATTTACTCGGAGCTTGCCGAGGGAAAATCTTTGTGATTTGGCCCAGTCCAGTTTATTTCGAAGCTCCCTTATTAAGGGTGTCTGAGGTATTCTTTTGTTCAGGAACCAGGCTTCAGCAAATTAAATACAATCAGACCACAGTAGGATCAGATGCTCCTATTGCATAAAACATACGCAAACTGACTGAAACCGCATTTTATAAATGAGGATATCGTAAGTTTACACTGCAGTTGGCGCATCGCAGAAACCAAAAACAAAATGCAGAAAGCAAAATCGATGACGGAAAATTTTTGAAAAAAAATTTTTTCTGACCCTTTCGGAAACAACAAAATTGATTTATAGAGTTCTCCGAGTGGTTAAAAACTCTACCCCAGAATAATATTACTTATAATCCTTATATTCACCTAAGTTGACCACAGTAGCAAAAAACTGTTGCTGATAGCCATTTCAATTTTGTTAGATTTTTTTTATTTATTTATTCACGACTATAAATAAGCAAAGGGCAAAGAAAAATAATTTTTATGAAAATTATTCATACTGTTTTAATTAACCTTTATTAATTTTGTAAAGTCTTCATTTAACTATAAATGGAAAATTTAGAGAATAAGTTTGTAGCTACTCCTTCAGAACAATTTCGGAAATTACTAGACTACTTCTTCATAGAAATTTGGCAAGTTCTGTTAAACAATAGGCTATCAGAACTATGGTTTGTTTGTCAACGAAACTCCTATTTCATTTAATTCTTACCACCCATTTGCCGGATTTATTCAATGTGTCCATTTTTGACACTTCGATACGCTCTGGGTTTGTTTACTCTAAAGAATTGTAAGAACAATTGAATTGTTGTTTTTTCGGACTATACATTTTTAAAGAATTCATTGCCATAGGCCAAGGAGAAAAGTAAGAAAGATAAAAAAAAAAAACATGTCAATTTGATTTACTGTGAACCACAAGGGGACACAACGCCAACTGACGTCAACAAAAATTTAGTAATATAGTGATTGAATCAATCAATTTATAGTTCCAAATTTTTATTTTATAAAAGTGATATCATTTCAAAATATTGATGGTTAATTGATGAATTTCGAAATATTTTCATCTTCGACATTGTTACCCGTCACCCAAGGACAAGAATAATTATTTCTATGACAATTATTATTGCTGTGTTGTTGTTTTTATTTTAATATTTTTATCTATGGTTTTATTTTATTTGTTTTATTTTATTTTATTTGGTTTTTTTTATTTTTTTGTTTTATTTATTTCATCTTACTTTATTTTATTTTATTATATTTTGTTTCACTTTATTCTATTCTATTTCATTTTACTTTGTTTTATTTTTTTAAATTTAATTTAATTAAATTTTTTTAATTTTTTTTTATTATTTTATTTTATTGTATTTTATTTTGTCTTATTTTATTTTATTTTAGTTAGATTTTTTTTATTGTGTTTTATTTTATTTAATTCAATTTAGTTTTCTTTAATTCAAATTTTGGTTGTTTTTTACTTTTTTATTTTATAAGTATTCATGAAACGAGCTCAAGGCCAAGAATAATAATTTTTCACTTTTTGAGTTTTTATGAAAATTATTATTGTTTTCATTTTTTTAATAATCATTTTTAATTAATTATTAAAAGTTTTTTTATTGAATAGAGTAGGAAAAATGTTTTTATTTTATTTTATCTTATTTTATTTTATTTTAGTTTATTTTTATTTTTTTTGTTTTATTTTATTTTTTTTATTTGATTTTATTTTTTTTATTTTATTTTATTTTATTTTATTTTATCATGTTTTATTTTATTTTATTTTATATCATTTTATTTTATTATATTTTACTTTATTTTATTTTATTTTATTTTATTTTATTTTATCATGTTTTATTTCTTTTATTTTATTTTATCATGTTTTATTTTTTTTTATTTTATTGTATTTTATTTTTTCTTATTTTATTTTATTTTAGTTAAATTTTTTTCATTGTATTTTATTTTATTTAATTAAATTTACTTTTCTTTAGTTCAAATTTTTGTTGTTTTTTACTTTTTTATTCTATTTTATTTTATTTTATTTTATTTTATCACGTTTTATTTTTTTTTATTTTAGTTTATTTTATTTTATTTTATTTTATTTTATTTTATTTTATTTTATTTTATTTTATCATGTTTTATTTTATTTTATTTTATGTTTTATTTTTTTTTTTACTTTATTTTTTATTTTATTTTTTTACCTGTATAAGAAGAATGTTAGAAATTACGGACGACACTTACCACGAGGAAATTAAAAATGAAATAAATCTATTGTTAAGAAGCAATGATTTTCCTGAAAACATAATTAAAACACTGTTAAAAAATATCAAGAAGAACAGAATCAAGAAAGAGAAAAAGAAAAACCGCAGAAAATATTTAAGTCAGTAGCTTATGTGCCAAAATTGTCGGAGCGGTTGGCCAAATCAGAGTGGTACAACAAAGATGAAGTAAAAATAGCCCATAAGCCGATAAATACATTAAAAAACATATATAATCAAACAAAATCAAAAATTTCACATACAGAAAAAAGCAATATAGTGTACGAAATCCCTTGCAATGGGAAAACAACGAACCATGTCACAGCGTATATGTTGGAACAACAAAAGGCAAACTTAAAACTCGACTAGCTCAACACAAATCGGATTACAAATATTGCCACCATACTGCAAACCAAAAAACTGCACTTATGACCCACTGTACTGAAAACTCCCACTCACCAAACTTCGACAAAGCTACTATTCTACAACAAGAACAACATTATAGCAAACCATTATAAAACAACCCTTGTGTTTTTTATTTCAATTTGGACCTCAAGCCAGCTAGCAAAACTGATTATTTTATTTAATTTTATTTTGTTGTGTTTTAGTTTATTCTATTTTATTTAATTAAATTTTATTTTATTTGGTCCCTATGGGCGTATTATATTCTAAATAATAACCTTTTTTGTACTTTCCAAAAAATTTATATGTGTATGTGTCATCAATGAAGTTAGGATTTTTGCTAATATTCGTTAGACTGACTGATTTCCAACAAAGCGGCTTATTCTTTGTCAGAAGTTTATGTAATCTGTGTGCCGAATTTTCGTATGCTATCTTTAACGTTTTCAATTTATGATTAATAATAGCAACAAAATTGAGCTTATTACAAGGTGGCGCAAAAGTAATCCTGCTATCAGAAAATGCTATAAATTTTGCGATTGGCCCCTAAAGTCAGTTCTGTTTTGACATTTGTGTAGTAAACACATGCGAAATACACGTTAATAAACAATGTTACGCTACACTGCTCCAGAACGCGGAATATTGCTGACTATTTATTTGACCAATAATCGGTCGGGGCCAAACGGTTACTGTGAATGGTGAGCGCTACAGAGCAATGATCAACGAGTTCTTTTTGCCGCAACTTGATGAATTGGGATTGGAAAACATGTGGTTCCAACAAGACGGTGCAACAGCACACACTGCACGTGCCACAACCGATATGCTGAACATCGGAAGCTTACTTTTGCGCCACCTTGTATAAGTGGGAAGTGCCACACCTGTTTTGAAAAATTCTTAAAATAATTACACTCCTATTGTGAGTGTCGAATAAGAATAGATAATCGACTACTAAGCGATTAGCGATCATCGAGCAATTGCGAGTGTCGAACCGATCGCTTAATGAGTGACTGTGAATACTTATTCGATCATCTTTCTACTACCATTTTGCAGTCACTGGTGTGTCGATGTGTTAATCTGGATCCCTTCCTACCTATGGATATCCATGGATATTAAACTGTTTTAATTTAGGTGTATGCATACTGAATAATCTCTTTTTATGTGTTTTCTAAAAAATTGTGTCTATAGAAAGTGCGTGTGGTTATCATCGGATTTCTTTCGTGTTAAATAGCAATGGGAGGTGAAAGCGAAAGAACCTGACGAACAGACATGGCTAAATAAATTTTGTAAAAGAACCCAAGAGCCGTGCCTCGTATGTTCGAGACCTAATTCCCTAACATAAGATCCAACTTTTTACATGTTTTTTTTGTCTTGTCAAAATTGAAAATTTTTTTTTTATAAATTTTTTTTTATTTTCAAATAAAGTAGCATTTTATCAGTTTTCCGCGATATATTTAATTTTTTTTCAGGGGGCTATTTTCTTTCGCTTATCATTCATATAAGTCGTCCTTCGCCCAGCACAGTTTTTCACAGCAACAATATGGTGACTCTACAGGAGATTTACCATAACCAATTTATCAAGCAGACGGATCGAAAAAGCATTTTCAAACAAATCAAGAATATGGTGCAGAAAGGTCAAAGAATTTCATTAAAGGAACTGAAACAACGACGTATTACACTTCAACGAATGTTGGAAAACGAGGACAAAATATATCAGGAAGAGTTTGCTAAAAAGGTGAAAACGCGCATCGACGAAGATATCAAGAAACGTAAAATTGCTTTGTTGCAAATCAAAGAAGAACGGAAGAGCCAACACAAAGAGTTTGTCGAACAGAAAAAGATACAACGAGAGCTTGAAAGCTGTTACGAGGTGCGCGAAGCGTTAAGACAAAACGAAAGAATGCAGGTAAAGGATACGCTGCTCGAACAAATAACTGAAAAAGAGCGCGGCGTCAGACGCAATAATGAATTGGACGCATATTGGCGCAGTGTAAACGAAGTCAATGCAAAACGTTTCGATGATTGTTTGGCAGCCGAAAAATGCATAAAGCGACACCTACAACGCAATACACAGCTTGGGCTCGAAGAGCAAATCAAAGCACATAAACGCCAACAAGAGGAGGAGAATGCTAGGAAGCAACAAGAAAAAATGGAAATAGAAAAACTTATACAAGATATGAAACTGGAGGAGCAAGAAAAACTGTTCAACGGTCTGCCACCAAAAGCGATAGCTTACCGCCAAGAACTTCTCGATTTAATAGCCGAAAGAAAGAAACAACGCGAAGCTGACGCTTTCAAGGAAAAGGCGGAGGAGCGTGCAGCTATGGCAAAACTAACCAAAGAAGACGAAGAGGAACGCGTGGCATTGGCGCTACGCAAACGTGCCGTCTTCAATGCTACAATGGAATTTATGGATTACGCGCGACGTATGCATAAACTAGAAGCAGACGCGCAGGCGCAACGCGATGCACGTGCTGATGATTTGCGTCATGTTGACTATTGCACAAAGGAAAATTTGAAGAGGGAAGTGGATCGACGCGCCGAAATGGCTAAAATTTACTATGCCGAGTTGCGCCGACAAATGTGCGAACAATTTGAGAGGCGTTTGCGTGAGGCGCAAGAGCAGCGTGAACAGAAAATGCTCATAAATGCCTTTGCGCGTGCCGAGAAGACGCCAGCTGACTTGCGTTTGGAGCGTCGTAAAATGAGCGAAGAGCTTGACAAACAATTGGCTGAGAATGAGCGTTTGCGTAGAGAGGAGGAGGTGGAATATAATTTGCATTTGCAAAAGTTGTCGAATGATAGCGTCTTTTGCATGAATTTGTCTGAGGCATATATAAAGGATCGCAAGAACTTTTTGCCTTTACATCCAAATTGGCGCATTCATGCATGTCCCAAGAAAGATTTTGTTGGCAAGAGTGGCGGTGAGAGCAGCGCAGCTTGTGAGAGCAATGCAGAGCGTGCGGATGCGTGCGTGAAACCATGCAGTGGCGATGGACGCTTACTCAAATCTTGTGCTGCACATAATTATTTGACCGCGTTAAAATTTGAACCGAATACGTACAAAAAGCGTATGGAGAGAGAAACATGTTAGATGTAGTGGGTCGGAGTTTTTATTTCTAGTTTTTTTGTTTTATAAAAAAATATTTCGATGAAGTAAACTTACTTTGAATAATTTGTTTTTTTTTGTCCATAACTTTTGAGCCGCTGAACAAGTTGTGCTTCGACCTCGGTGTCTCCTAAAGTGCGTCAGTAAAGGGCCAAACATTGTTTTTTTTTTTTATTATTTTTAGGTTAGGTTTCGACTTCAGAATCCTTAAGGTTTGGTTATCAGTTTCGGGATTTATTCTAAGCAAAAACACATTGCGCTGGCTTCATGGTATCAGAGCAACAAAATTTGCACCAATAACCAGCATTAACTTCCTTCACTTTAGACATAACTTTGACACAAGGAATTGTAAAAAATTTATTGACTGTACGAACCTGAGCGAAAAACAAAATACACAGCAGGGTTGCTGTTTTATTTCTGGTTTTACCTGTTTATTGTACCATGGTTGGCACTGAAGTTATTTTCATGGGGTTGCCACCTGTCAGATTTTTTTGAAGTTGAAGATTAAGAGTGAAATTTGAATTTTTTGGAGTAGATCGATAGTTTTTTTTGATCCAACAAAATACTGTAGTAGAATTAAGAAATTATAAAATTAAGGAAATAGCTGATTGTAGTAGTATTAGGCTGGGTTCCGAACATTTTGGAACTTTTCGGGATCATGTCGGAGCTTTTTCCGTAACATTTCTGAGTCATTAGAGGATTGGTTTGTTTTCGGGCGCTCGGACCATTTTTATTTTTTTTCGGGTTTAATTCGGGACTGTTCTCGGGTCTTTTTGTGGCAATTTTTGGGTGTTTTCGGGATTTTTTTCGGGAACTTTTCAGGATAGTTTCAGGACTCTTTTCGTTTCGTTTTTCGTTTCGGAATCATTAGAGCATCACTTCAGGATTCTTTTCGGGAACATGCCAAGGCTTTTTTAGGATCAGCTCGGAACTTTGTCGGGATCATTTTGGAATCAGCGCAGAATCGTTGCCAGATTTTTTCGGGATAATCTAAGTTATTTTTCAGGTTCGATTCGATATTGTTTTCGGAACTTTGTCAGGACAAATTCGGGATTACATTCGCATCATTTCAGGATCATTTCGGGACTTTTTAATTTTAAAGCTGTAGCACACATTAATTTCCTATTATTCTCACAGAACTGTACGAGCTTCCTCCTGGATTATATAATGTATATTTGCTTGTTCTAAGTTCTTTTTGCCTTTTTAACATCGAATTCGACTAATTGCAGTCGCTAATTGAATACCTTCATTATAAAGCAATTAATTGATTTCAGCTTTAGCTGCAGCCAAATACAAATTTTACCAAGCATGCTACGTAAGCGAGCGCTAAATGGCGCTGGAACTGCCTAGCCGATGTAGGAAATGCCTGTCTAATCGTCGGCTGCATTATTTAGTTTATTCTAATAATTTCCACTAATAACCGGGCTGTTTGTGTGTTGACTGCCGGCTACTGCCCACCACCTCACCAGCAATTTCGCACTCACGAGTTAGTTGCAAAGCCTTACGTGCTACCGCGCAGTTAGCCGTACACAAAGATATGGAGATGCGGATTTATCAAAGAATGAGCTGGTACCTGATTTAAGAAAGTCAAGTACAATTTTTTTTTGCAAAAAAAATTCAAAATTAGGTTTGCAAGGCATCTCTTCGAAATCGTGTTCCTATTTGTAATTTTATTCTGTTTTGGGTTGTTTAATTTTACTTTATTTTATTTCATGTTATTTTTTTTATATTTGATTTTATTTTATTATATTCTATTTTATTTAATTATATTTTATTTTACTTCATTTTATATTACTTAATTTTATTTCATTTTAATTTATTTTACTTAATTTTATTTTATTTTACTTTCATTTATTTTATTCAACCTTATTTTATTTTATCTTTATTTTACTTCATTTTATTTTATTTTATTTTATTTTATTTTATTTTATTTTGTTTTACTTTATTTTATTTTATTTTATTTTATTTTATTTTACTTTATTTTATTTTATTTTCATTTATTTTATTTTATTTTCATTTATTTTATTCAACCTTATTTTATTTTATCTTTATTTTACTTCATTTTATTCTATTTTATTTTATTTTGTTTTCCTTTATTTTATTTTATTTGATTTTAATTTACTTTATTTTCTTTTATTTATTTTTTTTCTGTTTTATTTTATTCAATTTTATCTTTTGTCATTTAATTACTTGGTGCTGCAATGTGATTGCGCATTTCTCTGGTATATACTTACAATGTTCTGTTTTTTTTTTATATACTAACAACAATGTGGCTTTGTTTGTTGCTAATATTAAAAGGCGCAAGTAATTATGACACACGAACTGGTAAATTTGATGGTGCTAAGAGCAACTATGTACAAAACTGCAACCACAAATGAATGCACACTTCTTTGCAGCTACTGATCTTCATCATACATCTGCCATATCCTATGATGGCCAAGTAGCAATGAAAAGGTGAATGCCCTTGCAACATGCCGACACATTCCCAAACGTTTGGTTTGAATTCTCTACAGCAAACATTGCGAGCGCACGAATGTGTGCGGAGCAAGCGCCAAGTGGCAAGTAGCAGAGCAAAGCAATTGATTTATTCACTTAGCTTCACAGCATTTCTGGAATAAAAACGAAAAAATTGCATTACTACATGTGAAAATCTAATTTAATTAGACCAAGAAAGAGCGAGAAGAAGCAGAAATCATCTGGGAGCTGGCATTAGTTCGAGGCATTAATAACGAAGATCACGTGTTGCAAATCGCTTTTAAGATTTTTCTATCCCAAACGTTGACTTCTAACAACATATGACATTTGACAAAATGAGTGGCTGGGAATTCTTTATTGTATGTAAATATTATTTATTGCATTTTTCGAGAGTACTATAATTATGTTAGCAAATTTGTGTTGCTGACAAAGAACTCCCCTGGGTTGTTCTAATTAAATTAATTAAATATAATCGCCTCTCACTTTGAAGCCTTGGTGACGATGGCAGTTTTCTAAGCGGTGGTAGGCCTAAATGGTCATTAAAGGCATTTGTCTCAGCGCTATAACTTTTGATGGTTTTGAAAATTCGCATTATTAATTGCAAATTAAGAATAGTTTAGCGGCACAGCTCTGTTGCTAGTGACAAGTCAACATGCCAAGCTTAGCGGTGCACATCTGCAATGAGCTTCAATTATTTGCTGGTCGGGGTGAATGTTCGCTCTTTTTGTTCGCGTAATTTACAAGAAGTGTCGGTTCGCAGAAACACTAGATAATTGCTCAATAAGAGTGTCAGTTTCACAAGGTGTCTCAAAAAGGTTTGCTAATGAATGCCATACAACTTTCCAACAATTCATTTCCGCTGAGGTGAAGTTTCAGAGTTAAGGTTAAAGTTAAAGTTAAATAGTTAAAGTTAAAGTTAAAGTTAAAGTTAAAGTTAAAGTTAAAGTTAAAGTTAAAGTTAAAGTTAAAGTTAAAGTTAAAGTTAAAGTTAAAGTTAAAGTTAAAGTTAAAGTTAAAGTTAAAGTTAAAGTTAAAGTTAAAGTTAAAGTTAAAGTTAAAGTTAAAGTTAAAGGTAAAGTTAAAGTTAAAGTTAAAGTTAAAGTTAAAGTTAAAGTTAAAGTTAAAGTTAAAGTTAAAGTTAAAGTTAAAGTTAAAGTTAAAGTTAAAGTTAAAGTTAAAGTTAAAGTTAAAGTTAAAGTTAAAGTTAAAGTTAAAGTTAAAGTTAAAGTTAAAGTTAAAGTTAAAGTTAAAGTTAAAGTTAAAGTTAAAGTTAAAGTTAAAGTTAAAGTTAAAGTTAAAGTTAAAGTTAAAGTTAAAGTTAAAGTTAAAGTTAAAGTTAAAGTTAAAGTTAAAGTTAAAGTTAAAGTTAAAGTTAAAGTTAAAGTTAAAGTTAAAGTTAAAGTTAAAGTTAAAGTTAAAGTTAAAGTTAAAGTTAAAGTTAAAGTTAAAGTTAAAGTTAAAGTTAAAGTTAAAGTTAAAGTTAAAGTTAAAGTTAAAGTTAAAGTTAAAGTTAAAGTTAAAGTTAAAGTTAAAGTTAAAGTTAAAGTTAAAGTTAAAGTTAAAGTTAAAGTTAAAGTTAAAGTTAAAGTTAAAGTTAAAGTTAAAGTTAAAGTTAAAGTTAAAGTTAAAGTTAAAGTTAAAGTTAAAGTTAAAGTTAAAGTTAAAGTTAAAGTTAAAGTTAAAGTTAAAGTTAAAGTTAAAGTTAAAGTTAAAGTTAAAGTTAAAGTTAAAGTTAAAGTTAAAGTTAAAGTTAAAGTTAAAGTTAAAGTTAAAGTTAAAGTTAAAGTTAAAGTTAAAGTTAAAGTTAAGGTTAAAGTTAAAGTTAAAGTTAAAGTTAAAGTTAAAGTTAAAGTTAAGGTTAAAGTTAAAGTTAAAGTTAAAGTTAAAGTTAAAGTTAAAGTTAAAGTTAAAGTTAAAGTTAAAGTTAAAGTTAAAGTTAAAGTTAAAGTTAAAGTTAAAGTTAAAGTTAAAGTTAAAGTTAAAGTTACAGTTAAAGTTAAAGTTAAAGTTAAAGTTAAAGTTAAAGTTAAAGTTAAAGTTAAAGTTAAAGTTAAAGTTAAAGTTAAAGTTAAAGTTAAAGTTAAAGTTAAAGTTAAAGTTAAAGTTAAAGTTAAAGTTAAAGTTAAAGTTAAAGTTAAAGTTAAAGTTAAAGTTAAAGTTAAAGTTAAAGTTAAAGTTAAAGTTAAAGTTAAAGTCAAAGTTAAAGTTAAAGTTAAAGTTAAAGTTAAAGGTAAAGGCCAAAGGTTCCACTTGTTGTGTCATATTATGAGAAAGGACAAAGCAGTTCCAGCCAAGAAGGTTTTCCTATCGGCACCCGAATTTGACGGCAGAGGACGGAGGAAGCCTGGACTGAGATGGAAAACAAGGTGCTAACCGGTAACAAGGTCAAGGGAAATAACGTGAATTGACGATTCGAAATTAAGTCAACTTAAGTTATTTCCCTTGGCCTGTCACCGATGACTTGACCTCCCTTGTTGTTTCCGATTGTCGGCAGTTATCGCTAAAAAGGATGAAATCTTGATATTTAGTGGGGAATGGCCCATTTTTCTAGTGCGCAAATGAATCTAGGTAGAAAACTATATGGAGATCCGTTGAGGCCTTGGGACGTCTACAGAGTACAAACACACACATGCATATGTAGTTTTATTATTTATAAGAAAAGTCGATCGAATCACGAGTTTCGGAAGAAACACCTTCGCAACATAACTAAGTTCCTCCATTAATGATAAATGCGAATATATTTTGAAAGCGCATAATTTCCAATTAAATGTCCGATTTACAATAACTGAATAATTGGTTGCTAAGAACAAAACTATGCCCAGTGGAATCCGATTAGTCAAGCAAATCGCTTTAATACAACAAAGTAAATAAACAACAATAAATAAAAATAATAAAAGTATTACGCTGATCGATGTAGGAAAATAATAAGAACTCGTCCACAAACATAAATGCAATAATGTTTTGCATGCAATTTAACACCAGAAGAATGGACCGAAGAATAGCCTGACATAACTTGACATCTCATTGCCATCTCATTGGCATCTCATTGGCATCTCATTGTGCCGTAATGACTTATTGCCTTAATGCAATACTAACACACATTAAGTCCATGTTCTTGTTGCTGGCTGCTGCTGTTGATGATGATGAACGTTGTTGTTGCACTGCGCTAAATATCAACTAGCATGTAGAGTGGAGCAAGTAGGGATTATCTGTAATATTTGTAGGCCAGCTTTTCAACTCATTTGCCGCCTTTATGTATCCCTATTGTGGTCACGTCAACGGATAGAATGAAGACCTTCACAGCATATTAGAGTTGACGAGGCAAAAATCCGCTGACAATGAGCTGTTGAATGGTGGCTACGAATACACATGTATGTTGTCGCATGTGTGTGTATGCGGGTTTGAATGTATTGGTGGTCGTTGAAGAACTGACGACGAAATTGGCGTTGATGCTGTTTGTTTTGTTGTTGTTTTTGGTGGATGCTAATACTGGAATTGAGACTAGAACTAAGGCATTGATGTTGAGGCTGTCAAGGTCATGAACAAGATTACTCAAGCATTAATTAACAAAGGCAATGAATGCCACAGAGTGCAGTGCATATGCGAAGGGCTATAAATAGTTAAGTTGAGTTAAGCTAAAGTGCACGAATATGGATGGGGATAAATACTTGAAATATAAAAAAAGAAAAACGATAATACTAATATTTGAAGAAAAAGTTAAAACACACTACTTTGCTTGCCTACTCACAATTGTACAGCGATACATACTAGGGGCGACTGATAAGTGCATTTGTTGCTGTGGCGGGTTCTTCGCTACAAATAAGACTGGAAATAAATTTTTTTTTTTTGGTTTTTTTTCTATAATTAATTTTGTTATTTTTAGGGCGACGAAAGGAAATCATAAATCAATCAATTCCTAAATCTCGTTGTGGGAGTAATTTTCCTTATATAAATCCAGTACTTCCGGGTCTAGCACGGAGTATTAGTTCGACTTTCGAGTGTAGGGAAGGGAGAAAGATGCCAATTTCGTGCTTAAGCGATCCAATGAAATTTTTTACCACTTGTGATAACTTCTCTATTTGGGCCGTCATACCGGAACACCTGGTATTCATATCATACTAAAGACTCTATCTTCGATAGTGCTTTTAAAACATTTCGGACCATGTTCATATGGTGGGTTTCGCCATCTTCAGACACCTGAAGTGGTATATTAAACCCGACTGTCTGTGAACGATTTTATTTCAAGCCGATTTTATTTCAGCCGAAACCTAGTAACTCACTAATAATAACAGTCTGGATATTTGTTTTAAAACAAAGTCTATGGGGAGGTGGCCGCGCTAATCAAGCTCCGCTACATGAGCTACAGATGAATCTAAAGGCTCTGAAGGCTCGAACCTTTCACGAGCAACGGTGGCAACTTTCCCTCTGCTCTATTGGATATTTATGCACTGGGCGTGGCGAGCTATATATAATTTTGGATACTGCTTGGTACCTGTGGTTTACTCTTGAACACAGTCAGTGTCTCCCGAGCAAGTGCTGGGCTGAAAAGGTAGTTTTTTTGGGCCGATGGAGATCGCCGGTAATGTGCAGTATTCATAGGGTGCATTAAGGCTCATTCATTCCTGGTGACTGGAATTCTGACTGGCACTGCACAATCGGAGTATAAGCGGTTTACGTCAACATATTGAAAAACTCTTCCTGCTACAACTTTCTGGAAGATGAAGACGTGAAATTACAGAATCACTTTGTCCTTAGCTTTTCAGATTTTGCCATAACTAAGCGGATGTACTTCCACCTTGGATAACTCGGTTCTCATTCTAAATTATATTGTTGCAATACTCAGATTTTTAAAAGTAGCTGAAAACGTCTTCGTTGTTTCATGTAGTATAACAATCGACCTTTATATTGTTCAAGTAAGCATCGGTTATAATAGTTGTCTTCTCTTCAACCGAACAACCTAACCTTAGAATGATTTCAACATTAGGTGGGTGAGAAAATCAGTGATTTACGTGCGGGAGCTCGGTGCCGATAGCGACTTTTTCCAAAGAACCGCGTTAGATATGCCGCCGATTTCATACCAGTTGGCAGCATAGGCTGGGTTTGCCTTTCCGTGTAAGAAAAGTAAAATCTATACCATTCGGCTCCTCACGCGTTTTTAGACGGTATCAGTTGTAGCGCAAAAGAATGCCTGGCGTGCATCGTTCAACTGGGAATAGAAAGGAAGAGGAAGTACTTTTGAATCGTCATTTTGAACGGAAAATCTCCATAAACATCACTGCTGCCTAATGGTAACGTTCATCCCTGCTAACCATGATCTTTGCTTTCAACCCAATTTATTTTCCAAACAACTCTTTCATGAAGCTTTCTGTACAGCCAGCTTTTCGGGCTTCCACGCATGTAAACAATTGAATCGCTCAATAGGTTGCTTATGGAGTTCAGAGTTTAACTCCAGTTAAGCTTGTTCATCTTCATGGGAATAGGAAGAGTGCTGCTATTAAATACATTAAATGTTTTCGAGGTTGCCATAGAATTCAGTTTCTTGTAGCTAACACATTCTGGTAGCCCTAATCGGAAATATTTATGTTGAAACAAAAAATACCATTCTCTTGATACCCACATTGGGATATTTTATTCAGTTTTTTAATTGCAGATAGGTGGAAACTCGGTAAAAACTTCCTCTGTGCCAACACTTCAGATTATAGCAAATAATATTCATACAAAATTGCATGGAAATTTGTCAAAAAGTTTTCGAGATAATAACTTTTATCCAAAAAAAATAAATATAATAGGATTTTGGGGCAACGCTGGGTGGTAGCTCTACTTGAGTTTATATTGTTAAATACGAAGTAAAATACCTTTCGTTTGATACCCACATTAGCATGTCTCAGTTTATATTTAAATATTTTAAATAGGTGGCAACTTTATAAAAACTCATTTGTGCCAGCTCTTATAAAGGGTGTTTTTTTTAGGGGTATAGAACTTCGAATTGAAATAAAACACAAGAAAATCGTTTTAAGGTCCATCAATTTGGCTTTATTGGAAGGATAATTTTATGCCATTAATGTTTAAATATGATTTCGGGCATGTGGCCGCCGCGGCTGGCTCGAATAAAGCCAATTCTACAGGTCCAATTTTCAACCACTTTTTCGAGCATATGGGGCCGTATGTCGGCAATAACGCCACGAATGTTGGCTTCCAATTCCCCTAACGTTTCTGGTTTGTTGGTGTAGACGAGCGACTTCACATATCCCCAAAGAAAATAATCCAATGGTGTCAAATCACACGACCTTGGTGGCCAATTGACAGGTCCATTCCGCGAAATTATGCGCTCATCGAATGTTTCCTTCAATAAATCGATTGTGACGTGCGCTGTGTGGCATGTAGCGCCGTCTTGTTGGAACCACAACTCATCCACATTCATGCCATCCAATTCGGGAACAAAATAGTCGGTTATCATGGCTCTATACCGGTCTCCATTAACGGTAGCTGCCTCTCCAGCATTATTGCGGAAGAAGTATGGCCCAATGACTCCACCAGCCCATAGAGCACACCAAACAGTCAGTTTTTGTGGATGTAATGGCGTTTCAAGGGTCTCATGTGGATTCTCTTCACTCCAAATGCGGCAATTTTGCTTGTTGACGTAGCCATTCAACCAAAAATGAGCCTCATCACTGAACAAAATTTTGCGATGAAAATCAGCATCGAAATCAATCTCATTTTCGGCCCATACACCAAAATCACGACGGATTGCATGGTCTCGCGGCTTTAATTCTTGCACAAGCTGGATCTTGTAAGGTCGCAAGCCAAGATCTTTGCGCAAAATCTTCCATAAAGTTGATGGACAAAGCTCCAATTGCTGTGCACGGTGGCGAATCGATTCATTCGGGTCCTCTTCAACACTTTGCTCTACAGCGGCAATTGTTTCTTCGGTGCGCACTGTTCGACGTCTCTGCGGATGCGTATTATCACATAGAGTAAACGTAGTGCGAAAACGATCCATGGTTAACCGAATTAATTGCTCTGATGGACGATTATGTCGACCATAAAATGGACGGAGCTCACGGTAAACTTCGCGAACTGAACCATTATTTTCGAAATAAATTTGCACGATTTGCAAGCGTTGTTCTTTTGTCAACCTGTTCATGATGAAATGGCAAACCAAACTGAACATAAATGACATTAGAGTTGCCAGATTTGACCACAAAATGCCAGTTTTATCTCTATTCGAAAAACAAACCTGTAAAAAAACACCCTGTATAGGAGAGTTTAAATATAGCATGTTACCTTTATTCAATATCTGATCCAAATGGGTCAGGCCGATTTCGAGTGAGTAGCTGATATGCCAAAAAAGTATTTTAATAGGATAAGGTGGTAAAAATATTTAACTAATAGTGCTTCTGTTATAATGCGACGCAAAACACCTTTGGTTCGATACCCATATTGGCATTTTTATTTCATTACAAAAAAATTATGTGGGTGGCAACCACTTAGCTATATGCTGAGTGGCAAAAGATAGGTAGAAATTGTAAGAGTATAGTACACTACATATGCACTTAGCTTCAGGGAAATAGCTGAAGCCGTTTCATTAAAAGCTGAATTTCCAGCGACCTCATCTAAGAGGCATCTGGAGTCATAAGGACCAATCGTATTTTCTTATACCATTTTCTGCTAAGTTTTGAAATCTTTGCATATCATAATGTAATAATAGTTCGATGTATGCCCATTGAAGATATTCTAGAAAAATTGATGGAAAGTATCATTACTAAGCCAACAGAATCCAAATCAACAGTTTTTAGAATTTTTGTTTTTCGGAGTTATCGGACAATTTGTAGACCAAGGTGACCTAAAATATGTTATTACAATATGGGTGTCAAGCGAAAGGTGCTAATGAGTACTGCAATAAAAGATGCGATTAAGTTCCATATCTCAACTGGTTTCGGAGGTATAATTATTAAAACCGAACCCGGGTTTTCCACTCAGAAATATTTGTAAGATAAATAATCTGATTGTTCAGCGCCACTTGTAAAACACTCACTTATCAACCTCCCCTTGTAGTTATGTATATATGTACATATGTTAGCTACTACCAGCATGTCTTCGATTGTAAAATAAAGCAAAGTGAAGCGATCAAATCGAAATCGATATATAGAACATTTGCTGTTTTAAGTGCAAAAACACCGGACGACACGATCAATTGTCGACTTCTATTTATGCTGCACAACTAACCGCGGTAGGGTGTGAGCGGTTTAGTTACTAGCAATACGAGTACCCCGTCAGGTGCATGTGCGGTGCGGGTGGCAGGATATTGTATGTATGTGTGTGTGCGTTTGTAAGAATTTCTTGAAATTGCCATAAAGTTGCAGGCGATGCAATAAAAATAGCTGACGTGCACATGCCGACTGTGTGCCACATTTGGGGGCAATGACATGCCGAGAGGGGTGATAGGGGGGCTGCTTATGTGGAGATAATTCTTGGATAAAGCTGTATCTAGAATTTGTTTGGTGTGCGTGTGGATTAGTAAATGATGACAAGAATTTTAATGGTTTGTGGCAGTGACCAGCAGTGGCAGTAAAATTTGTTTGCAAAAAAGGAAAGGGTGGCGATGACTGAAGCCCTACAACTACAAAACCGCTGTTTTATGGTCAACTGGCTATCTTGCAAATAGTTTAAATATATATAAATTTTTTTCTTTTTTTTGTAACGCCCTAGTGCATTTACACATGCAACTCAGTAGTTTGCTAAAGCATCACTTAAAAGGGGGCATTTATTGTTGAATTTGGAGTGGCCAGCGATTATTGCTGACTCGTTGCACTAATACAAAAGGCGTTTATACACACCCAACAATGCCCTTAAAATAATAAAATTTAAGAAAAAGATCAACAATAAACTTCTTATCGCATCATCAGTTCAGCGATTTAGTGCATTGCGGACGCTGCAGGCTTGCGACTTACCCCGTCGTCAAAGACCACACCAAACAGGAATTATGCCAGTGGAATTTTTGTACTGGAATCGAACTGCTCCGAAAAAGATAAAATTTTTAGCAAAACAATAGCCCAACGTCTTTGAGAAGCAGAGCGTGTCTGAAGCTGGAAAACCCCCCTCTGTGATAGGATCTGACACCTCTTATTCTTCTTCTTACTAGCCTCTTGAAGTGCTACTTCTCGACTTTTCCTACAATTTAGTGGATTTTCCCGTCAAAGGGCGTGGAACTGTCAGCTTTTCGAAAGCTTGTAATAGCTTATGTTATGACCAGTTGTCAAGACTTATTTCAGGATTATTTCGGGATTGTTTTCGACAGCCTTTCGCAATCCTTTTGGGATGCCTTTCCAAACCATTTGGGAATAATTTCGGGACTGTTCTCGGCACCATTTCAGGATATTTTTTGGGAAAATTTCGTGATTTTTTCGGCACCATTCCGAAATACACCCTAAATGATCTCAAAAGTAGTTCCAAAAATGCCAGTAAATGATCCTGAATTAATCCCGAAAAAGCCCCAAAAACAATTCCAAATGATCCCCAACACATTACGCCAACAGTACCTAAAGACGAAAAATTTTCCTGAAATGATCCTGTAATGATTCCGAAATAACACCGAAATAGTAAGAAATGTACCGAAATGGTCTTGAAATTATTCGCAAAAAATAGGGAAATGATTCCCAAAAGGTCGGAAAAACCAATACAAAATATCGATCTACTCCAAAGAAATTATATTTTCTCTCTTATCGTTGCCTAAAAAGCTAGCATACACATTTTTTTGGATTTTCATGAAAGAAAACAAGCAACGGGGGGCGTGCCACTGCCCAAATTTCCCAAAATTTGATACATCTCTACATTTAAATTAATTGCAACAGGTCGATGTGTGTACATAACAGATATTAAAGAAAAATTTATAAGAGAGATAATAATTAACCCAATAGAATTCAGTGCAAAAGATTTTAGAAATATTTTTGTTTGTCTGTCTGCATGTTTGGGCGCGCATCATTCAAAAACTGATGAATGGAATTAAATTAAACTTCCACCGTTACATTATCAGCTATCTAGCTTAACATTTAAGATATCTCTTTTTTTTTTGATAGCTTTGCCGGTTTTGAAGTGGGCCAAGGTGTCCTAAAATGTGTTAGTACAATATGAGTATCTAGCGAAAAGTGCGGCTGAGTGCTATAATAAGGAATATGATTCATTTCAATATCTCAACTGGTTTATATTAATAAAAAATATATTAATTAAAATCGAACTCTGTCTATTATAACTTCTGACGTGCCGAAACGAGGCCGTGATCTAAAGCAAACAGATTTGAATTCGTTGAATTGAATATGAAGATGATTTATACTGTCCACTTTTCTAATGTTTTGAAGGATTTTTAAAAAATTTTCTACTAGGAGAATCTCCGCGTGAGAATAATAAAAACAACAGACAAGGAATTGACGAAATCGTTTCAGCCGTTGTCGCCTGATGCTATGACTAAGTCTACATAGAAATTCTTGTATGAGTCGTCTCTATTGTTATTCCTGTCTTTTTGAACTAATGCTAGACTAGTGTAGTTTTGATCAAAATTTGAATACTAACATCTTGTCGAACATCGCTATGTTTAAGATAGTATTTGTTTATGTGATATAAAAAAAAACGTTAGTTAGACCTTCAAACTAGTTGCGAGTTAGTTTGCAACTAATTGGTTTGAGTACAAGGTAACTCCTAGAACCTAAATGCTTAAGTAATAAACTTGAAGATATATACAGTGTCTCAGTTGCAAAACAATTGGCTAACTCACTTAAGCACCAATACATACGCACTTGCTGTCAGTTGATGAGACAGTCGTTCATCAATTTGATCCCCAAAGCATTTGAGTTGAGTGTTATTGTTTTGATGGCTTCTTAGTGCAAAAATTTATTGTTGCTTGCTAGCGGCGCTTTTAGAGCACATGCGTGTGTGTGTGTGTGCGGTTTTGTTGGCCTACGGAAATCGGTTTATTCTATGGTGGCACTATCAGCGCCATCATAAGCTCATCTTCTACTTTATTTAATGTGTTGCATACAGACCAGCATTGGATGTAACAACATTAACCATTCCATCATCACCGATATTCACTCATGACATCTTGATGACTTTGGCGCTGCCAATTTTTATTGCTTTGGCGTTAAAATAAAATTAGCAATTAAAGGATTTTAGCATGTAGTTAGATGCCTTTAAGCATTTATTTGGCCCAAGTTATGCTGGCTTGTTAAGAAATCTTTGAAGTGGATTTTTGGTTGAAGGGTGGAAGTCAGTATTGACTGGGGTATATATTTTATGTTCCCGAGGGCGCGAAGTCAACGATGGTAGAGGTGAAAGTAGCTTGGTTTTTCGGACGTTTTGTAGGATGAAATACTGGGATACCCAAGGAGAAGCCCAATATCAGTGATATTATCTGCCTTGACAGCAGCGCCATATGCTCAGTCCTCTCGTTACAGGCGAGATATACCTCCAAGGAGATTAAGGCCGAGCTTCTCTACCCATTCGTGGTTTGCTGCTTCTAATTTTTCCTATTAATTTTTTGCTGAGAAGCCTTCCATACCAGAAATACACCCTCGAAGTTTTGCCAAACTACTGCCGAGGGGCGACCCCGTTTTGCTGCAACTTTTTTTTTTCGGTGCTACCTGTCCTAGGACTCGAACCTTGGAGCTTCGGTGTGGTAGGCCAGCAACACTACCGCTGCACCATGAGGCGTGATAAAGGAGAAAATAATTGGTCTGTCGGTGAAGGAGAAATACGTTACTTGGTATCATCTTAGAGACGCAGAAGCCTAGGTAATCATGTTGTAGAGCTTCAAAGAACAAGTAGCGTCCTGCAAACGAGTCCTGTGAGATTCCTAGGGATGTTTTGGACTTTTTTTCTAAAAATGAATGTCAAAATCCAACTTCAGAACATACAACTTTTGGTAAACCCTAATGATTTTGTTCCTTTTATGTCAAAAAGAACATTAAACCATGAAGGCATTGTTTGCGTATAAAATCATTAGTAGCCTGGGGCATCGCAAGCTTAGTTATTTTTATCGTGTTTTAACTAGGAGCAGCTCATCCACTTGCTGCATTTCAGCTCAACTATTAACATCTTCAAAGAATTACCTGAGTTAGGAAACAAGTGGAAGCCCTGCAGACATCGTACCATGGCATCACATAGGGGTTAGTGTACGTTATACAACCTTTGGACCAGACGGCACCAGCGGCATCTACAAGAGCCGTTAAACAGTTTTGACCTTTCAAAAAATCAAGAATCAACATCTGAAATATGATAAAAATAAAAAAAAATACGAGCTATTTAGGCTAGTGTGACATTTCTTGTAAAATGTAACTTTTTTCTTGAACCAACTCCTTTTTTCAGACCAGCCAATAGTTTGGAGCCAGTGAGTTCTTTGTAACCCGTGACTTTTCGAAACGAGTGACTTTCGGATCCGGCAAGTTTTTTTTTACCCGTAAATAATTGGGAACCAGTGACTTTTTGGAACCAACGAATTTTTTCGAACCAATAAACTTTTTTGAGGCCGGCACCTTTCTGAACATTTTGTTTTTCGAACTATTGAGGTTGTCGGAAATAATGACTTTCTTACATAATATTCATCAAAATAAAAATTAAAAGGGTTAGTTCGGGATATGTAGAAGAAGCTGATAACAATTTTAGAACTGGTGACTTTGGAACTATAGACTTTTTTGATCAAGGGATCTTTTTCGAACCAATTATCGTTTTGTAGTCAGTGATTTCTTGGAATCATTGACTTTTTGAAAGAAGTGATCCTTTTTGGAATCAAGTTTTTTTGTTGGAGTTAGTGATTTTTTGGTACCAGTGATTTTTTTGAAAAAGTTATATTTTCAAGAATCAATTATTTTGTTGGAACTAGTGCCTTTTTTTAAGTAGTGATTTTTTAGAACCAGTGATTTTTGAATCCAGAGACTTTTTTGAAAATGAGATCTTTTCTAAAAAAGGGCTAGCGCCTTTTTTAACAAGATAAGTGGCTTTTTTGGAAAAATTTATTCTTTTTAGAATCAATAATATTTGAAGTCAGTGATTTTTTGAAACCAGTGATTTTTTTGAATCAGTGACTTTTTGAACAAGTGATCTTTTCTAGAAAAAGATTACTTCATTGGAACTAGTGACTTTTTTGGAAAAATGTATACTTTTGAGAACCAATTATTTTTTGGAGTCAGTGATTTTTTGGAACCAGTGATTTTGTTAAATCACTGACCTTATGGAACAAGTGATTTCTTTTAAAACCAATTCTTTTTTGGAACCACTAAATTGTTTATAACCAGTGACTTTTCAGAGTCCTTGTATTTTGGACGTTTTAAGTGTATAATTTGCATTCGTCATTAAAAAAAATAAACAAAATAAGATAAAATGAAATCAAATAAAAAAGTAAAAAATAAAATAACATCAAATAGAATAAAATAATAAAAAATAAAATAAAGTAAAGTAAAATTAAAAAAAAAAGTAAAGTAAAATAAAAAAATATGATAAAACGCAAAAAAATTTAATGTAAAAAAAATAAGATAAAATAAAATAAAATAAAATAAAATAAAATAATTATAAATCATAATAAAATAAAAAAAATTAAATCAAAAAAAATATAATTATAAAATAAAATAATATAAAGTAAAATTAAAAAATTAAAATGAAATTGAAATTAAAAATAAAATTAAATAAAGTAAAAAAAAATAAATTAAAATAATACAAAATAATATGAAATAAAATAAAATTAGGTAAAATAAAATAAAATAATATAAAATAACATAAAAGAATAATAGTTTAAAATAAAAAAAAAAATGTAATAAAATAAAATATAAAAAATTTAATAAAATAGAATATAAAAAAAAATTTAAAAAGAAAATATAATAAAATAAAGTACATTGAAATAAAAAAAAATCAAAAAATAATATAAAATATACAATAAACTAAAATAAAAAAATAAAATAATTATAAAATGTAATAAAATAACATAAATCACAATAAAATAAAATAATATGCAATATAATAAAATAAAATAAAACAATATAAAAGAAGTACTACAAAATAATATGAAATAAGATAAAATTATATAAAAGAAAATTATGTCATAATATGATTTAATAAACTAATTTAATATCACTTAAACTAATTTAATATAACTTAAAGTGGAGTTCGAGATAAGTAGAAGAGGCGGATACATGTTTGACGACGAGTAAATTTTTCGGAACCAGTGACATTTTGTAGCAGTGATTGTTAGTACCAGTGACTTTTTGTAACAGTGTCTTATTGGAACTAAACCGTTTTTAAGAACAACCACTGACTTTTCTTAGCCAATTATTTTTTTGGATAATATGTGACTATTAGAAGATAAGAATTCGAGGACCGGTACATTATTTGTAAGGGCAAAATTATTATCTACGGGGAACTTTTCGGAACCAGTGACTTTTTTGTTAAATTTTCAATAACCAGGTCCGGTGATTTCTTGAAATCAACAAAGCCATGCCTATTAAAACTTGTGACTAGTCCGAAAACCGTGAGGTTTTTTGGAACCTTTTACTCTTAGAACAATTAACGTTTTTCTAATAAGTTACTTATTTAGATTTAGTGACTTTTAATAATAAGCTGCTTCTTGGTACCAGTCAACCAAAGATTTTTTTAAGTGACTGTTTTTATAATCAGTGAATTAGAATCTGGACTTTTTATAAACAGTGACTTTTTAAGACAGGTGACTATTTTGAAATTAATGGACTATTTTGAAACCTTTAGTTTATTTTTTATGGTAACTGTGTTCTTGTTTTGGAGTCAGTGACTTTTTTGAACCAGTGATCTTTTTTCGAAACAATTCTTGCTTTGGAGTCAGCGATTTTTTGGAACCCGTTACTTTTTGGAAAAGGTGATCCTATTTAGAATCAATTATTTTTTGGAGTAGGCGATGCTCTGTAACCAGTGACTTTTTTGAGCCAATTATTATACCTTTCATGAACATGAAATGGTATTATAACTTTGGTCCGCTGTTTGTAAGTATGAGAATATGAAGAGAAGGACCCACCAATAATTATACCGAAATGGTCAGGGCGATGAGCTGAGTCAATTTAGCCATGCCCGTCTGTCCGTCTGTCTGTTTGTACGCAAACTAGTCCCTCAGTTTTTGAGATATCTTGATGAAATTTGTTATGGAGCCGCCATTTTGCATGAGATTAATCATTTGTCGGAATCAGCAAGATCGGAGCAATACAACGCATAGCTCTTATACAATTTTTTACCACCAGCGACTTTTAAAGAGCGGTGACTATTTTGAAACTAATGAACTTTTTTTTAACCCTTAGTTTTTTTTTAAGGTTACGGTTTTTAAAGCAGACCCATTTTGGCACCAGTGATTTTTTTAGAACCAGTAATTTTTTGAATTCGGCAATTTTTTCTGTACTTTCGTACAAAGTCATATCGATGTAAATATATACAATTCACCGCAACCAATCATTATTGACACATTTGCATAGAAATGAACTAAATTTCGCTTTCAGCATATCGAAAACATCTAATCATTCTCTAATCATTTCTTTAAAATTTCCATAGCACCTATCACAGGCGTGTTATGTAGGAATGGTTTGCATAAGAATGACGCGATGTCTCTATCTAGTTACACACATCATACGATAGTACGCAGCATCAGTAGTCCAACTCTTCCATGGACAGCACTTGAAGTGAATGTCTTTATTCTGAGTTGACCCTAAGGGTCTATTCAGCTAACCATGCAATTTGGTGTGGTATCAATTGACAATAACGATCGATGCAACAAAACAGTGGGCGATTCAATGAGACTGGTGAGTGAGTGTATGACTTCCTAAGGCATTAAATGCTGTGCAAGTTTTGTGCTAAGTATTTTTATACTCAGATGTGACTAGCCTTAATGGAATTTTGGCTTTTTTTGCTCCCTTTGTTGAGTCATATTTTCCGCAAAGTTAAACCGCTGTATTTGCAAAACTCGTACAACGCTTTATTATATCTGATTCGGTACTCGCCGTTCTCTTAACACCCAAATGTGTAATATACCGACAAAAAAAGATGCTTTCTCATTTTACGGAACTTTTAAAAACTAACCTCTATGTACTACCCTTTTTATGCGTAACCACGGACAGGCATTTAGTTTGTGAGTATGTATCTATAATTTCCTTGATTTAAATTACAACGGCGCCTTAAAAGCCCACACCTTTTTTACATATGCTTACTCAAACTCGTCTAGGTCACGAAACATTTTTATATCTGTCTGTATATGTGTGGAGTTTGTAAATTACCCTTTGATTTGATTTAGTATCAATAAAGTGCTATAACCCCGATGGGCAAAAAAGATTTCTTGAAAACTTAATAAACGTGTTTCTTATGTAAATATTGTAAATAAACTATTTATCTATATCTAGGAGCTTCATGTAGTATACCCTATGTATGTCGGTTTTAATGTCTTTGTAATGTAGACGCTACCTTGCACTTGCAGATTTGCTAATTGTCTAGCATATATTTCCTATCTGAACCAAGTATTAGCAGATTGAAGATCGAGAATGCCTTAAGGGTCAGAAAAGTTAGTAGGAGGTGCACACCCTATCTAAGCACTTTGAATGGATCACCATGGCACTGGGGCTGTAAATAAGGCGGTTAATGATTTCACTAACTAAGTTAAGCGATTAAAATAACTTTACGGTTTCGGCTTTGTAACGTGTTTCGGTTGCGGAATTGTTCTTCAACATTTATTTCGGTTTCGTTCCGGATTCGGGTTCAAAATAAAACAAGTAAGGAAAGCGTTGTCTTCGGCATTGCCTAAGGTTTTATACCTTTCATGAATACGAATCACGGGTTTAAGTGTCCGATCCTTACTTACAATAAGTACAAAGCAAAATTTGATGGTCTTACCCTGTTAATTTAAAGCTATATAGCCCAAAACCCCGTTTATTTAAAATATATTTTCTATGGGGGCTATAAGATACATTGGTCCAATCTTGATGATTTCCATTAGCCACATTAGAAAGAATCAAAAATAAAAATGAAATTAAAAAAATTATTAAAAATAATCAAAAGTACTTAAAACAAATTCAAACAACAAAATCAAAAAAAAAAAAATAATCAAAAAAAAAAATTTGTTTCGATTACTTTTGATTTTTTTTAATTTTCATTTTAGTACTGTTGCAGAAGCACATAAATATATACATCAAAAATACTGAAAAAAAAAAAAAAATTTATCAAAAATATTAAAAAAAATTATTTTGATTATTTTTGATAATTTTTTACTTTTTTTGATTTTCTTCAGTATTGCTGATGTGTTTATTTATGTGCCTTTACAACAATACTGAAAAAAGTCATAATTAAAAAAATAAAAATGATCAAAAATAATTAAAACAGCATTTTCTGTTATTTTGATTTATTGATTTTTTTTATAATCGTAAAAAATTATTATTTTTTTGATTATTTTTTTAACTAACTGAAAAATAATTATCAAAAATTGAAAGAGATGGTATTTTTTTTAATTAATTGGAAAATAATCATTAAAACTTGAAAGTAATGGTAATCAAACCAGTAATCATTACGATTAGTAATCATTATTTAACAGGTCTGAAACGACCACAAGTTTCTGAACAAAAAACTTTATATTAATTAAGCTTTTTACTTAGCTACAAAATTTATGTGTCTAAACAAAGGTCTGATTTTTTAGAATTTTATTTCTGCGGATGCGATAGGCCTTCCCCAATAAAATATTAAATACTGTTCATGCCATGTTTGGATAAAATTTCGCCAAAATAAATTATTAAAATTAACACATTTTTCTATAAGTATTCGATTTTTTTTTCGATACCAGTATTTAGTCAATTCTATAGATATGTGAAAATTTCATCTATTTTGACCTTGAGCTATTTGAGAAATCGGAGTTTTAACAAGTAAGAAAGTCTAAGTTCGGGTGGAACTGAACATTATATACCTAGTAGTGATCTATTATGGCATACCAATTTACGCAGGTCTGTTTTAATACTTTTCAGCTCGTATTATAAAGCCAGCTGATTGTTTTCAATAAAAACACTTCTGTTATGAGTTTGAAAAGGCAAATTAATTTTAAAAAAATATAAATGTATGGCGCGATATACAACAGGTATATCATCATAAACCATTATAAGAGAATGGTGAATCCAGCAGCTGTTTGATGTTTCTTGTGACAAGCTGTTGGTTGGAACCGATACAGAAGGACTAGGTACACCTCTCTTGTCTAGCGTAGCGTTGAAGTCGGCAAGACCGTAGCATTCATATGGGTTTTCTTATAAGATAAATTATGTGTTAGAGAACCTAGCTTTATTTATAGTCCTATAAGTCTGCATTTATTTTCGAAAAAATTTGAAATATTTTTTATCAGAAAACCGAAATATAGTTTTTTGGTCCATTAAATTCTAGTATAAAGAAGTAGTTTTTTTATTTTTTTCTCATTTAACGCTAACTCTGTATTCTAAATTTTGTCTTTAAAAAATTTATATTTAAGAGTGCTATAGTTATGAAACACACTGTATGTATAACATACGCTGAGCACGTTTATTCCTGAAAACGAAATAATGTGAAATTAGCGGTCTCGTTAAAGTAAAAGATTTATATCGACCAAAATCAAATAATTATCTCAAGTCAGCCTGACGATAATCAAACCACGAACTAATGGCCCGCGGTTGCTTATCAAGCGATAAAAATGTAAAGTCTATTTTATTTCCTATTTAAATTTATGCCCCAACAAAATCCACGTAACAAACATATTAGCGAAATCCTATTAACGCGCGTAGCTAAGTGAAAGGCTTCGTGGAGTATTTTTAGCACCCCGTGGTGCAACACCTTAATCCGATGGCATTATTAACTCCCGAAAAGCACACGCCGTGCTGTTGTGACACTAAATACGCACGTAAGTAATGACAAAAAGGCCCATAGAAAAGGTACGAAGCAACGAGTGTGGCAAGCATGGAACACAAACTGTGTGGGCATACAACCCCAAGGGCAAAGAAAGGAAGTGAAGAAAATTAAAACATATTAGTTATTTACATATCGCAGGGCCAGCAAGAGCACTTCGTGAGTAAGTTAAAACTTGATGAGTATGTGGTATACTTGGGTACTTTTTGCCGAATTTTTATTCATGAGATTTATAAGCTATTTGCTCATGTATAAACGTAATCATTTGTTTCAAACTGAACTGACTACTTTTAAATTAATGACATAATTATAAACCTAAACCTATTTATAACAGAGAACGAAGAAAAACACTGAAGATGGCATAACGCCGAAACTGGTTTGTCTCCAAACCAAAATTGAAATGGGATGACGAAAAATCGTTCCAGAAAAATTCATATTTCTACTCTCTCGGAAACAGCAATAATAAAAAGGAAGCTATTTATAACAAGTAAGGAAACCTAAGTTCCGGTGAAATCGACAGAATATGCCTAGTAGTGTTCTATTATGGCATACACTTTACGCAGTTTTATATGAATAATTTTCAGTTTCCGTTCTATACATATCTGTTTATTTCGAATTAACTATTTCTAGACAAAGGCACAGATAAGTTTAGCTATGCCATTTATAGCCAACTAATTGCCATGGAAACCATAATACATTCACGTCCGATTATCCCCAACAGCACAAGAAAGCAGCATTGAAGCAATTAGTGGACAGGCTCCAAAGAACTACCTCTCACACAAGAGGCATATAGGAGAAAACTTAACACAATACCTAACTTAGTCCCAACCAATGGATACAAAAAAGCCATGGAGGAAAAGCTCCGAAGAAACCAGGAATTATTAAAAAGCATTAAATTAGAAAAACACACAGATTTTAACGGCAAAGACATCTACGGGGAAATATAAATTCGTAGACTTAAAAAAATAAAACATAACAGAAACTCAGCATTCAGAACAGCGCACAATGTAGGCCAAAGTTAGAACCAGTACTAACTCGGAGGATCCGTTTAACAGCCACACAGTAAAAAAGCTAACCTTTGAAGGTCCATACGGCTGTATAGGACAAACTGGAGGAAAAATAATTACACGATTCTGAGAGTCCATCAGGGGCTACAACAAACAAAACACGGAAACACACCACCTTATCAGAATATAGCTTCCATAATCACATGTTCGCAAACAACTGCACCCAGCAAACATCAAAAAAACGGGTAGAAATATTTCTCGTAAAAGAAAAAGGTGGACGACTCAATGTAGTAGAAAACATTGATATATATAAAAGCTAAAAAAATTTGGGTTGAAAATAATAAGTGAACATACAAATCAGACACCTTTTCAACTGATTTACAAAAACAAAGCTATTCCGCAGGTACAACAACAAAACAATTAACAAAGAGCAAACCAACACACAAAATAAACCAAAAGCGTGATAATCATGGATTTCTACCTATTTCAACCTATAGCTAACAAGATCAAAAAACAATTCTCCATTTAGACACATCTAATACACGACCGCATATTGACAATACATGCCCCGCATACGCACACACATCGAGGGCGGTCCTCCCATTTCGCCCATTTTCAAAAGAAACTGTTCCCGTTCTAAAAATAAAATTTTTAAAAATCTCTTTACAACAAATCAATTTTTGCTAGATTATGTCAATAAAAGTTTTTTGGAATGATTCACTATAAAACGGGCAAGAATACGCCCACTTTTGAAAATTTATATATCTTTGCATTTCTTCGTACACGAAATTATTTTTGCAGAGATTTTGCTTACTACTTGGTCTGGCCATAAGTTCTTTTATAATTTGAAAATAGTTTAGAAAATTAATGAAGAGGTTTTTAGAGTTTATTGCAGTTTGTTTTTATTGACTGAATGTTAATGCTATATATTACAATAAAGAGTATTCAAAATGATGGCACGTGTAGTTTCCGGTGCTTTAGACAAAGTTGGTGCAACCACTGCTTTCTTTAGCCTCTCCAAATTTCGTTGGCGAACTTTGCAAGCCATCTGCTTTAACTCTGACCATAGTTTGTAATGGAGAGGATTTAAGTCGGGACTGCCCGACGGCCAACCTTAAATAAGCAGATTCAGACCTTTTAAATTTGATTAGTAATTCTCTTTTTCTTTTATGGCGCGATATACAACAGGTATATAATCATAAACCTCCTAAGAGATTTTTGCGCCAAGCTTCTCTTCCAATTTGTGGTGTGCCGATTTGAATTTTCCCTACAAATTGGTGGGACCTACAGTTTTTTGCCGAATCCGAACGGCATCTACAAAGGAGACGAATTTTTGCTGAGAAGCCTGTCATAGCAGAAATACACTCGGAGAGTTTGCCAAACCACTGCCGAGGGGCGACCCCGTTTTGAAAAACTTTTTTCAAATCACTTTTGATGTTACCTGTACCAGGGCTCGAACCATGGACCTTCGGTGTGGTAGGCCGGCAACACTACCTCCACACCACGGCGGCCATTAATTAGACAGCTTTTTTAATTGGTAATGAATATTTTAATTGCTTTTCAAGAAAATGCAATAATTAGTTGATAACGATTAGAAAATATCAAAAAATATACATGAAAAGTTGTTTTGATTACTTAAGATTATTTTTTTTAATAATCGTAAAAAATCATGATTATTTTTTTATTAATATTAATAAATGAATAATTAATCCAACCAGTAATCATTGCGATTAGTATTAATTATTTAACAGGTCTGATTTGATTAAAATGTGAAATATGTGGAAAGCCAGCTGCTTTGAAAATTTTGTAACAGAACTAATGGCAATACTAAGTATATTCGTTTATGATCCTTTAAAAATCTCTATATAAAGGTGGGTGTTATCCTTAGCCGATTTGTTCCATTTTCTCTGGAATATTCCCTGTCATTGTCTGAGTAATGTGTATAGCGAATCTTATTGTGATAACTTAAACGGTATTGATTTATGGAAAAAGTGTGCTTGGCTATTGTCAGATTTCAGCCATTTAAAAATGCGATGGGAGATAAGTTCCAAGGCAACTGTGTCCCATGGTTTTATTAATCTCTTCTTTCCTTCTGAAAACTTTGATGTATATAATTCTATATCTATGTCGATTCATTTATGCCGTTACGTCCTACCTTAAGGCGAATGAAGTTATGTGCCAACTATTACAAGGTAAAAAGAACGCAAAGTACAAAGTTTCTCTAATTATTTCATAGATAATTTGATTGCTCACAATTTGATGTTATGTTAAAAGATCAGTAAGACAATGCCCAGAGGGTTTGATGACATTGCAGATTCAGCGTTTGCCTGCTGCAAATAATGTAATGACATTAGGTAGCTTTTCATAATTAACAGGCAGCAATTACGAACATGAAAAGTGAGCCACCTGCTGGTGGTGCTAGCCAAGTGCAACAAACTTTGTGCACACTACAGTCGCTATTTAAACAATCTTAAGGGAAAATCTGCGACAAATGAAAATTTTGTACAACAAAAGCGCATGCGCAAAAGCCCTATGCACGCTTGACACGCAAAATATATGGGCCGGAAGTTATGTGTTGTTGCTGTTGTTATTGGTGTTGCCATGTGCTAATTACCCACTATATCACAGCCCTCTTGTTGGTTGGACAAAATTTACAGTTTCTCAGGCCAGAAGTGAGCGCTAAAAATTTATTTGTTTTTGAAGCTATTCAACGACGCCTTTCAGAGATGTTCAACTTTGTGAATTGCCAATTATGGTCACGACAATATTGTAATGTCACATGTTTTATGTGAGATATCAAAGAACAAAGCTATTATTTTTTTGTGTTTGTACATGCAGATCTTTAAATAGAATATCTGATTTTTAGCGCTATGTTAATTGCTAGTTCGAGGCTTGAAGGTACTTCCGTATTTGATGGGATCATAGAAAGACAGTTAAATTAATTATGATATATGTATGTACGCGTGAACAAAAATATGACGCAAACATGCAAATTGTTTTATCTGACAAACAGCTGACTAGGAGTAATGCTCATTGTTGTTGTCTTGAGAAAACTTACAACAACTACATATAGGGAAGCGAAAATAAAATAAAAATTAAATATATTAAAATAAAAGAAAAAAAACAAAAAACAAAATACATTAAAATAAAATAAAATTAAAAAAGTAAAATAAACTAAAATAAAATAAAATATTATAAAATTAAATGAAAAATTAAAAAAAAAAAAATTAAATTAAACAAAATAAAAAAAAAAAATAATTGAAAATAAAACAAAAAAAACCAAATTAAAATAAATTAAATAAACCAAATAAAATAAAATAAAATAATAACTTTTTTCTACTAACAATTTTTGTTGATTTACGGCTTGTACACTTGAAATAAAATAAAATAAAACAAAGGAAAATAAAATAAAATGAAGTAAAATAAAATGAAATAAAATAAAATAAATTAAAATAAAATAAAATGAAATAAAAAAAAAAAAACCAAATTAAATTAAAATAAAAAAGTAAAATAGACTAAAATAAAATAAAATAGAACGAAATAAAATAAAATGAAAAAAAAGTTATTTTAACAAAATAACAAAAAAATAAAAAAAAATCAAGCAAAATCAAATAAAATGAAATGAAAAAAAAGGAAAAGAATTAAAAAAAAAAGAAAAAAAATTAAATAAAAAAAATGGAATAAAATAAAATGAAACAAAATAAAATAAACCGAAAAGAAAACCAAATTAAAATTAAATAAAAAAGTAAAATAAACTAAACTAAAATAAAATAAAATTAAATTAAATAAAATGAAAAAAAATAATAAATAAAATAAAATAAAATGAAATAAAATAAGTATTCATGAAACGAGCTCAAGGCCAATAATAATAATTTTTCACTTTTTAATTTCATGAAAATTCTTATTGTTTTATTTTTTTATTACTTTTTAAAAATTTTTATTAGAATAGATTAGGAAAATTTTTAGAGACAACCGCCATAGCTTTTCTTATAGATCTAATTCGAAAGCTGCTAGACTTCTTTATCAGAGAAATTTTGTCAAGCTCTGCTAACTATTAAGCTTACGGAGCTAGGATAAGAAAAATAAAAAAATAAAATAAAATAAAATAAAATAAAATAAAGTAAAATAAAATAAAATAAAATTAAAAAAAAATAAAATACAAAAATAAAATACAAATAAAATATAAAATAAAATAACGTATCTGGTAGGTGCAATGTGTATAGATTTTCTTATAATTACCATATTGCTTGTCATATTTAAGATCTATTAAATTAGGGTAGGGTATACCATTAACGTGATTGAAGTGCGAATCCAGATAATGATATACAGTTTGAACCAACTTTGAATAAACTACGCCCAAACTTTAGTTACTAATATTTGCCGCACAAAATGAATTCATGTTGTTTGCTTTTTAAATGTGTTTAGCCAGGTGTACTACAAAAAATTACGTATTTTACTTCAAAGGGCGTATGACTAGATATAATTTGTCCTATAAGAAAACGAATCACGTTTTTAATGACTTCTTCACCCTACAACATTCAGCATTTACTCAGAAAACCAGAAGTAAAGTAGTATACGTTTTTTGCAAAGTTGAAACCATAGTTTATAACCATTTATTATATCATTAAAAACGCATCAGGAATGAATACATCTTTTAACCTTAAATTAGTTTGGAAGTCGATTGACTCGTGGGTTTTTGCTTGATATCGCAATCCACATCACACAATTAAGTGATTAAAGTACGATTATGTTCACACCAAATCAATCATCAACAAGCAGATCAACACCAATCATAATGTAAATGCACGTCATATGCCCAACAGCAAGTCGTATACGAAGACAACAACAATGACAACTGCATTAGCATTGCAACTTTGGTACAATAATTGATAAGAATAGAAGTGCAAAATTTTGAAGTGCACGATCTGTTACACTGAGCTCATTCTAATGGAGGAAATATGTATGAAAAAGTTTTGCGCTCCCACCTTTTTGTAGCACAGCGTATGCGTGATTTCATGCTAAGGGGCGCTACTGAGAAATTATTTGGTGTGGCGTCGCTTCAATGCCAACCCATATTTATGTAGAAATTCATGTATGTCTGGTATATTTTTGTAATTTTTCTTTTATTTGTGCACTTTTTGCAATTCTGCCTACTCGAACTGCAGTCGCTGAGCATATTCGTTTGAATTAAGCAATTTTCGTGCGCATCGTAAAATTTAGCTTTTTTACCTTCATATGAAATGATTTCCTAGATTTTTATCATTTCTGAAGCTTACCATGAAAAAAATCCGGTTAGTCTAGGATGACTCCGGGATGAGTCGCACAAGAGCATGCGACCAATGCCAGTTTTGATCTCGTTGTATGGGTTGAAGCGATCCCTTTTGTTTGAGGATGTGCTATGCAGAGACTAAGTGGGCTCTTTCATGCACAAAAGGGTGGTGTCGGACAGATAGCCTTTGTTCCCCTGCGGGTACGATCGGACAAGTTCCCTTTTTGAACACCTTAAAGTAGGCTACATAAATTAAAATCGACTTATCCCAACAATGCCTATAACGGAATAGTTGGGATCAATTGTACCCGACTGTAGACGAAACCCTGCAGACAACTGTCAAACTGGTTAGTAAAGGTTCTAGTTCATTAACTAGATTTTCGTAGTCTGTTGTTGTTGTTGTTGTGGTAACGACAAAAACACTCCACGAAGGTTTTGGAGAGTGTTGTAGAATTCAGTTCTTGTCCGGATTTGAACCCGGGACGCTCCGGTACTCTCGTGCGGTACTGCCCGACTGCCGTGGCAGCGATTTATGACCAGTGAAACCTTCTGGGTCATGTCACCCTTCCTTCTGTAAGGAAGGATAAGATGGGTAATGAGAGGTGAGAGGCATCATATCCGTAGTTGCACGTCATTACCTTTGTGCATATTAGTCGCTTCTTACGACCGGTATGCCTACCTCGGGCATATTCTAAACCTCTAACCCGTGGTCTTATTCATACCAGTTTGAGCGATTGCAACGTTTCCGCTATCATAAGCAGCACCAACCCTTTAAAATTGTGAATATATAAAATTCTCCTCAACCAATATTCTAACAGCCAGTTTCAGGAAGCAATTTGAGTGAAAAATAATTCTTTTTCACTAAGATTCGGATAAAAAAATCATTTTTAATTTAAATATCTTTCGTGAAACCGGCTGTGAGTATTTAAATATTCATTTAATTAAATTAAACATAAAACGTTCTTGAAAATAATATTTCTTATAGTAAAATGATAATCCTTTTGAGAATTTCGTGTTTCAAATAGTAAATTTGGGTTGCAGATCATGTACGTACGTTCATCACCCCTATTTTTTGAGACGTCGCTACTGCATAACGGCGTACCAGCGACGCGAAAACGAGTAAGCAGTGCTCTAATGAAACTACGAAAAAAAAGTGAAAACGAAACGATCACTTTGAAAAGAGGAATATTTAAAAAAGAAGAAAATTACTCTTTATAAAGGGCAAAATTGCTATGAATATCGACCATACTTTTATTGAAATTTGTTTCAAGGCGACTAGATTTTCATTAAAGTGGTTTGTAATGTAATTTTCGTGTATTTTTCAACCCAAAACGAATTCACCTACTTACAGAAATTGGTGATACTGATGCATAGGTTAGCTAGTATGACCGCTGGTATGATACCGCTGTATGTACTGAGTAGTATGTTAACTGTCATGATCCTGATGTATATACGGACTAGTATGTTGAACGGTATGATCTCGATGTATATAATGACTACTATGTCAACTGAGATATTGCTGATGCAGAGACTGACCAGTATGCCAATTGGTATGGTGCTGATGCAGAAGCGGACAATTGTCATCCCGTAGGACATCGCTTTATTAAAATTACCAGTTGCTAACATGGAAAAATTACAGAACTCGAACTAGTTGAGCCGGTTTGGCAAACAAGTATTTTACTAGTATAAAACTAGTAGAATTGACTGCAGGGAAGGTATTGATAGCGGATCACTCTTTTTAAAGATCAGTCGCAATATTTTTTGCAGGATATTTGTGGACATAAACATACTTCTTGGTGTGTGCTTATTAGGTTGTTTGGTTATTAAGCTTTTTTCAAAAACCCGATTTTCAAGTAGTATGAAAAAAAAGTTAAGAAACTTTTCAATCATTTTATTAAAAATTTATTTAAAAAAATTTCCAGCCGATGTCACAGTAAGCTTAATGGTAATTAATGAGTTGTTGGTTACTCAACCTAAACAACAACGTGAAAACTACGTTATTCAAATAATTGTTAAGAAGTTAAGTATTCGAACCAGCAGCGAAGTTAGGGTGATGTTTCACTCAGCCAACCATTTGGTAGTTTAAGAAAAAACTAAATTTTTAAAGAGCCATTTTCTGCCTTACAATTTTGATTTTTTCGGGCTATAAATTTTCTGAAAGGCGATGTACCAAATTCATAAAAAATAAAATTGAGAGCTCTTATACTAGAAGATTTGTATGGAAATGTAAAAGGCATTTTTTATATGAAGTTGGTGGTATATTTTGACTAATCTAGATAATCACCCTAGTGCTTCTGTGTAAAGTCATGTGGGCTGTTAAACCAAGATCTACGTATGTAGACGCATGACCGGAATCACATGTGTTCATGTATATGCGGTGTTAATTTGAAATTGATATATGAAAAAACACCCCCTAGGAATCTCAAGAGATTTTTAAGACACCTGTTTCAAAATCAAATATCTCTGCAACTTTTAAAGCGAAGGCAGGTAATAAATATACAAATAAGATATTTAAATTTAGAAAAAATTTTACATTAATGAACAACATCTTATAACATATTCATTTTTTAACTTCTTTCTATTCGTTGGCTTTTGAGACAGATACTCTTTTGGAACCAACAAATTTGATAAACTACTTATTTTAAAATTTTTGATTAAAAAATTGTTTTAAATTAATTAAAACGTTTTTTTTTTTTGGTATAAAGTAGTTTCAAAAAAAAAAAATGCAATTTTCAACCCAACCTCATATACAAGTATATTCTTTACAGGAATCGGTGTGTTACCAATACATACCATCAGGGGCAAAAAATTCGGATAAATATGGGTCATGGGACCAAAAAAAGTCGGATGGAAAATGCGGAAATTTTGTTTGAAGAAGTTCACTTTTTAACCGTGTTGAAATCGCTTCTCCGTGTATTTGTGAAGTCTGATAGCCTACATACTATTAAGCACTTGTCAAACATCCAAGCCTAACCACCTCTGCCGTGGTGAAAACTATGATTACAACACATTCACTAAGACCTGATATCTACATGGAGGAGCAATTTCAATATGGTTAAAAGTGAACCTCTCCTTATAAAATTACCCAATTTCATATATACTTTTTTGGTAATCACGAATCACTGTTTGTTCAAAATTTTCCCCATTGTTCGTTGGCAGGGTTCTTGTTTTTCACATACAAATTATTTAAATATTATTTGATGTTAGTAAAAATTTGTGATTATCTGGAATCAGAGTTTCACCAAGGTTAGTCATGGTTGGTAGGGACAACTCCACTGTATACGAGGTGTGTTCAAAAAGTATCGCGAATTTTGAATTTTCGCTGGTTACGTATTTTCGAATTTCGAATTTTTTGTGGCGTTATGTTGGTACTCATGTCTCTCACTTATGCCGACAAGCTCGGCCATTTTGAATGTTCAGTTAATTGTTGACAGCTGCTTTGCTTGCACGTGTTTTGGTTCGTCTTCGATTTTTACCTATTTTTTTAATAAAATTGCTCAATTGTGACCAAAAACAGCATCGCATGAACATTGCTAATGAGATGTTAAACTCTGTCCGCGACGACCCAAATTTGCTCCAGAGGGTCATAACTGGTGACGAATCGTGGGTTTATGGTTATGACGTGGAAACCAAAGCTCAATCATCTCAATGGAAGCTGCCGCACGAACCAAGACCGAAAAATGCGCGCCAAGTTCGGTCGAATCTGAAAGTTTTGCTGACAGTTTTCTTCGATTGCAGGGGTGTGGTGCATCATGAGTTCTTGTCACAGGGAAGAACGGTCAATAAGGAATATTACCTGCAAGTTATGCGCAATTTGCGCGAAGCAATCCGCCAGAAACGCCCGGATTTGTGGAAGAACAAAAATTGGCTTTTGCACCACGATAACGCCCCTGCTCACGCATCGTTGCTTGTGAGCGACTTTTTGGCCAAAAACAACACACTCATGATGCCGCAGCCACCGTATTCCCCAGATCTGGCCCCCTGTGACTTTTTCTTGTTCCCTAAACTGAAGAGGCCCATGAAAGGACGACGTTACGCTTCTCTTGACGAGATAAAGACGGCATCGAAGCAGGAGCTGAACAAGATACAAAAAAATGATTTTTTGAAGTGCTTCGAAGATTGGAAAAACCGTTGGCACAAGTGTATAATATCTCATGGGGACTACTTTGAAGGGGACAAAATAGATATTCATGAATAAATAAATAATTTTTGAAAAAACACAAAATTCGCGATACTTTTTGAACACACCTCGTATATGCATGAAAATATTTAAAGCCAACTTTTATTGAAATATTTTATATAGTTCAAAAGAATATTCACCCTAAACTATAAGTTGGAAATTTAGGAATACATCGGTGAAACTAAGCATTCAATTTCAAGAAGCTGTTTTTGAGTGATGAGCGTACAAACATGCAGACAGATAAAAACCAATTCTAAATACGTTGTTTTGGACAATATAACTTTAACTTCTTGTTTAATATTTATAGTGTAGAAACCTCGGGCTGCTAGAATTTTATTATGAGTAAAGAAGTCGAAGTGAGTATTGAAAAACCTGTTTGAAATCATCATTTTCGGTTTTTTTTCGTAAAAACTCCAATTTTTTAAGATTTCGGGAAGGTAAATTCGACTACAAAAAAATAAAAAAAAAAAATGGTGTATTGAAGTTATAAAATGTAAGGAATTTACGTTCTTATAATAAGTTAATCATATGAAACAAAACTCGCAATAGTATCAGAAACAAAGCATACTAGAAAAGTTTTGAAAATGCTTGAAAAAGTTTTGAAATCTTTTTCTTTTTTTTTTGAATTTTTGATTAATGGTTAAGTTTCTTAATTTTCGTCTAAAGTAAGCTTTTTTAGTTATATGTATATTTGAAAGAGGAATACCAGGAAGGGAAACCCTTAATCATCAGTATTCTTATAAATAGAATATTCTCGCGGTAAGTTATGCCTCATTCAAGAGGCGACTAAAATCCACCAGCAGAAGATTCATGGTATCGAAACAAAATTATTCTTAGGCAATCTGATTGGTACAATTAGTTAGATAGTAACACTGGATCGTACCGAATACGTTCCGGTAAGGGATCCTGCATATCCATAGCACAACTAGTAGAGCTCTTGATATTCGAATACTCGAACCATTCGAATAACGCAGTATTCGAATAGCGAAATTTGGATACCAATATTCTAATAGTCGTGCTTCGTCGAGTATTCGATGCAGTTCGAATACTACCGGGTACACATTTAGTAAAGAAAAACAATTTATGTGACATATTTTATTTTTTTGTTGTTTAACTAATGACCGCATGTGCATAGAGACATACATAAATACGTGCACGTGTACGAATGTTGAAGATTCAATGTTTCGAATTTCGCAGTTTATCGAATTTTCGAATAATAGTAGCTCACCAAATTCGAATAGTTACATTCGATTTTCAGTAGCCGAAAAATCGTCAATCGAAGCTTTGAATTTTCGAATATTAGAGCTGCTCGAATAATTCTAAGAGCCCTAACAACTAGCCAACCATTTTCTAGCTCTTTTGCGTTTGCAACAACAACATCAGACTTCTTATTTCCCCCGCTTTGATTGAAGAATGCCGAGTTAACGTTACTATTTTTATTTCTCACAGGGATCGATAAATTCATGAGTGGCTAATCTATTTGTTACTAAAAATAGCGTTTTTGTGGCAAGGTGGGCTGCAAAAAAAACAAATAAAAATCTCGAGAGAGCGCAGAGCAATGATCGGCAAGGCTTTGTTATACTCAGCGGAGAGAAGCTCATAGAGAATAATTATAATAAAAAGTCATCGCAGTATCGCTGCGAAAAATATTTTTTTTCCGATTCTAATTTACTCTCAAAGTTTCTTTGTAGAAAAAATACAAAAAAAAACAAATATATAAATTTTCCATAATCGGCTTGGGTTTTTTGTCCTAATTTTTGGTAACTCTAACTCGTAAGGAAGTTGACGTATCATAAAAAAATTGGGCACATATTTCACTTATAAAATGAAAAATTTTTAATAAAAAACGAGAAAAATCATTTGATAACCATGACCACTTTTTATAACAGTGTTAAAAAAGTGTCTCAGTAAATTTGGAAAAACCATATCTCTGAAAAAAAAATTGATTGAAAAAAGACAGCGGACCGCCCACGTTCGAGCTCGCAATTCGTTAGCGAAAGTGATCATTTCTTATGTGAGATATTGAACTTAACGCAGTTCCAGTACTTGTAGCCATTAAACTGACAAAAATGAATTCAATATTTTGGTAACCAATCTAAATAAGGCTGTAGAAATAAGAATGTGAAAACCAGATGAACTCAAGCAAAAGTAGATCTAAAAATGTTTGTTATTGAGTCAATACAATTAACGAATAAAAGTTTATATAAACATGGGTTAATGCGCAGAAAATATAATCAAAATGTATCGCTTAAGTCTACCGCTGAGTATACAATGTTTCGATACACCCTAACTTAGACTCGCTTGCTTGTTTTTGTATGAATGAGCTAAATTTGCACCTGCAAGAGCGCAAATATGAAAACCAAACTCTTGGATATATGAAGACACAAAAGAGTGAGGAGCATGTTTGTTGTTGTTTTTACTTAACTTTCTATTTTTAACGCTGCTCTTGGAATAGCATCCTTAGTACGAACCTACATATGTTATATAACAACATCGCATGAAATCAATTTTAAACGCAAGTACGCGAGTTGAGTGCGCTTTGCTGATTACTTAGAACAACACAAATCCGAATATAGCAAAGACATCACAATTCCTTCGCGTTCATGTTTATGACAGTGGCAGCAGCAAAGCACTGGCAAACACCTCCTTCTGGCATTCAATTATTTGTGCGCCCAGCACGATTTTAACGTAAAGCCAACGGCAGAGATACTTAGACGAACACAATTGCTGCTGGCGCTACATTGGCAAGTGGAGTGCAACCCGCTGCTTTTTAACTGCAATACGATATGAGGCTGCTACCAGCGCAATGAACTGAAGTGTACACGAGGGCTTATTGCTAGCAGGCAGAGGCTGTGCTGTTTTGCAAGCTTACAGGAGGAGTCTTCTGCGGCTCGTGGCGCTGAAAACTGAGAGCGCATTAAATATATTTTGATATAATTAAAAAATAATTACGCTTTAATAACGCTGAGTGCCTTTTTATCAGGTTGAGTTGTACGCTAGTGGATGTATGTATGTAAAAACTTGACTCATTAAGAAGACAACTGATTTGTTCTTGTAAGACGGGATTATTGGCTGGGTATTGGTGTGCATAGTAGACTGATCTCAGGGCCATTTTGGCATGTAAACTTTAAGGTTTAGGTGTCCGATGAAACTTGTTGTCTGAACTTTTAATAAACTACTCTCTTATATCCAATACTAACGGTTTCATCGATTTGCATAAAATTCGATACCCAGTTAGTGTACTACATCTAAGACTTTCTCTCTCTGTGTTGCCACTGAAGAAGTTTTTAAAACCAATTGAATTTTTTTTTAATAGTTGATAAATTCCAGTACGTGTATCAGAGAAAAGATATTTTTTTAGTCGAATTTAAACAAAAATATTTCTACTTGTGTTGCCAACTTATCTATTTCTAGCGTTGCCACCTAAATTTATTCTTTTTTTTTTGCATATCCGGTATTACCTCAAAAACGAACTGACCCATTTAGATGATCTTTTAAAATAAGTAGAGTGCTAAATTTCAAGCGCTTCTGTCGAAGTCTCACCACTTGGAACGTTTTAATAGGGTTGCCACCAAAATTTACAATTAAATGACACATGCCAATATTGGTATAAAGCGCAAGATTTTTACTTTCTATTAAAAAAAAAAAAAAAAATAGAAGTAGGGCTGCCCACAGGGTACCCACATGCTCTCACCTTTTCTTACTATATAGTTTTTTATTTTATAGCTTATTTTGAAAACAACATGACACCTCTCTATCGAATTTTGTATATAGCTTATGGCTACAATCTAAGCTTTCTTACATAAGTTTTGTCGAAAATATGGGGAAACAAGCCTGAAATAGCTCTCAAAGTGTAGTTATGCGCTGTCAAATATTACTACTTATAAAAAAATATTAAAAAATTATTTCTAAATGTTTTAAGCAAAAAAAAAAAATTTTGCATTAATTCTTTTTTTATTTGATGGCATAGTTACATTGGTCTCTCCTGATTCGCCAATTTGATGTTAGAAAAAAATTTGCTGATTGTTTAGATTTTTTTTTAAGTAAAATCAACATAAAATTATTTAAAAGAAAAGTCTAAAGCGTTATTATTTTAGTTGCTTAGCTTTCAGCGACTTACTTATATACATTTTCTATTGAATAAAGAACTTTTCCGAACGTTTTTTATTAATTCGTTGTTAAGTGCTATAGAATAAAAAGTGTCGTTTTAAGCATAAACTGACGTTTTTGAGTGCTTTTATAAAGAATCAACTTAACTTAGCTCCAAAGAACATAAATCACGTTAAAACGAAGGTATCTTGTAAAAGCAATCACTCGAGTTCAGGATAAAATGGTAAAATTTTAAATTTTTTAAAGACAAATAGGGTTTTCTACATCGTAGTAACGAAGGCGATTTGGCACAGCTCGACAATGCTAAATCACTTTTGAAAAGCTTTGCAAGAAGTATATGATCCTAAAATGGGTTCAGAACTGAAGCAAAAATTTTATCTCGGTGCGACCATTCGAAAGTTTCCTTGGGGGCAAGTAAAACAAACCAAGTTTTCAAAACACTCCCCATCAAGTTGTGTTCTTCCTCAAACTATAATATCGGTTTGTGATCGGTCAAACTGAAGGGTTGAATTACATTACATCATAGCTCCGTTTATGTGTATATGGGCGAGTGACCAAAAAATTATAGAATTAGTGGTTTAAGGTTCAAAGAAGCCTTCCGAGTAAAACTCAAAATCCTAAACATGCATAATTCCTATTGAATATCGAACAGTGCTATGTGGACGTAATTCTTATTAATGTTAGTAACTTATATTTTGATAGAAAATTTTTTACACCAAAATGAAACGTTTGAGGCGGATCGGAGGAAAACATAAAATATTGGTTATTGAAAGCTTTCAAAGTTTACACAAAGTTCAAAAAAGTTAATTAAACTTTAAAAAATGGCAATCAAAATCTTCAAATTTTTTTAAAACAATCTCCAGAAAATTTTTTGAGTACGCAGTTTTGTAGATCAATAAATTTTAGTATAACATTGTGCAAGTTAGAACTCGTTCAAAAATTTCCCTAATTTTTCAAAATATTTTCGTCAAGGGTTACAACGCACGAAAAAGAATAAATTTTTTGTAGAAAAAATACCCAACATCCTTGACAAAAAAATTCCAAAAAATGTTGGAAAAATTTTGAGGTACTTCTAACTTGCACATTTTTATGCTAAAATTGAATGAGCTATAAAATGGCGTACACAAACATTTTCTTAAAACTCTGCACAAATATATTGAAATTTTTATGTTAATATTTAAAACTTTTTTAACTTTCCTGAACTTTGTGTAAACTTTGAAATTTCTTTTGATGTGGTTTCTGTTGTGGATTTTGCTACATTTTAAATGCAAATTATTAAAGAAACAGCTTCATTTTATTTCGTCGAACTATATTTAATTTAATTTCACTATTATTATAATGAACACAACTGTAGGTGTCGAGATCTAAAACTGCTCAGCTACAGAGAAAAACTCACCAGCTTGGTAACACAATTATTACAATATACAAATAATTTGTTGAAAGGAGGATGATACAGTAAAATCAAATGTGCTGAAGTGAGCGCTATAATTTTGACACAAGCATCGAAAAGCCTGATAAAATTCAAGACTAAAAAATCAAAACCGTTAGGAACCGGTTTCGCCCTTTGAAACGGTTTCGGTTTCATTCATTTTCAGATCAAGATAACGGTAACAGATTGAGTGGGTTCGATTCTCCACAAGATCGTCTAAAATAGCAAAACTATTCGAAATAGTCTGACGAGAAATCGTGGCTGTTTTCGAAATAGTACTATAACTATAGCCTGTATATGTTTGTTGCTTTAAATTTAATGCTTTATCTAATAAAAAATTATAATAATTAATTAAGAATTATTATCAACTGGCCTTGAGCTCGTTAAACTTACAAAAATATGTAAAAATATGGTTTATTTTAATTATTTTGAGTTTAAAAGTGGTTAGTTAGCTTTTTGGCGATTTTCAAAATTAATTAATAATTTTTTTTTCAGTGTATGGAATTCATTTTTCTTTTATTCATGTTAAAGCTCATTAAATTTTATTAAATATAGCTTAATTAGTTTTAAAAATAATGGAATTTAAATGCCCTCCCTGCTCGTCGATGCAAAAAGTTGTTCATTACTGCTTGGAGAGTTGAGACAGGAATAGCCGCAATTGTTTCTCGAATGGATTGCCTAAGTTCATTCAAATTTGTTGGTTTTGCTTTGAAGACTTACTGTTTGCAATAACCCCACAAGAAAAAGTCAGGTGCAGTAAGGTCAGGCGACCTGGGTGGCCAACGGAATGTGGAGTTTCTGGATATCAGCTTATTGGCTTCAGCTTATCGTCGCAATTCTGTCATAACAGGTTGTGCTATATGAGGAGCTGCACCATCTTGCTGAAACCACACAGAGTTGAAAGAAATTCTCATTCGGCGTAATTCTGGATAGAAAAACTCTCTCAACATGCTCAAGTAACGGTCTCCAGTAACCGTAACGGTGTGACCGTTTTCTTCGAAGAAGTAGGGCCCGACAATGCAGCGTGATGAAACTGCACACCACACTGTGGCACGAAGTGGATGCAATTCCGTCTCATGGAGTATCTGTGGGTTGGAAGTACTCCATATTCGACAATTTTGTTTATTTATGTTGCCGTTTAAATCGAAATGGGCCTCGTCAGACATGAAAAGACAGTTCAACATGTTTCCATCCTCTTCCACCATTTGAAGCATCTTCTGGCAAAATTCCAAGCGAATCGGCAAGTCTGCAGCGTTCAGTTTGTTGGCCATTTGAATTTTATATGGGAATAAGTCCAAATCTTTGTGCATAATTGACTGTAATGACTGTCTGCTTACACCCATTTGAGCAGATAAGCTTCTTGTCGAAACACGTGGATTGTTTTGTATGGCAGCAGCTACAGCAGCGATTGTTTCCTCCGTTCGAACTGAAGGGTTTCGATGGTAAGGTCTTCTGTTGACTGTCCCATGCTCGGCAAAATTGTTTACAAGTCTTATGGTCCATCTGCTCGGAGGATTGCCGCCAAACGTGCGCCTATACTCTCTTTGAACCGAAACTACGGACTCCAGTGCGTGATAGCGGCGGACAATCCAAATTCTTGTTTCAGTGTCCCAGTTATCCATTTTTGTTAAATGTAAAAGTCAATCTGCAAAATAAAAAAAAAATTAACCAGATTCATTAAATAGAAAAAAAGTTATTTAATTTTTTTTTGGTAGCGGCTTTCATTAGCCACCCTGTATATTGTGAAATGTGAAATTGCGCCTACAGAAACTTACACGCTTGAGGTATCAATGTGTGGGCATGCGCGTTACAGGTGCGTGATTAGCTGATAAAAAGCTAAGTCATACTAGGCGTCCTCTCGCTTTATACTCAGCTGTGCGTGCCGTGAATTAGGGTGGGTTGACAATTTTTTTTTGGCTCAAAAATAGTGAAAAACATCCAAAAATTGTCCCATGTAATTTTTTCCCAATACAAAGAGTATTTTATTTTGGGGTTTTTTACTTAAATAAATTAAAAAAATTATATGGATCAAGTTTTCTCAACTTTTATAGACTGGGCCAGAAAAAAATTTTGTTTTAAATTTTTTGCAAGCATGGCTCGTGGGAATCAAATAGAAATCGCTAAATCAAAGGTATGGAGCAAGAGGAGAGAGTAGTCGGAAATCGTCAAATCAAGGGGTAGATGGTTCAGAGACATCGTCCTAGCATTTTAAACTTTAAGTAGGACGTCTACACCTTTTTCAAGTATACTTCAGAAAGCGTAAAATGTTCTTCAGAAACCGTAAAATGTACTTCAGAATAGTCATTTGTATTTTAGAAACTGTAAAATGTACTTCAGAATCATCAATTGTACTTCAGAAACTGTAAAATGTACTTCAGAATAATCAATTGTATTTCAGAAACCATAAGTTGTACTTCAGAAACTGTAAAATGTACTTCAGAATAATCAATTGTATTTCAGAAACCATAAATTGTACTTCAGAAACTGTAAAATGTACTTCAGAATCATCAATTGTACTTCAGATAAAATGTACTTCAGAATAATCAATTGTATTTCAGAAACCATAAGTTGTACTTCAGAAACTGTAAAATGTACTTCAGAATAATCAATTGTATTTCAGAAACCATAAATTGTACTTCAGAAACTGTAAATTGTTCTTCAGAAATATTAAAATCCTATTAGTTCTCCAGCTTCTGAAGTACAATTTTCGGTTTCTGAAGTACAATTGGCTATTCTGAAGTACATTTTACGAATTCTGAAGTACGCTTGGAAAAGGTGTAGCAATAGATTGGCTAAACCTGCATTCAGTTCTATGCAGCGGGTTTATAGTGATCCGCGAACAAACATGCAGACAGACGGACACAAATTCTAAAAACGATTGTTTTCGTTTCTTTAACTGCAAATAAAGCCTCGTATACCTTCATCACACCCAAGGTTCCACTTTAAGTGATGGGACAGGTAGATCGGCATACTTATTTAGAAAATAGCTTTTAAAAAACGGGTTGGCCACTTGCCAGTGTCGGCAACCCTACGAGTGTATTTCTGTCATGAAAAAGCATCTCAGCTCAAATTCGTGAGCATTTGCAGATTCCTTCGAAATCGACATAAAATTTGTAGTTCGCGATAATTTTTATAAAAAATTGTAAGCAGAACACCACAAGTTGGTACAGAGGCTCGGCCTCAATCTGTTCGAAAGTATATCACGCCAAATATCTATTTATTTTTAGTTCAAGAAATAAACTTCATAACGACACCTCCGACTGCAGTCTGCAACCTGCAGCTGGCTATATAATATTCAGTTCCAACCTTACCTCCACTTTCCCATTTTTTCTTTTTTTTTCTTTTTTGTAACCGCCTGTATACGAGTGCAATGGTTAATGATGAAAAATGATGTGGCGCTACTGGTTATAAAACAACGCAACGTGATTATGGTACATCTTGGATTCTTTCTTTATTTTGCCGCAATGGCATGCAATGCGTTTTATGATATGTTGCAAAGTGTAGCCATTGACTTTGAGACGCCACGCATATTCATATCACAATTAAGAATATACAGAGTTGTAAGCGTATGGATGTATGGATGCACAGCAGCTACAAATGTTCAGCGACTCGCGGTAAATTGAATTGGGGATTTATGTGCATTTTGCATGCGCCAAACGCCCATACAGGCAATCGCTAACTGCCCGGGTCTTATGCAACTCTACAAACAATTTAGGAAGTTGGTATTCACAGAGTGTTTTTGCTGTAGTGGGCTATGCGTGCCGCTTCGTTGTTTTTTGGTATGTAGAAAGGTGCTGCCAGGGTCTAGCACTTGTAATTTGTAAAACGTAATTATATTACTTGAATGCAACATAACGTTTAATGGCAAGAGAAAGATGCATTCGAAAAACTGCAACTAGTCTTATATAGATGGGCGCATACACACAAATGTAAATTATATTTAAGTACTAGACTAGGCAAAATAAAGTTTTTTTTTAAATCATATGTATATCTCTCCATGTAAAATCGTCACATAGTTGGAATCGACACCTTCTAAAATGAATACAATTTTGTGAAGAATTTACTTTTAACTAAAAATTTTAAAATTTTTTTTATTCAAATGTAGTGCCAATTCAAAATTTAACTTTTTCCTGTTTTGTCAAGTTTATTTTTGTGGATTTGATTTTCTTTTTTTCGACAGCGTGGATATTAGATATATATTGGAACGATTTTTCGTCATCCCTTGTCAATTTTTGTTTTGTTACAAACCGGTTTCGGCGATATTTTCGTAATACTTGCGAAACTACTGTAGATAAAAAATAAACTTTGGTACTTTCAAGGGGGCTACTTAGAGGTATAGAACAAAATATTTAAAAAAAAATTAAAAAAAATTTTTAATATTTATTAGAAAATTTTCGATTTTTCGAAATCGAAAATATTGAAGTTTGCTATTAAATTTTGGACAAAAATTTTTTTGTGTTATGCCTCTAATATATCGTAAGTTATTCTCAAATTTTCAGCAGTGTGCTCTTTCTTATTTCAAAAATATGAGTTTTTGAATTTTGACCAAAATATTTTTTGAACACGACTAGAAAAGTTTAATTTGTTCAATATAAAATTACTCAATTTTGATCACTGAAATATTTGTTTCGTGCTAGTGAAAATCGTTCTTTGTTTTTACATTCCACTAGCACAAAAAAATTTTCAGTGATCAAAATTAGGTAATTTTGTGTTTAACTAATTGAACTCGACTACAAAGTTGAAAAAAAAAAAAATTTTAATATAAAAAATCATATTTTTTTTGAAAAACCTAAAAACTCCCTTCTGAAAATTTCAGAATATCCTCGGATATATCAGAGGCATAGTAAAAAAATTTGAATCCAGAATTTAATGGGTCATATTAATAAAACCGGAGCAATTGCTTTCAGTTCAAGTTTCAAACCTTTTTCTCAAATTTTGAAATTTTCTTTATACAAATCTATGTCAAATTTTTGAAAATGTGAGAAAGAACAATTGCTTTTTTTATACATATGCACCAATGGCAGGAATTTCAGTTTTTACGATTTTGAAAATTTAAATTTTTTAAAATTAAGTTTTTTTTAAATATTTTTTCAAATTATTTTTTTTATTGAAAGTGACAAAGCTTATTTCTTTAGCTACAGTGGTTTCCGAAACATTGACAAAATTTACTTTACAAAACAGGAGAAAAGAAGAAAAACTAAATTTTAAATTTGCATAACTTTGGAAACAAAAATATAAATTTTTTTTCTTTGCAGAACTTCGTTTTATGATAAAATGAAAGTTTACGGCAAATTTCAGTTAAAATGAAAGGGGTCGATTCCAACTAAGTAACGATTTGAGATGGAACGACCCAGATATTATTTATCAGAAATCAGAAAAAAAACAAAATCATTGAAGTAAAAAACTAGGCTGCATATATTTTTGTTGGAAATTGAATTTAACACCAAAAAGATTTGAATGGAAATTTTCGTCAAGTTGGCCGGTTCAGAGTGATCAAGCTTCAAACATTGGTTTAGTTTTCCGATTTCTCGTTGTTAGTATGGAAAATTCTTAAACACGCAATATACACGTATGTATATATTCTTAAAGGGCCACTTTTAACACTCCGGTTGTGCTCCTCGGTTTCCTCTTATTTTGTACACCAACAATTCGATTGAGATATACATGAATACTAAATGTGCAGGCTGTATAAACAAACTCAATTGAATTCAATTGTATTGTTGATATACAAAATAAAACAAAACCCAACAGCACAGTCGAAGTGTCAAAAAGGGCACGTAAAAACAGAGATGCTTACAGATGTCAATGCTTTCCTACTGTTATCTTACTTATATTATAAATGCGTTAGTTTGTGAGGGAGTGAGTGTGTTTGAACCGTTTTCACGGCCAAACTACAGCACCGATCTGTACGAAATTTTGCACACTTATTTCCCGATGTCTCGGATAGGTAACGAGTTTCATGAAATCTCAATACCTCAGATGGTTATGGAGTTATGGGCACTAATGTGACCCAACTAACCCAAACATTTATTTTATCCAATGAATTTATGCAATTTGGTGCCCTAAAACCTTAAAATGTGCATACAATATGGGTATTGAACGAAAGGGGAAGGCCACAGTATTATTTTGGGTTCTGCAATATTTCGATCAATTAATCGATAACTGAGTTATCGGTCAGAATGTGGTTGCTCCAAAACCCCTCAATTTGCATACAATATGGGTGTCAAACGAAAGGGGAGGGTCACATTATTCTTTTGGACCCTGCAATATTTCGACAACTTTATCGATAACTGAGTTATCGGTCAGAATGGGGTCGCCCAAAAACCTCTGAATTTGCATACAATATGGATATCAAACGAAAGGGGAAGGCCACAGTATTCTTTTGGACTCTGCAATATTTCGATAAATTAATCGATAACTGAGTTATCGGTCAGAATGTGGTTGCCCCAAAACCCCTCAATTTGCATACAATATGGATATCAAATGAAAGGGGAAGGCCACAGTATTCTTTTGGACTCTGCAACAATTCGATAAATGAATTGATAACTGAGTTATCGGTCAGAATGTGGTTGCTCCAAAACCCCTCAATTTGCATACAATATGGGTGTCAAACGAAAGGGGAAGGTCACATTATTCTTTTGGACCCTGCAATATTTCGATAACTTTATCGATAACTGAGTTATCAGTCAGAATGGGGTCGCCCAAAAACCTCTGAATTTGCATACAATATTGGTATCAAATGAAAGGGGAAGGCCACAGTATATTCTCTTGGACTTTGCAATGTTTCGATAAATTAATCGATAACTGAGTTATCGGTCAGAATGTGGTTGCCCAAAAACCCATGAATTTGCATACAATATGGTATCAAACGAAAAGGGAAGGCCACAGGTTTGGTTTGGAAATTGCAATATTTCGATAAATTATTCGATAACTTAGCTATCGGTCAAAATATAAAAGCCCTGAAACCTCTAAATTTGCATTAAATATGGATATGACACGAAACGGAAAGGCCAAAGATTCATATGAACTTCTCGATATTTCAATAAACTAACCGATCCTGCTATGTTTTGTTATATAAGTTAATCGATAACTGAGTTATCGGCCACAACGTGCCTAAAAATTCATCGCCATATCTACAAAAATACTTTTAAAAACTAATTGCTATGATTTTAAAGTTTAGTTACTATGCATCAAGGCGAATTCATATAAGGTGAGAGCAAGGCGAATTTAGCATGTTCAGAAATGTCAGATCAAAAGAAAATAACGTTCATGTAATGAATTCGCCTTGCTATACATACAATACCATTTTTATTTTGCGTTTTCGGTACTTTTTCTGTCACTTAGGGAAAACAGATTCAAGACGACAACGACGGTGCGGCATCTGTCAAATTATTTTTACACATGTTCTTATGTAGAGGAATTTTTCATGAATGCCGCTGTCGCCAGATTAGATCTATTTCTAATTTGACAGCGACGGTCGTGGCGTCCTTTTTTCTTTTTGTGAATTAAATCGAAAATATATGCAAATTGCTTATTTTTTTACACATGCAATACTTTTTTAAAAATTTTTTTGCTGTTGTTGGAGCTAATGCAGAACTGTCGTTGCCGCTTTCATTATTATCATGTCGTCGGTGCTTGGCGGCAATTATCGTCAAGCTTCGGTTTTTCGCCGTTGTCGTTCGCAGTCGTCGTTTTGAATGTCGGCCGGGCTATTGTCGTCGTTAATAAATATGAGTAAATCGTCACCTGTCAAACATAAAATCAAATATTTTGAATGAATTTTTTGTAACATTTGAGCAAAATAGTTGTGCATTTTAAAGATATTGATATCGTTTCTGCGGAAAATATATTTTTAGTAAGTTTAGCAATTCGTCATATTTTGGTTGCTTCGCTGTTTCGTAAAAATTAAACTTTTATGAGTGTTTATATAATAATACAATTTATGAAGCTCTCACGGTTTGTTCTGCATGTATTTAGTTATTTTGCTTATTTCTTTGATGCGAGCGGAGCCGCGGGTAAATGCTAGTGGTACAATAAATAGATATAGAAATTTAGATAACAAATAATAAATTGTTCTGATACCCTCGTGGTTTACAGACCGTGCTAAAATTTCTCTGCTGGAGAAGTCTACCAGCTGCTGAAATGAATCTTTCTTATAGATGGCGATGGCGGTTGTTTGTAAATTTTCGCTTTCTATTCAAATAAAAACTTTCAACACTAAACTAAATTAGTTTTCATAAAAATTATGATGTTTGGTCTGGAGCACATTCACAAAAAATAAAAAATCTCTTATAATTTAAAATTTGTATGGAAATGTCCTTTTAAAAAGGTATAGAAAAAAATTGTTTCTATGCAAAATATTCTAATAAACAATATCAATACACTTTAAAAATTTTTTTTTTACTCCAGCCTAATACTCTTATAAATCGTACATACATGCAAACATAAGTAACTTTTCTAACAAAAATTCGTTACTAATTGGCAACATTGTGCACGCTTTTGTGAACTAAATTTAATTAAGCATCTGTTCAACTTGCCACAGAGAGTGCAATTACGTGTTTGCAGCAACAGATCTCCATGCTAGGCACTCAGTGAAATCAAATAACTAAATTCGCCCGGCCAAGGAAGTTGTTGCTAGGTCGTGCTTTTGCGTCCGGCTTCACCCCATCGGTTACTTGTGCCATTATTCTCGCCACAGCAAAAATATTAATTTCATTCGCTACTGGAATTCTTGTCATTTTTCAATTTGCATTATCAGCGCTGATGTTAGTTCGCGCAACAGTGGCTCCACCTACCAGCATGCGCTTCGTTGAATTGATCTGCTTAACTTATTTGTCATTTTATTTGTTGATAAGGAAGTGGGGGTAGTCGGTATTGAGGTAGTGCTGGCATAAGTGATCGTATCTAGTTTGTGTATTTCTATTAATAAAATTCTCGAAGAGAATAGTTATATACAAGGTGGCGCAAAAGTAAGTTTCCGATGTTCAGCGTATCGGTTGTGGCACGTGCAGTGTGTGCTGTTGCACCATCTTGTTGGAACCACATGTTTTCCAATCCCAATTCATCAATCATCATTAGAAATAGAAATACGTATTTTAAAGAATGTTTGTCGAATCGACGAATAGTTAGGTTTTATAGGTATTGAGCAAATGTCAGCTTTCTAGGGATAAAGCAGCTTTGAGTGTTAAGAAAATATAAGGGGTAAGGAATGACTGTCTTAAGAGAGGACTAAAATTATTTTATTTCAATTCATTTCATTTTATTTTATTTTGTTTTGTTTTATTGTATTTTGTTTTATTTTATTTTATTTTTTTTTTATTTTATTTTATTTTATTTCATTTTATCTTATTTTATTTTAATTTATTTCATTTTATTTTATTTTATTTTATTTTATTTTATTTCATTTTATTTTATTTTATTTTATTTTATTTTATTTTATTTTATTTTATTTTATTTTAATTTATTTTATTTTAATTTATTTTATTTTATTTCATTTTATTTTATTTTATATTATTTTATTTTATTTTATTTTATTTTATTGCTTTTTTATACCAACAATTTTTGTTGATTTACGTCCTGTACATTTTCAAGTATTCATGAAACAAGCTCCAGGCCAAGAATAATAATTTTTCACTTTTTGAATTTTTATGAAAATTATTATTGTTTTTATTTATTAATAATCATTTTTAATTAATTATTAAAAGTTTTTTGACATCAAAACCAGCGTATTGTTAGCTTAATGGTTAGCAATGCATGCCAAAATTTCTCTGATGAGTGAAGTCTAGCAGCTTCCGAAATGGATCTATAAGAAAAGCTATGGCAGTTGTCTCTAATCATTTTTCCTACTATATTCAATCAAAAAACTTTTAATAATTAATTAAAAATGAGTATTAATAAATAAAAACAATAATAATTTTCATAAAAATTCAAAAAGTGAAAAATTATTATTCTTGGCCTTGAGCTCGTTTCATGAATACTTATTTTATTTTATTTTATTTTATTTTATTTTATTTTATTTTATTTCAATTCATTTCATTTTATCTTATTTTATTTTATTTTATTTCATTTTATTTTATTTTATTTTATTTCATTTTATTTTATTTTATTTTATTTTATTTTATTTTATTTTAATTTATTTTATTTTAATTTATTTTATTTTATTTCATTTTATTTTATTTTATATTATTTTATTTTATTTTATTTTATTTTATTTTATTGCTTTTTTATACCAACAATTTTTGTTGATTTACGTCCTGTACATTTTCAAGTATTCATGAAACAAGCTCCAGGCCAAGAATAATAATTTTTCACCTTTTGAATTTTTATGAAAATTATTATTGTTTTTATTTATTAATAATCATTTTTAATTAATTATTAAAAGTTTTTTGACATCAAAACCAGCGTATTGTTAGCTTAATGGTTAGCAATGCATGCCAAAATTTCTCTGATGAGTGAAGTCTAGCAGCTTCCGAAATGGATCTATAAGAAAAGCTATGGCAGTTGTCTCTAATCATTTTTCCTACTATATTCAATCAAAAAACTTTTAATAATTAATTAAAAATGAGTATTAATAAATAAAAACAATAATAATTTTCATAAAAATTCAAAAAGTGAAAAATTATTATTCTTGGCCTTGAGCTCGTTTCATGAATACTTATTTTATTTTATTTTTTTTATTTTATTTTATTTTATTTTATTTTATTTTATTTTATTTTGTTTTATTTTATTATTTTTTATTTTATTTTATTTTATTTTATTTTATTTTATTTTATCTTATTTTATTTTATTTTGTTTTATATTATATTATTTTATTTTATCTTATTTTATTTTATTTTATTTTATTTCATTTTATTTTATTTTATTTTATTTTATTTTATTTTATTTTATTTTATTTTATTTTATTTTATTTTATTTTATTTTATTTTATTTTGTTTTATATTATATTATTTTATTTTATTTTATCTTATTTTATTTTATTTTATTTCATTTTATTTTATTTTATTTTATTTTATTTTATTTTATTTTATTTTATTTTATTTTATTTTATTTTATTTTATTTTATTTTATTTTATTTTATTTTATTTTATTTCATTCTGTTTAGAATAACTTGTGAATCATTTCTCTATTGCTTCTCCCAATGCAATCTACAATACTTGTTTACTTACATCATCCTTAGACAATTTTATAAAACTACTTGAGCACACCTTACATGGAACATATATTTAATGTTGCTAATGTGCTGTAATGAATGTCTCCTGCTCCGGCCGTTTTTCAGTCGAAGCCCGCTGGCCAATGTTAATAATCTTTTTTAAGCGTGTTTTATGTACATTTCGTCACAGCAACAACAATTACCGCTATGCATGTTTGCCTTACGTAAAATACTGTAATTACCCGTAGACCAGCAATTTCTTACTGAAAAGCAAACAAAAGTGACAACAAATCGAAATATTTGCATATGTAGTTGATGTGCTATAAGGATCAACATACAGTTGGCAGTCTGTTCTTTTTACACACCGTCAACGCCAGAAGTTGCCCAAAACGTTCTATTTTCGTTGGTCTCGCTGTACGAAGCCACTTCGAGAATATGTCTCTGTCACCGAATGTCATCCCTATCTTTATTTGAGAAAAACTTTAGCTGGCGATTCAATGTAAGAGAGGAACAAACATTCTGATAGAAACCGTGAATTCAACCCCTTGATATAGTTGGATATGGTGCAGTTCAATTCTAGTGAACTGAGAACTATACCGCCACTTAAAACTTAGGTCACAAGTCGCATTATTGCGGAAAAACTTTAAGGAGTCTTAGCTCTATACTCTTAGAGTAGCAGTTTTCCTCTTCATCTACTTCCAACGGTGGGTTCCGATGAGAATACCTTCTTCAATAATGGGGCTTAACTCATTGGAATGGGAATAACGTAAATGGCGAGTTCGATAGACAGGAGTCGGAAAAGGAGGAAGAATGGGGAAGAGAAATAAAAACTTAGTGCACTCTGTCTCCATTGTGCCCAACTGTGTCGTATGATTATTCGATTCCTGTCACTATGCGGATGACTGAGCATCGCTACCAAAAGCTGATTGACCAACTGAATTACTGAATGTTTACGGATTTTGTTTGAGTTTTTTTTTTGTTAGTTTTTGGCAATCATTTCTAGGATGAGCATATAAATTGATGGCAAGATTGGTTCATGAGTTTACGTAATGTAAAGTAATGGTTGTAAGGGTGCCGGTGTACGGTTAGTTGGATGGGTTGCCAATTTCATATGCCAATTTTCATTTTATCTCACCTTGACACTTCCGCGATGTGTGGAAATGTTGAATGTTGTCGACTCATCCATCGAACATTTGATGTTTTTAACTTGCGTGTGTGTGTAGTACGAGCTTGTGGTATGGTGCAGGCCACAGTCAAATGTGGGAGGCGCTTTGTTCTGTCCACTACCGTTTCCTTGTTTCTTGTCAGCTGTTTTGATTTGAGTTTCACTGGAAAATTGTATTTCATTTGATGGCCGTTAGTTCTCAGCTTCATTTAAATAGGTATACATACGTAAATAAACAGCAGATTTTAGAAGACCAAACTAGTTTGAAAAATACTAGTTTAGAACTATATATTCTCAACTCATATCAGACTAGTCCGAAAAAACCCAACCTTTTACACATAAAAAGTTAAAATTTATGGAGAATACTGAAGTGCACAGAGTAGAAAAAGTCCTATTAGAACTTATTTTTATACCTAGTAGTGCGTAACAAGGTATATTAATTTTAGTCGCGTAACGGTGCTATGTAGCGGCATAAACGGATCGAGATAGATATTGACTTGTATATATATTAAAATGCTCAGGAGGAAAAAAGAAATTGATTAAGCCATGCCCGTCTGTCCGTGCGTCTGTTAACACGATAACTTGAGTAAATTTTGAGACATCTAAATGAAATTTGGTATGCAGGTTTCTTGTCACTCATCTCCAAGCGCTATGGGATGTTAGCCACGCCCACTTTTTAAATATAGAATATTTTCAAAAATACAAAAAGTGATTATTCAGTACATAATACACTTATAAGGATACTATTTGGTGTGTACATTAATGTTAAGACAGAAAATAAATTTTTTAAGAAAGTATTGAAAATGGGCGTGGCACCGCTCACTTTTGATTAAGTCGAATTAAGAAATAATATTAATCATAAATCAAAAGGCTTTCAAGATATCGAAACAAAATTTAGCACACATATTTATATTTGTATAGGGTATGTTCCGGAAAAAAATGAGAGAAATCGGTTAAGGTCCACGCCTACTTTTATGCGAAAGATTTTGAAAAGGATCATAGACATATTTATTAGGCCATAACTTTGCATACAAAAGCTTTAATCATTTCTATTTAACTTTTATAGTGCACGTGAAGAAAGAAAGTCGAAAAATAAAAATTTTTGAAAATAGGCGTGGCCCGCCCCTTTTATAATGGATTATTCCAAAAAAAAATTTTATGCCATAACTACGGCAAAAATTGATTTATCGAAACGACATTTGGCAAAAATATTGTACATACAAAGACAAAGGTTTGTTGTAAAAATGGGTGAAATCGGACTCCGGCCAAGCCCAGTTTTTCAACATAGTTCCGAAAAATTTCTTTGTAATATGTAAAAAGCGATATTTTTATAACCATGCAAGCTATCTCAATAAGATCTTGCACACATAATAATATTTTGAAGAAAAAGTCGACCGCAAAAAAATTTTGTGAATTTTGGGAAGTAGGCGTGGCGCCGCCCACTTTTCATCATAAAAATTCTGCTATTTTCAAAGGCGATTGCTTTTAGCTTGAACTAGATATTGCAATCAAAATTGGTCAACTGCAATAGGAAAGTTATATATTTCTTTTTTGATTTCCATACCTTTAATGAACATGAAATGTTTGTAAGTATGAGAGGAAGAAGAGAATAAGTAAAATGAAATAATAAGGCCGATGAGCTGAGTCGATTTAGCAATGTCGGTCTCTCCTTCCGTCTGTCTATTTGAACACAAATTTTGCAAACATAAAATGTGCATGTATTGGTATCTTGAAAAAATGTGGTTAGCAGTTCTTGGTAGGTAAGCTATTTATATACAAATAAATTAATGGCGCCGGCCTACCACACCGAAGGTCCAAGGTTCGAGTCCTGGGACAGGTAACATCAAAAGTGGTTTGAAAATGTTTTTCAAAACTGGGTCGGCCCTCGGCAGTAGTTTGGCAAACTCTCCGAGTGTATTTCTGCTATGGAAGGCTTTTCAGTAAAAATTCATCTCCTTTGCAGATGCCGTTCGAAGTGAAAAATCCTGTAGGTCCCGCCAATTTGTAGGAAAAATTAAAAACGGCACACCACAAATTGGAAGGGAAGATCTGCGCAAAAATCCCTTAGGAGGTTTATGATGATATACCTGTTGTATATCGCGCCATACATTTATATTTTTTTTAAATTAATTTACCCCTTCAAACTCATAACAGAAGTGTTTTTATTGAAAACAATCAGCTGGCTTTATAATGCCAGCTGAAATGTATTAAAATAGACCCGCGTAAATTGGTATGCCATAATAGATCACTACTAGGTATATAATGTTCAGTTCCACCCGAACTTAGACTTTCTTACTTGTTGAAGTTAACTTCTTAGGCGGCGATGAAAAGTTTTGATTGAGAGTGAAATTTAAAGTTTTTTTTGGAGTAGGTTCACAATTGTAGCAGACTTATAGTAGAATTTAGCTAATATAAAATTCAGGAAATAGCTAATTTGTAGCAGAATCAGGCAGCTTTTGGATAATTTCAGGATGGTGTTCTGGATTTTTCGGGGATCATTTTGAGACTTTCGGGATTGCTTTCTGGATTTTTTAGAATCATTTCGTGAAATTTTTCGTAATCATGTTAGGATCATCTTATTACCCATGGCTCATGGATTCCTTGGCAAATTTTGTTCAGATATCTGTATTATATTTTCTCAAAAGGTTCTCTTTTCTTTTTTCGGCATGTTTTTATATGACAGTACGAGTATATATACACACATATCGCAATTCTTTCATTCTGTGACACACTACCAATAGGCCCACGAAATAAATATAACCTGCTTGCCCACCTCAAGTGGGTATAGTAATACCAAAAGGGCGTGTATAAATGTTCATTGCCCATACGAAACTCATATTGATGGTGTTAATTGCATTCCCATATCAAATTGACAAGCACAAAATAAACTTATTTTTGCTTCCATTTGCAATCAATTAATTAAAATTTACAATGCTGCTTTGAGCAACTTAATAAATTAGATTCTTAATGTGTTGCTGCGTAGCAAATAAGAAATTTTCATAAATTTTGTGTTCTCATACTATCTACCTCTGCTATTTATAAAATATCTCGATACATTCACGTGCGTAGTTAACACTGTCCATGCAGCTCTCACAACTAATTCAAAGTACAACCTCAAGCCACTTAATAACTTAATTTTCATTCATTATAACGCGACTGATACATATTGACGTACATACAGTTAGGTTAAAAAGTTTGTAGTTTACTCCACTTCAAGTAGTAACTGTAACTATCGTTTTAACAAGTATAATCATTAAGAAGCCTATCATAATTAGGGTTCATAATAAAATAAACTGTTCCATTAAAAATTTGAAATTGATATGCGCTGATGTGAGAATGCGTTAAGTAACGCGCTGAGAGTAATTTTTTGAAAGCGTTGCGAAGAAAGTGATAGCTGGTATTAGTTTTGGTGGGCTAACTTAAATTAGCGTGTTAAATATTTTGTTATGGGAAAATTGCTTTTAAGCGAATTGTTGCAAATTTAAGTTCGTTAGTGGATATCTACAGGGTGGCTAATGAAAGCCGCTACCAAAAAAAAATTAAATAACTTTTTTTCTATTTAATGAATCTGGTTAATTTTTTTTTCATTTTGCAGATTGACTTTTACATTTAACAAAAATGCATAACTGGGACACTGAAACAAGAATTTGGATTGTCCGCCGCTATCACGCACTGGAGTCCGTAGTTTCGGTTCAAAGAGAGTATAGGCGCACGTTTGGCGGCAATCCTCCGAGCAGATGGACCATAATAAGACTTGGAAACAATTTTGCCGAGCATGGGACAGTCAACAGAAGACCTTACCATCGAAACCCTTCAGTTCGAAAGGAGGAAACAATCGCTGCTGTAGCTGCTGCCATACAAAACAATCCACGTGTTTCGACAAGAAGCTTATCTGCTCAAATGGGTGTAAGCAGACAGTCATTACAGTCAATTGTGCACAAAGATTTGGACTTATTCCCATATAAAATTCAAATGGCCAACAAACTGAACGCTGCAGACTTGCCGATTCGCTTGTAATTTTGCCAGAAGATGCTTCAAATGGTGGAAGAGGATGGAAACATGTTGAACTGTCTTTTCATGTCTGACGAGGCCCATTTCGATTTAAACGGCAACATAAACAAACAAAATTGTCGAATATGGAGTGCTTCCAACCCACAGATACTCCATGAGACGGAATTGCATCCACTTCGTGTCACAGTGTGGTGTGCAGTTTCATCACGCTGCATTGTCGGGCCCTACTTCTTCGAAGAAAACGGTCACACGGTTACCGTTACTGGAGACCGTTACTTGAGCATGTTGAGAGAGTTTTTCTATCCAGAATTACGCCGAATGAGAATTTCTTTCAACTCTGTGTGGTTTCAGCAAGATGGTGCAGCTCCTCATATAGCCCAATCTGTTATGACAGAATTGCGACGAAAATTTCCCAATAAGCTGATATCCAGAAACTCCACATTCCGTTGGCCACCCAGGTCGCCTGACCTTACTGCACCTGACTTTTTCTTGTGGGGTTATTGCAAACAGGAAGTCTTCAAAGCAAAACCAACAAATTTGAATGAACTAAGGCAATCCATTCGAGAAACAATTGCGGCTATTCCTGTCTCAACTCTCCAAGCAGTAATGAACAACTTTTTGGTAAGATGCCGCACATGCATCGACGAGCAGGGGGGGCATTTAAATTCCATTATTTTTAAAACTAATTAAGCTATATTTAATAAAATTTAATGAGCTTTAACATGAATAAAAGAAAAATGAATTCCATACACTGAAAAAAAAATTATTTGAGTTTCTTAATGTAGCAAAATTCATCAGCCACCCTGTATCAGTTACGGGGTTAAGATAGTTTCCAAAACTATTTCATTATTAATTCAGAAATTATTTTGCACTATTTGAGCACCATTTGGTGTATATTTAATATAATAATTATAATTAATAATAGCGATTTCACAAGTTGTTTATGATCTAATATTCTGGAAAAAATTATGATGTGATGACCAAATAGTCCGGAAATCAACCCGAAATGTTTCCAAAAATAATACCGGAAATTATCCTAAAATGATCCGAAATGATGGAGAAAATGTCCCGAAATGGTTCCGAAAACAATCCTGAAACAGTTCAGAAATTATCTTGAAAATGGTCCAGATACCATTAGCGATTTTACAAGTTCTTTGTGACCGAATATTCTGGAAAAAATCACGATATGATGACCAAAGAGTCCAGAAATCAACCCGTAATGTAACCGAAAGTTATACCGGAAATTATCCTAAAATGATCCGAAATGTTGCCGAAAATGTCCCGAAATGGTCCCGAAAACAGTCCTGAAACAGTTTCGAGATTATTTTGAGAACAGTCCAGATACAATTAGCGAATTCACAAGTTCTATAATTGTTTATCTATCTACTCCCAAGAGTGAACTTCAAAAATCATCCCAAATGGTTGGAAACATTTTCGGAGCCATTTCGTGATTAATGCAAAATCGTTACCGGATTTATTCAAAAACCATTTAGTGATTAAATCAAAACTTTTTAATCATTATGTTCGGTATAATTTTGTAAATGCCTTGGACTATTTTCTGTATTATTTTCAAAAAAACATTACGAGAGTTGTAAATATAACTTAGAAACGATCCGCTGGCAATCACAGAATTATCTCGAAAAGGTCTGAAAAACCATTTGAAAATTATTCAAAAATGTTCCAATAACTTAATCTTTTAACGCTTCCAAAACAATGTCAAATAATCCGAAATATTTTGTGTACATTTTCGTACCTTAAGAGTGGCTTCCAGACACCTTTTAAACCCATTTTGGTAATAGCTCAAACATATTTATTTATTAATTATTTTCGATAACATTTTTAATGTTCGGAAATATGATTTTTGCCATTTCTGCCATTTTCAATGCCTAGGCAGAACGCCGAAACCGGTTTGTCACAAAACCACACTTGACAAGGGATGACGGAAAATCGTTCCAACAAAAATCAGCTTACTACCCTGACGGAAGATCCACACAACAAAATAAATCATTTCGGAAATATCTTCGTCCTTATTTCGGAACTCGTTTTGGTAATATTAACTATAATTTGGAAATGATCCCCCAGTAGTTACGGAATAATTATCAAATGGTCCCAAAAGTACTTCCAAATTTTTCGAAAATGTTCGAATAATTTAATCTCTTAATGATACCCAAACAATCTCAAATGGTCCGAAGTATTTTCTGTTCTTTTTCTTCTTGCTTACTTTGGAATCGTTTCGGGATACCGTTCAAAACAATTTCGAAATTATTTTTCGAAATATTAGCTTTAATTTCCAAATAATTCCATAGTAATTATAAAATAAGCATCAATTGGTCTGAGAAAAAACCCCAAAAAATATTCTAAATTGAACGGTCTTAAAATGTCTTCATCTGTGTCGGAACTATATGAGGCCAATAAATATTGCGCAAATAAAATTTCATATTGATCCCGTAAAAGTTAAACATTCATGCTGAAATTGTAACCTTTCCACAAAATAATCTCTTAAAGATTCTTAAATAATAACAAGATAAGCACTTATAGTAAAACATATTTTCGGAACCATTCACGGATTAATTCAATTTATAATTATTTTCGTTGTGATTTGCTTAATGTTCTTAAATAACTTCGGGTTTCCTTTGGAATAATTTCAATATCCAGAATATTTTGTAAATTAAATATCGAAATTATTTGGTAATAATTACAGAACAATGCTGTAACGGTCCGAAAAGAATTCCGAAATAATTGTTAAATGTTCGGGAATACTATATAGGACTTCGAAATGAACTGAGCAAGGCCCCTTAACCCTGAAATTATAGCGTAACAGTTTCTAGTCAAAAAAGAAAAGGAACGCATCAAAAATTGGATACGGCCTCAATCTCCTAGGATTTACAGGGTGGCTGATGAATTTTGCTACATTAAGAAACTCAAATAATTTTTTTTTCAGTGTATGTAACTCATTTTTCTTTTATTCATGTTAAAGCTCATTAAATTTTATTAAATATAGCTTAATTAGTTTTAAAAATAATGGAATTTAAATGCCCCCCCTGCTCGTCGATGCATGTGCGGCATCTTACCAAAAAGTTGTTCATTACTGCTTGGAGAGTTGAGACAGGAATAGCCGCAATTGTTTCTCGAATGGATTGCCTTAGTTCATTCAAATTTGTTGGTTTTGCTTTGAAGACTTCCTGTTTGCAATAACCCCACAAGAAAAAGTCAGGTGCAGTAAGGTCAGGCGACCTGGGTGGCCAACGGAATGTGGAGTTTCTGGATATCAGCTTATTGGGAAATTTTCGTCGCAATTCTGTCATAACAGGTTGGGCTATATGAGGAGCTGCACCATCTTGCTGAAACCACACAGAGTTGAAAGAAATTCTCATTCGGCGTAATTCTGGATAGAAAAACTCTCCGTAACGGTGTGACCGTTTTCTTCGAAGAAGTAGGGCCCGGCAATGCAGCGTGATGAAACTGCACACCACACTGTGACACGAAGTGGATGCAATTCCGTCTCATGGAGTATCTGTGGGTTGGAAGCACTCCATATTCGACAATTTTGTTTGTTTATGTTGCCGTTTAAATCGAAATGGGCCTCGTCAGACATGAAAAGACAGTTCAACATGTTTCCATCCTCTTCTACCATTTGAAGCATCTTCTGGCAAAATTCCAAGCGAATCGGCAAGTCTGCAGCGTTCAGTTTGTTGGCCATTTGAATTTTATATGGGAATAAGTCCAAATCTTTGTGCATAATTGACTGTAATGACTGTCTGCTTACACCCATTTGAGCAGATAAGCTTCTTGTCGAAACACGTGGATTGTTTTGTATGGCAGCAGCTACAGCAGCGATTGTTTCCTCCGTTCGAACTGAAGGGTTTCGATGGTAAGGTCTTCTGTTGACTGTCCCATGCTCGGCAAAATTGTTTACAAGTCTTATTATGGTCCATCTGCTCGGAGGATTGCCGCCAAACGTGCGCCTATACTCTCTTTGAACCGAAACTACGGACTCCAGTGCGTGATAGCGGCGGGCAATCCAAATTCTTGTTTCAGTGTCCCAGTTATCCATTTTTGTTAAATGTAAAAGTCAATCTGCAAAATAAAAAAAAAATTAACCAGATTCATTAAATAGAAAAAAAGTTATTTAATTTTTTTTTGGTAGCGGCTTTCATTAGCCACCCTGTATATGGCCCCAAGTTATTTTGGTTATTATTACTACAAGTCCCGAAATATTCTCGAAAATAATAATGAAACTATTTCGAAAATAATAGCGAAATGATGCCGAATCAATTTAAAAATGTTCGCGAAAGGATACTGAAATCTATTAAAAAATGTTTCAAAAACAATCTTGAAATGGTCCTAAAATAATAAAGAAATAATCAGGTGGACACCCCGAAATGTTTTAGAAATAATGCAAAACTTATCACTAAATAAATCATTTATAGATCAAAAAATAATTCACAACCTTAATTCTACTACCCCTAATGCTACCGACCTGAAAGTAAATCGCGCTTTGAAAGAATTTTTTGTCTATATTAAACGGTTAATATATATACGAAAGAAACCGATGCGGTTTTTTCTGACTCACAATTAATTGTAGCCCCTTTGATATCCTCCACTTAATTATAATAAACTTAACTTCACATTCCAAGCGAAGACTTTTAGCTCCTACTGTTATTTAAATCGTATACTTTTGTAATCCTTGCCAAATCGTTTACCTTATCCTATTCGAAAACTTATTGCTGCCATCAATCGTTTTCAACTTATCCCAGTTGTATTCATATTTTTCGCATTCCTAAGTGGCTGGACAAAAGCATATAAAACCGTATTAATGCAGGTATGTAAATCTTCTTATGTGAACACTCCTTCAGACATTAGTTGTGGTTCAGTTTCACAGATTGTACGTTAAGCTGACTGTCGCGCCCTCGTTTGGTGGATTTAACTACTGCTCATCGTCGTGTACACGCCCAGTGAGATAATTGGTTAACGCCTCTAAATGAAATGCTTACTTCAATTCTTGACTGTAGCTTGATGACTTACTTAGGTAAGCACTTGGCTACTTGAAAAGTTATGTCTGTGTGTATGCAAATAAATTTGAACTCATTAAGCCACATTTTATAATCGATTTCTGGCTAGTTTCTCAAAAGCTTAGAATTTATGAATATGAGAAAATCTTACTTATTTGTAGCTTGGGTGATTGTCATATTATCTTTTGATTATGCAAAATATAAGGATATTCGTTTTAGTAATTAACAAAACAAACGCCCCGTGGAATTAAAAACGTTTTTTAAAATTACAAACTAGATATAAAAGAGTCCAGAACTTCACTAATTTATGGAGGTGAGATTTAACCTCAATTCCTAAACTGTGAGACTTTTACGAAAAAAGGAGGACATTGCAAAAACCTCTTGACCACTTATTTAGTTCAACAAGTTAAAAAGAGAGGTTTTTTTATAATCTTCCCTGAAAGTCACCGTTACCGCGCTGCTTCATCATTGCTACGTAACCAAAACGTCAATGGAACGTTGCGGAAATATTATAAAAACGTTGCTGGAAAGTTGCTGTTACGAACATATTATTCCCCAATTGTGGTTGCAAGCTCGTAATAGATATGTTCCCATTACGTGCCCGAGGCTAGTGACTCAACACTTTAAAGGCACAGCAATGCTTCCAGCTCCGTTTCTGCTAGCGTTTGTGCTAGTGGAGTGGTCGAAGTTATATGTTAAAAGCAATAAGCATCGAATCAGTTGAGGAACCAACGAGAATTATCGCACGCTATCAATCCATGGGAACGAATTGCTATCCTTACAGGAGATTGCTTTCGACAACTCATGTCCACAATGGAAAATACTGGTGGAAAATACGTCTCAACATAATAATCTGACGAAATTTCTTTACAAGATAATTGGATCATATCAGTGCCAGTGATCTGGTTAGTCCTCGAGCACATTTACATGCTAAGCCCATTCTTAAAGAGGGCCCATTTCGATTTAGACTTCGGCGCTGTGACGAATGATGTGAACACTCCCGAAAACCTTCTGTCATTCGTTTAAAATTCCTGTAAAACTTCATCTTTCTCTGACTCGCAGTAAATCTTAAAAAGAAAAAAAAAAAATTTGTGAAGCTCCTGAGGTAGCCCACCCAGTTTTAAAAAAGTAATTTATCAACAGAGGTGTTTCCAAGGAAAAAATTTGCTTCAAGGTGTTTTAGAATCATTGGATTCCTTGGCTGATATTATTGTTGATGTTAATGCGGGTTTCCAGGTAAAAGCAGCCCTTTGCTATTTAAAAATTATAGCTGGTGGTGTTGCTCAATGTTATTTTATACAACCGTATAAGTTTTGCGGGAAACCAAATTCAAACATAGGAACATATAGTAGGCAGCTCCTTTTCGTGCTATCGAAGGAGGCTTCAAAACCAAAAAAGACGTGATGTGTGTCAAATATTTTTTCATGGGGGTTTTCTAAGATTTGGCATATTGTGAAATTCTGGTGGACTGAAGCCACACTGCTAAAGCCCAATCAGTCGGTTCAAAATAGACTTCAGTCTTTCGCACAATACGCTTGATAGGACCTTATATGCGATATTCAAAATGCTGATTCCGCGAAAGTTGACGCAGTTTGCTGGATCTCTTTTCTTACGGATTGGCAGAAAACACTTAGATTCCCATCTTCAGGCATACATTCATCCGAACATATTCTGCATAGAAGATGATGCATGCGCTTTACCAGCTGCTCGTCGTCGTGCTTAAACAGGTTAGTAGACAATCCATCTGCGGCTTCTGCTTTATGGTTTTTCAATTGGTATTTTGCTATTTGCGGTTCGTCATGTGAAATGCCGTTCTTCTTTTTACAGGAGCTCGCCCTGGGTTTAAACCCCTCAGTTATTTGCCATATTTTTTGATAGAACTTTTGACCACTATTCCTTTTGGCTGGCATCTGAAGCACTTCGCACTCACGCATTTCTGCGTCTCTGTTTTGCTCCTTTGGAACTATTATTTAATATTTAAAATTCGAGTAGGCGACGAAGGAAGAAAAAAAAAGTTAGGAAAGTGCTGCCTTCGACTATTCCGAAGACTTTATACCTTTCATGATTACGCATCACGGTTTTAAGTGTCCGATCCATACTCACAACTAGTAAAAACTCTGCAAAACTGATAATTTAAAGATACATAGCCCAAACCGCATTTATCGGAACCATCGATTGTATAGGAGCTATATGTAATGTTGGTCCGATTTGGGTGATTTTCACTACACACACGACATATATAGTATGTCCCAAACTTGGAAAGTTTTACGTGCCTAGCTTTTTATTTGCAAAATTTATAGCCCACAACCCATTTATCAAAACTATCGATTGTATGGGAGCTATGCGTTGTATTGCTCCGATCTTGCTGATTCCGATGAATGATTAATCTTGTGCAAACTGGCTCCATACCAAATTTCACCAATATATCTAAAAAAAGTGAAGGACTAGTTTGTGTACAAACAGACAGACGGACAGACGGACATGGTTAAATCGACTCAGCTCATCGCCCTGATCATTTCGGTGTACTTATTGGTGGGTCCATCTCTTCTTCTTCTCATACTTACAATCATCGGACCAAAGTTATAATACCATTTCATGTTCATGAAAGGTATAATAAAAAAAACGCTAAAAAATAATTGGATAAAATAGAAAGTTGAAACTATGAAGGAGCACACCTATTTAGGACCCATCATTGACAGTTGTCAGCCTGGCTATATACCGAAGACAAACTTTTACAGCCAGACTGGCAAAATAAGAACGACTACTGAATATTCGACAGTGGAGCTGGTCAAGAACTTCTAATTTGCATTGGACATGGCACTTCTTGTTGGCGTTACCTCTGTACATTAGACCACGTTGAAAGTTCTAGGTCATCCCAGAACCCACCTCCCCTTCTGTAAGGAAAGCATTTTAGGCTCATACTCCTTTCGTACTAGCAGTCCTTTCACTTGGGGCCGTTTACTCAGGAAAAAACATTTTTGGTATATAAAATGTTTGTTTAAAGTTTACATGAGAAAACGGCCCTTAGTCAGTTGAAAGATTCTATAATTCTCTGCTTTTGAGTACGTCGGGGCCACCTTAACTAGTTTCAACAAAGTACTTTTCAACTAGTTGAAACCCTCTGAACAATAAGGGGTGAAATATATTAGATTCCATTGGATAATTTCATGCAAAGAGCTCATCCGCTTCAGATCCAAAGATATCATCTTATAATAGAAATATACTTTTCTTGCTGAAGGATATGACGTCTTACTATTGCGCAGATATCATAACATAAGCAAACATATTATCGTTATTATAAAAACCAACAAATTTTGAAATTATTTTATTTAGCTTCCTAAAGCTAATTCACACGCAGAGACGCAAATTAGACCCGCACTTGCTCCACGAATCGATTTCCTTTGTTGCATAGAAAATTTCCAATCTTCTTTAACATTTAGAAGAACTACCCTTCCTTGGCTACAAAATGATTAACATCATTTAAATAATGTACAATAATATTCAATTAAGCTAGCCGCATGTACATAAGTACATAAGTACCAGTACGAGTACGAGTACTTAACAAAAGCATTGAAAGAACAAAATAATCAGCCGGGCAGGAAGAGTTGATGCCACAATCACGAATGTTTCGTGTTATGCGAAAATCAGCAAAGTAAAATTTTAATGAGATTCTTGGAATCGTTTCCGTTTGGCTTTCCTTTCCTTTGGGGCTAACGGTCGTAAGTTGAAATGTAAACCAATCGTTACAACAAAAACAATAAAAACAAAACAGACACACACGTACACACTTAACAAAAATATAAAAGCACAAATCTAAATAAATTACAAAAGGAACAGTCAAAAAACAAAAACAAGAAAAGCGTAAAGAATAAAATATTCACTCAAATGTCCGTTTCACCATTCAATACAACAACAACGAATGATCAGCAGCCAGCTAGCATGATGTTGCAGCAACGGTACTGAAGGTTGCTAGAAGTGCCAAATGGCAAGTGGCAAGGTGTTACCTTTGTCGCTACTACACTTGTTTCCAGCTAGATTATTCAAACTATTGTTGTTGTATGTATGTTTGGATGTTTGTACATATAGCACCTGCTGCTTTTCATCTCCTATCTGCACCCACTTAAGCAACATGCCATGCCATGCGCGCAAACCGCAGGAAAGCATCAATTCGTGTGTTGCACAATCATTATGCAACCAAGAAATCGCGTTGTTGCATTGATAGTTGTAGTACTCGCAGTTGTTGTTGTTGTAGTTCTATACCATTTTCATCACACGGATTCGCTTTTAAATGCGCGTGCGCACCAGGCGCACTTCCTTAACATTTTCATTTCACTTGATCATTTTGACTGCCTTGCCAAGTGTTATCGTTGTGCATATAGGTGTGTGTGTGTATGCGTATGCATATATAAATTAGAATTGCCATTCCCGGGACACACTGCTATTTTTGGTTTCAAAAATCCCCGGGAGTTCTTTAGTACAATCACGGAATTTTCAGGATAGGAAATATCTTTCCAAAAAAAATACATATGTGTAATCTATATATAAAAGAAAGTGACGTTAGTTCCAACGCTCATAGCTCAAGAACGCCTGCACAAATTTGGATGATTGACACTAATTTAGATTGTTCTCTGACCAGAATAATAATTCCTGAAAAAAAAAAATTTATTTCCCATACATTTTGCATGGTGCGAATTTATATCTTGGCAGGCCCCTCTAGTTATTTATAAATATTTTTTATTCACAGCGATGGTATGGGATGACATGTTTCGAAGTGCCCAACTTCTCATCAGACCCCTTCTCGGACACTGAGATACGAACCTAAGTGTCTGCACCAAAGCCGCTGTTAGAGTACTCTAACAACTAAGCTATGATGCACTGTAGCGTCACGATTCATTTTTCCTCTAATATCAATTAACAAACAAAACATAAAAATTGGAGCTTTGCTCCAACAACAATCACAATATTTATTATTCATAAATTTTTATTATTTATAAATATTATTTGTGAAAATTATTTTTTTTGACTAGCATTAAAAAAATCCTGTACGGGAATATTGTGCATTTAAATGATCTTTTAATTAAACTTTTTTGTTTTGTTTTATTTTATTTCATTTCTTTTAATTTAATTTTATTTAACCTAATTTTTTTATTTAATTTTGTTTTGTTTTATTTTATTTTATTCTATTTTGTTTTATTTTATTTTATTTTATTTTGTTTTCTTTCCTTTTCTCTTATTTCATCTTATTTTGTTTTACTTTATTTTATTTTATTTTATTTTATTTTATTTTATTTTGTTTTATTATTATTTTTTATTTTATTTTATTTAATTTTATTTATCTTAATTTAATTTAATTTCATTTAATTTAATTTAATTTAATTTAATTTAATTTAATTTAATTTAATTTAATTTAATTTAATTTAATTTAATTTAATTTAATTTAATTTAATTTAATTTAATTTAATTTAATTTAATTTAATTTAATTTAATTTAATTTAATTTAATTTAATTTAATTTAATTTAATTTAATTTAATTTAATTTAATTTAATTTAATTTAATTTAATTTAATTTAATTTAATTTAATTTAATTTAATTTAATTTAATTTAATTTAATTTAATTTAATTTAATTTAACTTAGTTTAATTTAATTTTATTTTATTTTATTTTTTTAATTTAATTTAATTTAATTTAATTTAATTTAATTTAATTTAATTTAATTTAATTTAATTTAATTTTGTTTTATTTAATTTTATTCTATTTTATTTCATTTAATAAAATTTTATTTTTTTTTATTTCTATGTGGTCACGAAAGTAAACCATTTTAAATATTTTATAATAGAAATCCCTTATTAATTCGTGTCAATAATTCTAAACTTTAAGAAGAAGATATGGGTACCTATATGCGTTGCATTTGTTATTGAAATGGCGCATTAAAACGCCAAATATTTGTCATATATTTTGGAGGGGGATACTGCATCTATAAAATTTTGTCAACCTTAACGATGGGAGGGAGTCGGTACCAAAATCCTCTCATTGCAAAATCACATCCCGGAAATCTCGGGATTACTAATATCCACAAAAACTTTTCATCCGTGGTCACACCTTGCGCTTGCTTTAATTTAGATTGTTTTTTTCTTCTTCTTATTCTTCATTTTCAATTTCTTATTTGCTTTTGGTTTTAGTCAGTGATTGCGTTTGATGCTGACTAACGATAAGAGTAACTGTGCACGCAGCTTAAATTCACCTGTTGTTGATGTCAAACGATCATGCCACATGTTTCGCAGTACAGTGAACTGGTCTTAGGGAGATGTTTTTTCTGGTAAATTATGTAGTATAACTAATACAACCTCCTTTCCAATTCGTATGGTAAAATTAATGTATCATTTAGATTTTCTGATCTTCTTTATGCTTTAGAGATTTCTGTAGTCGGTTCTCTGACTAATGAGAGCACAAAGAAGAGAGTAAATAAGGTTCTCTTCAAGTGCGAAGTTTACAAGCTTTAGTCAGAAGAATTTTTGCTGACAGCTTCTGGTCCAATCCGAAGGCGAATTACAAACAAACATACATATACTTTCCATGCACCTTGTTTTTGTAAGTCGTGGGTTTAATGTCAAAATCGTACTGTGTAAATTTTCGAAAAAAGTAGCTAAAAGTTCATTGGCTAGTTCCACCTTCCACTTAATTCGCCTTGTTCTGGTCGAACTATCAAACAATTAGCCCCATATTCATAAAAAATAGAAAAGGTTTATAAATCTCTTATAATCCAAAACTTGTATGGAAATGTCTTTTAGAACGCTTTATTGACATATTTTATCTTTTATGAATATGAGGGTTAAATGTTGTGCATTTGACAAAAAAAGTGTTAGCAAAATAAAGCAAAATTTCGAATCAATATTATGGGAAATAATAAGATACATAAAAGTAAAGTATTGCAGGTCCAGCGAACAATTTATTTAAAATTGCTTGTTTTTTTTTTAGTTGTTCTATTTTTGTTTCATTAAATTTCCTGATTTTTGTTGAATTTACAGAAATCACATTTTTCACCAGAAGTCATTCAGGTATTCTCAGCAGATTTAGAGTTTTTGAAAATTCACATGTATTCCAAGGTAGGCATCGTACGCTGCTGTAGTTAATATAATTAAACAATAGAAAAGTTGTGTCTGTACATTGAATATTTAAAAATATGACTGAGTTCATCTGAACCACTTTTAAAATTATTGTCTGTCTATTTGTCGGTTTCAACTCAAGGATCTTGGAAACAAAAAAATGTATTCTTATAACATTTGGCTGCTGGATAGCCTGCAACTTAGGACCTTTGCAAAACTTTTTTTTTATCAAAACCGTATGGTAAACTAAAAAGATAAACTTGTTTATAATTCGGTACCAAGTAGAAGTTGAAGAAATATCTCCCCAAGCGATGAGTAAGAGAGTTCTCCCTTAACCCTAGACAAGTAACCTTCGTCGATTCGCCGAATACGCTATTAAAAAATTTCTTTCTCTTTTTAAAACTGCCTTTCTAAAAGACTTAAAAAAGTATATCTGAATTGTTCCAAAATAATAAAAAAATGTTTTATTTCAAGGTTTAAAAACTGGTACACATATGTCTACAATAAATCATACCAAAAATTAAATAACTATATTAGAAATAAGTATTTTAAAGAATGTTCGTCGAATCGACCAATGGATAGGTTTTATAGGGAGTGAGCGAAGGTTAGCTTTCTAGGGTTGACATAATTTCTGACAGAGATTTCTACACTCTGTGCTCTGATTTTACTTATCTTGGAAAAATAAGGGAGTCCTCCTTAAGTTATTAATAAAAGATTGTTCTATTATATACATTTTTCGAGGGAAAGTAGAGATTTCTCCAACTTCTACTCCTAGCTCACACCTTTTGGAGTAAGCCGAGTCTCTCTGCCAACACAAGACAAAGCTGAAATTGTAGAAACACATATAATTCAGGCCCGATACCATTTTGATAAGCTATGTGGTCAATTTAATTTTGATTTTTTTAACATATAATATGCGCAATTTTATTTCCATAATTAATCCCTTATTGCTGATATGTGAAGTATTTACAAGGTGGCGCAAAAGTAATCCTCCTATCAGAAAATGCTATAAATTTTGCGATTGGCCCCTAAAGTCAGTTCTGTTTTGCCATTTGTGTAGTAAACACATGCGAAATACACGTTAATAAACAATGTTACGCTACACTGCTCCAGAACGCGGAATATTGCTGACTATTTATTTGACCAATAATCGGTCGGGGCCAAACGGTTACTGTGAATGGTGGGCGCTACAGAGCAATGATCAACGAGTTCTTTTTGCCGCAACTTGATGAATTGGGATTGGAAAACATGTGGTTCCAACAAGACGGTGCAACAGCACACACTGCACGTGCCACAACCGATATGCTGAACATCTGAAGTTTACTTTTGCGCCACCTTGTATAAGTTCTCTCCAAGGAGGTTTTCTAAAATTCTCCAAAACTCCCCCATTACTCGATTGTTATTCATAAAAGGGTTGTTCTATTACTCTCCCTCCTTGGACATGCAATACTGAAAGGGGGTATACAAAATTATATGGTAATACCCAGAGGGAGTACTAGGGAGTAATCCAATACTCGCAAGGGAGTATTCCGGGATTAATAAAATGATGATCTCTGGTTCTACTTTGTACCTATAGAAAAAATGTCCTTTTAAATAGATTTATAGGAAGCAAAGTGCAATTAGTTTCTCAAAAAAATATAAAAGCTTGCCTTTGTAAAATTTTTGTTCTCTATTTCTGTCAATTTTAGCCAAGGCGAATTTATACCAGGTGATATCACGGCGAATTTGTTGCATTATACACACACACACTTCATGTGTTTTGTTTTTCCTTTGGCGGCTTCTCCTGTCAGATTGCATAGCATTTTTTATTTTGTTAGAAGAAGCCACTGCTTATAAGTTCTTATGAGAACACCTGTAAGTAAATTCGCCTTGATTTTAGCTTAATTGAAAATCACTTTCGAGTTGGACACGAGAATATACAAGTAGATGCTGAAGGCAATATAAACGGGTATACTTATGAATGATCAGTGTAATAACAGCTTAAGTCCATCAAAGAAAATTTTAAAATAAGTTGGACAAGCAGGTTTTTTGAATAGTTGATAAAAACAATATTACAAGGGCTGTGGAAGTCTTCTAAAACTATACGATTTTGCTATGATTTTGCCAATTTTCTTGAGTGAACTTAATCGCTTATTGCCAAACGGCACATATTTTAGGCTATGAAGGAAAAATTTAAAAGTTATTTGTCAAAACTTATCTGAACAAAAATTGAGGCGAAAATAAAAATGAAGGTTAAGATATAGAGAATCTTGGAGATGAATATGAAACGAAGAAGGAGCGTGATTTGGAATGTATAGCCAGATTTAGGGTAACAGGAATGTATGAACTATTCACAATGCGAGAGACGCCTGGTACGCTGCTGATAAACAATAAAAGTACTTATCTCCGCGAAGTTTTGTTCGCGCTTTAATTTTATTATCTACTAGCAAACCCGGCAGATGTTGTCCTGCCCAGAATTTTAGTTGCCTACATTTAACAAATTGTACTCTCTTCCCTTCCCGCTTGACGCGTCCTAGTCATGTCTATTTTTGTTTTTTCTCCACCCCTATATCCCGTTGATTTATTTTACCCTCTTAATTTTTCTCTAAAATCTCCTCTAATTCTAAAACTTTCCATTCCTACTCCCTTTCTTCTACCTTTTCGTCATCGGGTAGTGATATATGCGTGGTTTTGAAGATATATCGGTTAAACTTTTTTTGTTTGGTCTTCGTACAGCTTGCTGTTTCCAAGGGTTTTCTGATATACACACTTCTAAATATAACATATCATTAACTTGAACCGAATAAATTCTTAGCTATACAGAATTGGAGCTTTCTATAACCTCGAAGCTTTTCCAAAAACTATGTACAGCCTGTGTCGTGCCCAACGAACTCCGGTACCTACCGTGAGAGTTTCAGAGACATCGATAATAAACCATGGACATTAATGAATTCCAAACAAAACACAAACCGCCCACTTTTCCAAAATTATATAAACGTTGACCAAGTGACATATATAACCAAACTGTATCAATTTAGAGAAACTACGTTCAGATTTATGACGACTTGAAATTTTATATGGCCTAGGGGCATGGCAGCGCCCACTTTTCCAAAGCATTTAATGGTGTCGCGTTACAATAACTGCCAAATTTTACTGTTTTAAATTTGAAACTCAATGCCTACAAACCTTTTTCATATGCTTGAACAGCGGATCAAAGAGAATGGAAAAGCAAAACCTTCGCAGGCTCCTTTTAACCACAATTAAAATGAAATAAACTCCCATTATGCAATATTTAAAAATAATTAAAAATAAAGTTACTATGCAAATATTTATGTGAAAAAGTAAATTGTTATTGGTTAAACAGATAAATATTATTATTAGAGAAAGGAGAGCAATTAAATAAGAATGTTTGTATGTAGTAAAATTGAAGAAGAGTAAATGAATTTCTGTTGGCATGTTCGAGAACATTTTGCACTAATCCGTAATTAAAGTGAATGAAATGCATAAATATTTCCTGTAATTTTGATGAAGCACCAAACAATTAGAATGCAGCAACCGTTTCGAACGGCCCAGACAACATCATTAAAGTGGTCATAAAAATATAGCTTTTACTAGTACTTAGTGATGCTGGCGGCGTGAAATAAATTTAAAAATCAAACATATATCTATACATAGATAAGTATTTATATGTAAATATGCAATACTAACGAGACATTGAAAGTCAACAAGTGGTTATTTAAGTTTAGCAACAACACCACACCAAACGAAAGTAAGAAAAAGAGAGAATTTTCATGTCCATAATACTTATATGAAGCTAGAAATAAAACTTCAAAGTTGGCTCAGAATAGCATCTAACTTTACCCAGCGCACGTTTTAATGGCAGATCTTGCTTCGACTAACATTTCAATACTAATTAATATGCAGTCTGTAGATGCGCTTGGTCTAAAAATGCTAATACCACCAAATTTGCTTTGCCACCTTGCTGTTGGACCAGTGAGAACATTTGAGCAATTTGCCACTTTCATCCAATTCACTAGCACTTCGAGCAATACTTCCGCCAGCTGCACCATTAACGACACGCACGTTCGTTCGCTTGCAAATCTATTTGTTAAAGACATGCACAACAGTTTTGGAATTTCAACAAAATAGTAGTAGATTTATTACGTTTTTTAAATACAATTTAACACTGTCAATATCAGTACAACCCTGTTGGCTACGTCACTTCCCATTTCATGAAGCGCTGCGCCGACTAAGCAGGGCGAAGTACTTCTAAAGTAATCATTATCATCATTTACAGGCGCTTAACCGCCTAGGCGAATCTAGCCGTTGCGTATCAAAGCACGCCACTTATAAATTTTTAGCGCTAACTGACACCAATTAGAAACACCAAGGAAGTTAAAGTCATCATCCATTTGTTTTTTGCCAACTCAGTGGAGGCCTCCCCTTCCTCTGCTGCAAAATTAGTGTGTCGATAGGAAAACGTTCTGGGCTGAGGCTTCCTTGTCAATTCGCATAACATGACTTAGCCAGCGAAGTCTGCGGGCTTTAATTCAATGTACTATGATCAGATCTGCATAGAGTTCGAACAGCTCATAGTTAAATTTCCTCCGATACTGATACTTGGCATCACGAGAAGGACCATCCGTTCGCATCGGAGAGCGCTTCTCTCAAATATTCCAAGGGCAAGTCATGTTCTCTAGACATTGTGCATGATTCCGAACCGTACATCAAGGCAAGCATATTGAGAAACTTATAGAGCATCGCCAAGATCGGACTTTATTTCTCAGTTGTTGTACTCAGTGAAAAGTAGCACTTGTTGAGAAACGTTGGTTTCCGAAGAAAAAAGATTCTCGTCGCCTTGTCTGAAGCTTAGTTTGGTTTCGAATGGCTCGCAGAGGCTCTTCCCCATTCTGATGGAGTTGTTGATATTGCTCAACCTCATTGGCCAAAGTGATATAAGCTTTACAGGGAAGTCAAATTCAGACACGACATCATATACGCAACTCTCTTTCGCACTGTCTAAAGCAGCTTTGAAATCGACATAGAGTAGGTGCTTGTCGGTCCTCTTACCATGGGTGTTCTCCAGGATATGGCGTATCGTGAAGATCTGCTTGTCTACGATGGGCTTCAGTATTTCGCACAATACGCTGGATAAAACCTTTGATTCGACTGATTCCGCAGAAGCTGGTGCGGTTATGGCGATCGCCTTTCTTGTGGATTGGGCAGAGCACACTTAACTTCCAATCTTCAGGCATGCACTCGTCTGACCATATTCTGCTCTTCGCCTCTGTGTTTGAACAGCTCGGCGGATAGTCCGTCGTTTCCAGGCGCTTTGTCGTTTTTGAGCTGAATGTTCTTCACTTCATCATAGTCAGATGGTGGGACGTTTATCACGTCGTCAGGGATTGGTCTATAGGGTTCGTCGTCTGCCTCGCAATTTAACAATGAGGATAATTGTTGCCTCCATAACTTAAGTACGGTATGTACGTCAGTTACCAGGTCGCCATTATAGTCACTGCAGGGATTTGCCCCGGTCTGGAAAACTTCCGTCATTCGCTGGTTTTTTTGTTAGAATATTCGGGCATCATTCCTGTCGCCAGCATGTCAAGCTCCTCACACTCACGCCTTTCGGCTTATGTCAGAATGGACTGTGTTGCTTTCCCTTTTTGTTTATGTTTAAAAAGAGATGTATGTGGTATTTTCAGATACGGAGAAGTGGAATGGGCTTAAGTATTTTCGAAATGGAATATCGGCTTTTGGATTCTTGTGACTGGGTCTTTCACCTCCATTACTGTTATTGCGGGCCTCAAATATAAAAGGTTATAGCTAAATTTTTAAAGCATATCCGAAGAAGTTATGTTGAAAGTAAGGAAAACAGTCGTGCAATGTAGTGTTCTTCCAGGAAGTAGAATGGGTTCTTCTCTCTGCAAACTGTAAGGTTAGTCTCTATACTGCCACAGTCGAGTCACAATCATCTCTCGTTGGTTTACTTGGTATTCTTTACAACCTGGTCAATGGTATCATGGACAGTAAATTATCATTAAAATCTCTTTTAAACTTGTAGATAAAGCTTTGAAGAATTGGTCTCTGAATGTCTGCCAACCAAACACAAATATGTAAAGATTATTTCTACTACGATTTATTTCATCATTCACTACTATTTTTCTTCTAGGTTGTTTTAACCCTGACACATACACCGTCTATGATTATATTCAAGCGCTTAGAAAAATGCTTAGCTCTCAGCTATTACGAGCTACTGTTGATAAATATTTACAGCTGCTTCTAACGAGTTTCGCATATCGAAGGATGCATGGTAGCAACGGCATGAATTTTCTGCTCGCCTCATCGATAATGAAAACGAATGAGAGTCCGTCAAAAAGTGTCGGCAATCACCTTAACAGATCAAAGAACCGTTGTACTTTTAGATATTATTATAATTATTATCAGTTATTATTATCAGCTTAGAAGAAAAGTAAACAAACATTATGATTATAGTTTTTCTCTCTATCCAAGTCAATACTATACTGTTATAAAGTTATCAGTAAAATTTAAGTTAAGAAATGATCGTGATACTGCATAAATTGCAAAGTGACCATGGCCGTGCTGTGCAGCAAAGCATTTAGTTTCACGCAACTCTATACTACAAAAATTATCCTGAAACTAATTTGAAAACCTTTGTATTTTTAGTCAAGGAAATAGCTGGTTGCCAAGGATGATATCTTAGTCATTCTTCGAAAAAATTTCATTTTGCTCCCGACATCACACCCAACAATTCTGTCCGATATAATAGAAAAAGCTGCGCATGCAGAAATCATAACAAATGGATACCCCACCCGGCCAACGACTTACTAAAGGAGGGATCCATTCTAAGTGTGACGCAGAGCAGGCTGTTATTGGAGTAGAAAAGGAATTAATTTGTATACGCATATTATAAGCCCCTGACCCTCTGGTTTGACCCTGCGGGTTAGGGCCTTATAATATGCCCGAAGTAGGCATACCAGTCGTAAGAGGTGACTAAAATCCATAAAAGTAAAGACGTGCAACTCACCTCTCATTACCTATCTTCTCCTTCCTTACGGAACGAAAGGTGTAATGACCAGGAAGTAGAAGTAGAATAGATAGCAGGAAATACTTCGACGCATGCTGAGAAACTGATGGTCATTACGGAAACATTATTCAATATTTTCGATTGTTGCGTTGATTTTCAAAAATTATTGAGCTAATGAGCAAGAAGAAAACAAGAAAATCTATAAGAAAGTCACCATTTCAATTGCAAAATAAAATAGTTAAATGCAATAAAGAATGCAAATTTAGAACTGTTTTATGAGACACCATCAGCAAAATATGTAGATTATATTAAATGTACCACTACCATGCATAACTAACATTAGAACAATGCTGATCATTCGAGATCACCGCAAAGGCAACAGTTATCTCATATCATCCTTTCATCAAAACCACAACAAACATTTACAGTTCATTGAAAATCTATTATTCAATATGCGTCCGCCACAAAACCACCCATATTTTTAATTTACGGTTAAAGAATTTATAGAAAAAAAGGCTCAAAGCATTGGTAGGAGACAGTAAAGTTATCATTGAAAGTTCTTGTCAACTTGCAGACAAAACGTTGAAGAGTTGAGAAGTTGATGCCTGTCTGTCTGCCACAAGCAAACACAAAAATATGCTCCAAGCGACATGCCTTTTGTGGCAAACTGTATGATGTCATCTTCGGTTGGTAACATTGTTGCATTTGGGGCGTGCGGTGTATAACGGTTGAGAGTGGATGGAGCGTAGTTAAAAAAGAAGAGTCAACGTTAGATGACATTAGGAAGCATTTGCGGAAATATGACAGATGGCGCTCGCTGGAAAAAGAATTTACATAAAAAACTAAATGCAATTTTGATACACCAACAACAATGACAACAGCAACAACGACTACTAGCGACAGCAATGACACATGCAAAACGATTGTGCACACACACACACATGCAGCGGCAGCAACAGCTACATTGTGACATTTGAATAGCGAAATGCGTTGCATTGCGCATGCGCATGCGTGGCGCATTTGACATTAAAGCCACGCGTCTGGCAAATAAAATTTGCTTTTCGGGCGGGCAGAACTTTGCGCATTGCAAATGCTGTAATTGAAATCCAACAAAGGTATACACAAAAAAATACAGTCTTGTGTAATATAAAAGTAGTGCTGATGACGATGTTGCAGATATACAGTTTTGTTGGAAATTAACTTTAACTTTAACTTTAACTTTAACTTTAACTTTAACTTTAACTTTAACTTTAACTTTAACTTTAACTTTAACTTTAACTTTAACTTTAACTTTAACTTTAACTTTAACTTTAACTTTAACTTTAACTTTAACTTTAACTTTAACTTTAACTTTAACTTTAACTTTAACTTTAACTTTAACTTTAACTTTAACTTTAACTTTAACTTTAACTTTAACTTTAACTTTAACTTTAACTTTAACTTTAACTTTAACTTTAACTTTAACTTTAACTATAACTTTAACTTTAACTTTAACTTTAACTTTAACTTTAACTTTAACTTTAACTTTAACTTTAACTTTAACTTTAACTTTAACTTTAACTTTAACTTTAACTTTAACTTTAACTTTAACTTTAACTTTAACTTTAACTTTAACTTTAACTTTAACTTTAACTTTAACTTTAACTTTAACTTTAACTTTAACTTTAACTTTACCTTTAACTTTAACTTTAACTTTAACTTTAACTTTAACTTTAACTTCAACTTTAACTTCAACTTTAACTTTAACTTTAACTTTAACTTTAACTTTAACTTTAACTTTAACTTTAACTTTAACTTTAACTTTAACTTTAACTTTAACTTTAACTTTAACTTTAACTTTAACTTTAACTTTAACTTTAACTTTAACTTTAACTTTAACTTTAACTTTAACTTTAACTTTAACTTTAACTTTAACTTTAACTTTAACTTTAACTTTAACTTTAACTTTAACTTTAACTTTAACTTTAACTTTAACTTTAACTTTAACTTTAACTTTAACTTTAACTTTAACTTTAACTTTAACTTTAACTTTAACTTTAACTTTAACTTTAACTTTAACTTTAACTTTAACTTTAACTTTAACTTTAACTTTAACTTTAACTTTAACTTTAACTTTAACTTTAACTTTAACTTTAACTTTAACTTTAACTTTAACTTTAACTTTAACTTTAACTTTAACTTTAACTTTAACTTTAACTTTAACTTTAACTTTAACTTTAACTTTAACATTAACTTTAACTTTAACTTTAACTTTAACTTTAACTTTAACTTTAACTTTAACTTTAACTTTAACTTTAACTTTAACTTTAAGTTTAACTTTAACTTTAACTTTAACTTTAACTTTAACTTTAACTTTAACTTTAACTTTAACTTTAACTTTAACTTTAACTTTAACTTTAACTTTAACTTTAACTTTAACTTTAACTTTAACTTTAACTTTAACTTTAACTTTAACTTTAACTTTAACTTTAACTTTAACTTTAACTTTAACTTTAACTTTAACTTTAACTTTAACTTTAACTTTAATTTTAACTTTAACTTTAACTTTAACTTTAACTTTAACTTTAACTTTAACTTTAACTTTAACTTTAACTTTAACTTTAACTTTAACTTCAGTATTGCGCAACACTGTATGGAGAAAAGTTTAAAAACTAGCCAACATCCACAACAGTTGCAATAAAAGTGTGCACATGCGCATCCAATAGCGAAACGGTCACTTAACTACATTTGTTCAAAGGCCACCGACAAATGGTAGCTTTGAAAAAAAAAGATAAAAACAGCAATAAAAAAAAAACTAAAAAAAAAAACGAATAAAAATAAATGCATTAAAATGGAAATTGATAAAAGTGCTGCACGTTGCATGTGTGTTTATATGTATGCGCATGTTTTCTAAGCGCGTACACGCATTTGACGTGCAAACACAGCATCAACCGCTACTACAACAACAAAAATACAAGACACGTTTGTGCGCTGGTGTGTCGTTGCTACTTTTAAATTCTGCCGCTGGCGCACACTTGCAACATGCAACAAATATGCGATGCAACAAACATTAGCTACATTCAACTAACTATTGCATTCGTTTAAAATTAGCTTTTTTTGTTGGTTTTTGTTGTTGTGCTACTGCAACGTGCAACAATTTGGTGTACATAAGTAAATATATTTTTTGGTTTTTGTTGTTTTTTTGTAGCCGTTAATTAGAATTTTGAACATTTCATGTTCGCGTAAATCGGGCGAATGCATCTCGAATACCAACAAAATATATAATTTCAACCCGATTTTTTATTGTTATTGTTGTTACTTTAACTAATGTTGCTGATGATTGTGTTGTTACATCCGCCTGTGGCAGCTGTTGATGGCGGCGTTTTTTCGCGTGATTGCTGCCTACACACACATATATACATGCTGGTTTCGTAAAAATGTTGACGAGCAATTAAAAAATTATTTTGTAATTTACCACAATCTCATTGAATGATTATTTTATGAGTGTAAAATATTTTATTTATTGTTTAAATATTTTTCTCGGATTTAAGTACTCAACCTTTTGTGGAAGACACCTTGTTGATGATTGTAAAAATACTTGAAAGATCTAGCAAAGAACAACATAAATCACTATTTCGAATATTCCATCGTCATTAAATGGCACTTAACCATCTGGTAAGAGAGCACACCAGTCACACTTGTAAGATTCAACTGACGTCAATTGAAACCACCAAGTAAAGTCTTTCTCAATCTGTTTCTTCCATCTCAGTCGAGGCCTTCCTCTGCTGTCGATAGCAAAACTTTCTGAGTGGGATCTTGTTTGTCCATTCGCATAATGTGACCGCGCAAGCGAAGCATTTGGGCTTTAATTCGCTGCGATATGGTCAGATCTGCTTACATTTCGTAGGGCTTATAATGAAATTTCCTTCGATACTCTCCGTTGGGATCTCGAGAGGCACCATAATGACGTAGTTGACCTTAACACAGCTGTAGATAGGAATACCTTCAGCACCAGCTAGTATTCATCCATTCAAACAATAATAATTTAGTTTTTTTTTTATACTTATCAGTAAAGAAAGTCCTAAGTGGCAACACATACATATGTAGGAGAGGTTAGATTGTACATGATAATGGGATCTATCAGCCATTCAGGCGGAATAAATGTAATAGAGTTTTGTTATCTCTATCGACTTTCTCGAAAATGCATGGCCAAATTCCGATCAAAACGATTGAATTCTCTAATGACCTATTACATTTCTCCGCTCGGCAGTTTCGTCGTTTCGATTAATGCTTTTTTGGTAATTCTAGGTGATTCAAAGACTCAAAAACTTTTTTGGGGTCATACGACGTAGAACACCATTTTATTAAACAAAAACCATGTGTAGAACAGTACGCGCGATAGAAGTTAACTTGTAAGCTCTTCTTGATCATTTCAGGACATTTTCGGATTGTTTTCAGGACTCTTTCGAGACCAATTTGGAATGGTTTTCGAAACATTTCGGGATTATTTTGGAACTTTTCAGATTTTTTTTTGGTATTTTCGAAATTATTTCGTGATTGTTGTCATGATATTTTCGGCTACATTTGGATATGTTTTTGGAATCATTACGAAACCATTTAGGGAAATTCCGCAAATAGCCACAAACTTATCCCGAAAAAGCCACAAAAAGGCCCCGAAAATGTACCAAAAACAATTCTAAATGATGCCGAAAATGTCGCGACAACAATCACAAAATGATTTCGAAAAACCCAAAAAAAAAGTTCTGAAAAGTCCCAAAATAATCCTGGAAAGATGGCATAATAAACCTGTAACTATCCCGCAAACGTCGCGAAATGATCCCGAAAAGGTTTCGAAGACAATACCGAAATGATTCTGTAAGGATTCCGATATGATACTGAAAACGTCCCGAAATTATCTCCAAAAAGTCCCAAAAGCCATCCCCAAAATGATGCGAACACTGAGCAATTCCGTTAGAATTTGCCATTTCCTAAGTATTTCATATTACTTATATTCTACTGCAATACTCTGCTACAATTTTCTATTTCCGTGGAATTAATAAACGGTGTTGATCTGTTTTAGAAAACTTGATATTGCGCTCTCAATCAAAACTTGGAATCGCCACCTAAGAAGGTAACTTCAGCTAGGTGGCAACCCTCTAAATATCCTAAGTGATACAAACTAGGCAAGTGGAAGGTTGTTTCCATTGTCAGGCACATCACATCTTTCGCTTTTTATCAATAATGGAAAGCTCTATAACTACTCTCGGTACATACTTGGCATCACTCTTTATTCAGATCTTCATACATCAGCCCTCACTCCTCTCGGGTGAATATTTCGGAGATATAACTTTGACTTTAACTTTGACAGATACCATGAGTTGAGAATTGCTCAACATTTTCATCGCTTTACGTTCCACAAAATTTGCATGGCAAGACTCTACTTATAGCATACATTAAATTAATTTGTCTGAGGTTAAGGTTCTATATAAATCGGCCTTAAGTTCGAGAGCCATGGTGTCATGGCGAAGATAATTTTCAAGTGGACGATAGCTCTTGGCGAGACGCGCGTACTTGGAGTATCTTTCAAAATAATTTAAACATCTCGACGGTGTATATTCTGTTTTTCCAAATAAGCATGTAGTAGAAGTCGCAAGGCACCTTTGAATACATGTCTTGGCCTGTCCACTAAAATCGGTCTTTAAAAAATTTGTTTGGCCCTATTACATTCCAATAAATTTAGCTAAACTATTATGAGTTTCTTTTTTTTTCCTTGAAAGTTTTCCTTTAGGCCTTAGTTCCACTTACCACCTCTGCTTACTTAATATGCAACAAGCGCTATTAAAGGGCATTTACAATTACAAAATATGCATAACAACGTGTAGGACAGTGTGCGGTGAAGTTAATTGCATCAGCTATTAAGTATGACATGATGATGCACTCGAAGAGAACTCACGGAATGGCCTACACTTGTGTGTATGCGTATGAACTAAAGAAAAGAAAACACGTGAGCGAGTCTGAGTTCGTGTGTAACCGAACATCATATACTGAACTAAAAGCTTTCTCAAAATAGTTGGAGTTATTTCTTCTTGCAGTATAAAACAAACAAACGGTGAGGGACTTCATCTATTTGGGAACCAGCGTTAACACCAAAAATAATGTCAGTCGAGAAATTCAATGGAGACAGCAAGTACTACTTTGGACTAAGTAGACAACTGAGAAGTGAATTCCCATCTCGACGGACGAAGGTCACGGTCTATTAGCCTCTCATTATACCTGTCCTCATGTACGGCTCATCATCATGGTCAGTGTCGAGAAAAAATGAGGTGGTGTATTCGAGAGAAAAATCCTCCGGAAAATGTATGTTCTTTTAAGCAGATCTGACTGCAGCGAATAATAGCCGAAAGACTACTCTGGCTGAGTAATGTTATGCCAGTGGATAAGGAAAGTAGTTACAGCCCAGAAGTTTTTCCTATCGACACCCGAATTCGCAGTAGAGGAAGGAGGAAGAGCCCTCGATTGACTTGGAAAAAAACAGGTTGCGTCAGTTATCGACGAAAAAAAATGACTCCGTCTCTGTTTTTTTTTATGCAGTGCATCCAAACGTTTAGGAAAACGAGATAGTCGTCCTATCATCCGATCAACCATCGATTTGCAAGTCACTCCCCGTTGTGACACCTAGAACAATCAGTCTCTCAAAATTGTCTCATACAAAGGTGATTCATCTGTAGATTGGTGGCAAAATTTGTTTGAAGCAACTATCGGCATCATAGTAATTGCTTACCTTTTCCAATGACGAAATACAAAAGTGGGCACATGAGCTCAAATAAGCCATCATTCACTCCATTACTACATCGAAACGGCATTAAAACTGTCCTGCGGGTGTCAGGCGAAAGACTCTAGACATTAGTGGGCTTAAAGTGCTAATGGGGTTGTTGTTGTTTCTGTCGTTGTTGTAACGATAATTCGCCTTACCTTACAAGCACCTTCACTACCTAACAATTGTCATCAATATTTTTTAATGGAGGATAAGGAAAACCAGAAGTTTCATAGGGTTGTACCAAAGTGAAATTTTTGTTGAAAGAATCTGCCCTATCAAGCAGTTGAACAGGGACACACTACATGCTGGGCAAACATTCGCCATGGCTGAGTTGAGTGTATATAAGTGAGAGTTAAGCATACTACAATATCCAGACCGAAGTTGATCCAGAGTGACTAGCGTCCACATGCTCGCATTTTACTCGGAAGTTCGCGTTGCTCTGCAGGTGGCGGCAATTTAAAAAATATTACAGTTTGATATAAATACATAGTACTTTGATACAAAACTAGTTTAAAATTGAATACTATTTCGCAAACGGAGAATAAACCATTCTCTCACCTTTCGTTTTGTACGCGAGTTGCTAACGTGATCTGTCACTACGTAAAGCACATTTTCATCTACATATTCAGAAATAGTACCAAAATAGTTGCGAAAAAGTCTCCTAAACAAATAGAAATGATCCGAAAAATACACTGATGAAGGGACAAACTTAAAAGTTCAAACACAATTCCAAATGATCCCGAAAATGTTACAAAAATCCCAAATTGATCTCGAAAAAACTTAAAAATGTTACCGAAAAAGTAAAAAAAAAACAGTCTTTAATTGATCTCGAAAAAATGGTGAAAAAGTTTTGAAAAAGTTCCGTAAACAATCCAAAATCATCCAGAAATGTAGCGAAAAAATCCCGAAATCGTTGTAAAAAAAAACAATCCGGTTACTACCCCGAAAAAGACGCAAAGACGGTCCCGAAATAATTTCAAAAACGGTTTTGTAAAGTTCCTAAAACCTGAAATGATCCCGTAATTGTTCTCAAGGTAAACCGAAAACGTGCCGAAATGATAGCAAAAAAGGTCCGAAATTCATTTCGAAATAATCCGGAAAAAGTCCCGTAATGTCAATTAAACTATCCCAAAACAGTCCCGTGATCCATCTCAAAATAATTGGGAAAAAGTCCCGAAGGGGTCTCTAAGTTATCCCCAAATAACCCCGAAAAGCATGGCGAAATGTTCCGAAACCTTTATAATTCCGTTACAGTTATCTATTTCCTACATTCTATATATTAGCTAAATTCTACTACCATACTCTACTACAATTTTTATTTTCGTTACATCAATAAAAAGTGTCGATCTACTACAAAAGCCCTTCAAATTTTAATCTCAATCAAACTTTGGCTACCAAAATCATTGCGTGAGACTACTGTATATTGTGCAATACTACTGTGTTAAAAAACACCTTTTTATATTTACACCATGGCCTACTGTCTACTATGCTATAATTCTGAATTAAAAAAAATAAAAAAATTGCGTTTGCATTGCATTTTATTTCATTTTGCATAAATTAAGTATTCATGAAACATCATTTCTGTAGCAAAATTCTTTCGGATATCTTTCAGCTCCTCGTTTGCTAAAATTTAGAATTTACTATTGGGAGCAGCTTTGATAAATTTGGCGAACTGAAATCTCTTGAAGCTTTGCAGCGAAATGAGGTAATTATTTGTGGTGCTCCTTGCAAAATGAAAACAGCTAACTAATCAAGGACTTTTTCTTTTTAGTCAAGCTCACGGTAAAGAGCAGGCAACGGATCAATGAGGACCGTGTTAATTGCTATGAGTCACGGCAACACCGTCCTGAGAACACTCCTAAGAACAAAATACTTTTCCACTTTGGTCACTTGAATATGGGGAAAGAATTTGATTTAATTTACTTGAAGATCGACAGCTCCGACATTCGCGCATGTTTCAGCATCCTTTTCGTATGTTTGGTAAGTAATGTTGTTGTAGTTGTAGCTGCATAGTCGAGTCCAAGATGTATTTATAAAGTTGTGAGTCAAGGATTCCTTCCGGTACGCTCCAGTACAATCACCTTGGCCATCAGCCCGTGTCGTATTAGCGTTTTCGTTGACCCAGTAACTGGAGCCCATGTATATTTTAATCGTCTTTTGATGACAGACAGAGCTAACTTGGGCATGTTCTAATCGCCTAACTCGCAGGGGGTCAAAACTCCATTTTGTTATCAACAGCCATAATTATGGAAGTGTGGCTTGCCTACTCTGCTGAAGTTACCAGGCTTAAATGCCGAGGTAGTTAATATCACAACTCTATGAAAAAGTATTTCAAAATAGAATCCGCAGGCCCTTCGAGCCTTATTATTCCATTAAAAGCATTTTTGAAAAAATGTGCGTCCTTGTCTGATGCCGTTTTGAATTACTCCCGAAGATTTGAAAATCTAAAAAGTATTCTTTATGTTTATCCTAGTGTGACGTACTGCCATACAATTAGAATACCCGATTTCAGGGATGTGACCGCGAGTCCGGAAATAAAAAATATACACTGGATATTGTAGGAGAATTGAGCTAATATATAATTTAGGAAATAGCTAATTGTAGTAGAATTAGGCAGGTTTCGCTTCATTTCGGGACTTTTTCGGGATAGTTTCGGGATTGTTTTAGAGCCCATTCGGAACTTTTTCGGTACTCTATCGGCATCATTACGAGATTATTTTCGGGACCTTTTCGGCATCATTGCAGGATAATTTCGGCACTTTTTGCGTCCATTCCGGCCTTTTTGAAATCATATTCGGTGTTTTCGGCATTATTTCAGGATAGTTTTCTTTTTCGAAACCATTTTGGAACTTCTTCAGGATCATTTTGGAATTGTCTTCAGGACTTTTTTGGGATAATTTTGGGACTTTTTCGTTATCATAACATAATCATTTAGGTATCATTTTGAGTCTTTTTCAGACCTTTTCGGGGGAACAAATCGGGATTGTTGCTGTGATATTTGCGGGACCATCAGGAATTCCTTTTGGAACTTTTTCCAGCTTTTTACGGGATCATTTCAGAGTGACTTTTTAATTGATTATAAAACTTTTATCGACACCATTTTCGGGATCATTTCAAGACTATTTCGGGATGGTCCTGGAAATGATCTTAGAAATATATCACGAAATGATTTGGAAAAACTCCGATTCCATTTACAAAGAAGCTGAATTCATTTTTGCTTGCAGAATTCCTTCTGTGAAATCATAAAACTGTAGGCTTCTGCTAAGCAGAGGGAAATTTCACCACAGAAAATGACTTCTCGATCAGAAGAGTAAGAAGGCCCGTGCAAAAATTTTTACTTTCGTTGGTTTATCTTTTATGAAATTAGTTCAATTTCTTTACAAAAAACTTTTACCAAACCCTTATAAAAGGAAATGATTTGATTCCATAGTTCCTAACACTGCACCATAAAAGTATCTATATTTCCGAATGCAGTCCTTTTATTAAAAATTTTAAATGAAAACGACCTGCACCATGAAGAAAGAGTTGCCATTGGAGGGGACGAATTGCCACCGTATAAAGACTTTTGGGGAAAAACTGTGATGGGTCAGAAGCACCGTCTCTTTGACGAGTCTGTGCTGGCAAAAGCCTGTGACAAGACTGTAGTGGCAGATCTATAGACCAATCATAGATTCAAGAAACCTTTGATTTGATGAGACCGTTTACATTGGTTACCCAAAAAAGATTAATCAAGTGTAAAGAATAGTGTCCAGCTGAAACCCTTGTAATTAAGCAGCTTTTAGTGTTTGGCACTAAACTTCTAAGGTTTTAGGGAGTGTTGTCGAAAGTCCTTTGGCGGATATGAGCCCGGTACGCTCAGGTACTCCTTTGCGGTACATGCCCGACTGTCGCGCCAGCGATTTGGTGTGACAAGAGCAACCTTCTAGGTCATGTCACCTCTCCTTCCGTAAAGAGGAACAAGAAGGGTAATAGTTGCACGTCATTACCTTTGTACATTTTACGCCCCTCTTACGACAGTTATGCCTACCTCGGGCATATTCTAAGCTCCTTACACAAAGTTGACATACTTTTGGTTCTTTAAGTCATGCAAAGCAAGTATCCAAGAATTCAAAGAAAACTCACTCACCGGTCAAATCACTGTTTATACACGACTTTGACAGCAAAGGAAAGGGGACGCTTCTATTTACATGGCTGGCAAAATCATGTGAAGGGCGATTCTATGTTTCCCGGTGTTTACGGATGTGGGTAATTATCGCTTGGAAGATATTCCTTTTAAAATATTGAAAAGTATAACCCGAAAATTCACCAACATAATTTTTATACACAAGTTAACTTTTAGCTTTTCAAGTACTCCCACAATTTCTTTGAGGAACATGATTGGAAATTCGAGAGTACTTTTGGGATTCCTTGTGATGAAATTGGAATTTTCAATTCCTTCTCAAAGTGTTGAGGATGAAATTAAAAGAATTTTTTTTTCAATTCAAAATGACAAAATTTTTTGTACTCGACCCTCAAACCAGAGCAAATTATTTATTGAGTAATTGAAATGTAACCAATTCCTTTTCTGTAAGACAGAGGATGTGATTACTTTTTCGAATTAATTTGGAATGCAATGTAATTGAATTTAGCCAGCTCTGCTTATCCATCACGTCAGATGGCACTGTTAAGCTACAGAAAATACTTTATACAATTGTTTTGGTTATGAAGTAATTAAATTGTTTACTTCCTTTTTACAGCACTTTTATTTCCAAGTCAGTTTTGTTCTTACTTCTATATATTTCAAATTAAAGAATATTTACTTTGATGTATACTGGAACGATTTTTCGTCATTCTTTGTCAAATTTGGTTTGGAGACAAACCGGCTCCGGTGATGTGCCATTTTCAATGGCATTCGAAAAATTGCACATGGCAAGGGCAAGGGATCACGGAAAATCGTTCCAATATACATCAGCTTTGAACCCTGTCAGAAAATCAACAAAACCAAATGAATCAATATTTACTTCAGTTACTTTTAGTTTTATTTGGAAAAAAATAATATAATATATATATTTGTTTTATATATCTTTCCAGCGCCTACATACGTTAGACGAATTTAATCCTATGCTAACTCTACCCAAAAAATATGCTAACCCATCTCAAAAAGCTCCTGAATAGGACTGCTGAAAGTAAGACAAGACTTGAAGTTGATTGTTGCACCAAAGTCGAAGAACATCTCGAGCAAATGCGTCGAGTCTTCAAAGCCACACTGGATCGATGACTTGTGTTACTTAAATGTATGCACAAAAATTACTATGGTGCACTGCGACGACAAATATGCTGTGAGTTTGAACGCCATGCTACACCCAGTCATTATAGAAGGAAGAAAGTTGCGTTGCACGTCAGAGCCTAGCATGTCCACACAAAAGTTTGATACAAAAGCGTGAACCAGTTGCTGATAAAATATTAATTGAGCGCCCGACTGTGTAAGTAAAGTATGGCGAAAGCGGAGGTGTAATCCTTCGGGAAATGAAAAAAAATAAAATTTGGGTTACTTTATGGTTTATAAGATTTCACGTTAATTATATCTATTACGCATCCCAATTGGTTTATATACTCGTATGCATATCGTTGTAAATATATACATACTAACTGGCAACAATTAGGCCGAAAGTTTTAGAATTAAGTACGCCATAAATAGGAGTTACTCTGTATCGCGATGCGAAAGCGTCAAATTATATATAATTATTTTCAAATGCGACAGAACTTAATTCGCATCGCGACACAGAGTAAAACACAGGTATCAAGTTTCATTTGTATCGGTTGCACTGTTTTTAATCTAGTGGATATAAATTAAAAGAAAATTAAAGATGGATATAAAGGTTCCTAAAAGTGGGCTATATAGTACATCTAGCCCTAACAGTCATTTTAGTGTAGCCAAAAAAAATTAAATTTTACAGAAGGTTTTTTAGTTTACAAATATAAAAAATTTTAAAGCCAAATGTTGCCTACATCATAACTGCCTTTGCTTTATTTTTGTAATGGTACATTATGGAGTTGTAGTATTTTGTGAGATGGTTTAAAATAATCTGAATTATCGATATCTGTCAAAATAAGGATTTTCAGAAATTTTGGTTACGCCAAAATCGCGGTTAGGGCTCGAAATAGATTTCGATTTAAACTGCTACACGAACTAACAAAAAATATTAGCACTTTTTATGCGAAACTTTATTCGCTTCTTTATTTTTTGTTTTCGACAGCGCTTTAAAGTAGGCCAGAATCACATTGACATCAACTGCATTAGCGACGATAACGTTATTCGGTGCCATTAATCTACTATATACAATTATCCATTACGCTCAGATTCAGGCCTTTAATCTGAACTTCGCGTATCCGCCTAAGAAATTAGATTCAATTATAAACTCAACGCACAAACTTTAATTAAGTTTAAAGTATTGTTTCATTTTTTGTTTTTAGTTAGTTTAACGCAGACCTGGTAAATTTGATTAGTAATTAGTAATCAATAATTTAGACAGCTTTCTTAACTGGTAATGGTTTTTTTAGTTGTTTTTCAAGAAAAGGCAATTATTAATTATTTACGATTACTTTTGATTATTTTAGATTTTTTTTGTGAATTTTTCCAGTATTGTTGTATGTATTATATATTTATGTGCTTCTACAATAATACTGAAAATGAAAAATAATAAAAAAAATTTATAATAAAAAAATAAATAAAAAAAGTGAAAACATCACAAATAATCAAAAGTAATCAAAAAAAACTTTTTTTTATTATTCTTGGTTAGTTTTGATTATTTTAGATTTTTTTTAATAATCCTAAAAAATCATGATTTTTTTGATTATCTTTTTAATTAATTGGAAAGTAATCATTAAAAATTTAAAATAATTGGTTTTCAATTATTAAATGGAATCTCAAAAAAGTAATTAATCAAACCGGTAATCATTACTAATAATAATCATTATTTAACAGGTCTGGCTTAACTGAACAATAACTTAGTCGCTCACATAACGATCACGATTATTAATAATTACACTGTTGTAGTTGAAAAATCCGACAGATATGATAAAGGTAATTTCTCGATAATTTCACTGGTGTGAACCATTTTGCAAAGTTGCCCAAAATTGTATCACTTTTTCCCTTAAAACCCCATAAAACCACCAAAGTCTCAAACGACAAAAAATAATTTGTTCAGCTAACTTTGCAAAACGGTTAACAATCTTGGACTCAGCGCATCCGAAGTATATGGAAATGATCTATCGTTCGTCTGTCGGATGAAAAAAGGTAGAAAAACTGCAACAGTGTTATTAAACGCATTATTTTACATTATTTCGCTATAGTCCTTATTTTGAGTTTCTCTTTCAACGATATAGTCTGATTCAAAATTCAACGACGATTGTACCTTGAGTTTGAATGCTTGTTCGCACCAAACCGTAGTTGCACGAATTTGTTATGCTGACTCACATAGGGATTTACAATATCATCTCTAAGATATTTTCTTTCCGATCATTTTGTTCAAAACATGCTTTTTTATTAAGTCGTTCACTTTCTCATATAAAGCGAATTAAAGGGAAAACTCTATTCCAATTTTCTTTACGTTAGCACCATTTTCGCGGCCCATACTTTTTATCCCTCAATAATCATATTACTCATACTTTGATATATGGGCGCTTTCTTTGTTTGTACCTGCTTATAAACCTTTATTCTGTCAATTGGTTCTGTGCATGTACTTCCTTAAATTTAAATTAAAAAAGGTACAAAACATTATTTTACGATATTCATATATTTATTGAACCATAATCTTTAGTACTTAGAACTCGGCTTTAGACAAACTTCTTCCCTCTCAAAATAGCACTTCAAACTTTCGTACACCGCTAATTTGATCCCTGCATATAGTAGAACACTCATCATATTCCCACGGCCTTTGTAAAGGTCTATAATATTGTAACCCAAATATTTGTTAGCCGCTCCTATAAAACGGTTATACGATTTTCTCTGCACCAAGCCAAACGTGTTTTTACCACATCAATCGGCTAGACAAAGTCTGTAAAAAACAACCAGCTACAAATATTTGCCTGATATTAGTTTTATCACCATAATTTCCTTTTTTATTAAACCATTAATTTTTGTATATATTGCTAATTTAATTGAAGAATTTATCCCACCTCGATTGACATTCCCGCTCCATATACTTTTTACCTCAATATTGCTGTATGATAACATCGATAGCTTTGTGCATCTAATCCACATTTAATAAAAGTAGTGCATCTTATGAAAATGATTTAACAGTATCGGAGACGCCAACCTATCTTTAATGCATTCAAAAGATTTAGCTGATGTATCATTCCAAATTAATGTTTTGTCTCACTTTTTATTTGTTCCATGGATTAACATCCGGTTTCAAGAAAGAAATTTATATGAAAAATGTTTGTTTATTTAGAATTTATATGAAATCTGTTAGCGGAAAAAACGATATATTTACTAAATTTTATATTTAAACCGGACTCTGATAAACGTTTCTCTTAATTTTTGCTGGCTATAGCAAGTCATCTATATATGCAAAGACAAAGTCAAGACTGCTAGCAGCTAAGCTTATAAACCTCTAAGAGGGTTGTGTTGAATTCATCCGTCCGAAATTCCTACGTAAAAACTCAAACATATCAAAAGGTGTTGTTATTGCAGTTTTGTATTTATCTTCTCTGGCAATTGGTATCTGATCATACACTTTTATTAAATCGATTAATGAAGACAAATTTTTATTTCGCAGGTTCATATTGATCTATATGAGCTTTGAGAAAAGTAAATGGAAATTCGCGCCTAAATTTATATTTTCTGACATAAGTTGAAATCGAAGTACTATTTGCGGTTTCTAAAACTTTATCTGATTTACTTTAACATATGAAATTAAACAATTAAAGTAATGTCCCTATAAAATATAAAAACACTTCCATTTGTTTGTCGCTGCAATGGAAAAATTAAGTTTGTTTGACTATTATTTTATGAAAAAGTGCATGGCTATTCTCATTTCCTAGTTTTACTACCGAATTTATAGTGAAATCTACAGAATCAATCCGCATTATCACGACATTACCGCCTGTATCTTGATGGACTTCTAAATCGATTCCTACTTATCGGCCTGAACCTGGGATAGTTTTGGTTCATGTATATTATCATTTTGACACCCTACGAAGATAACTTCTAAATATTTTTGCAGTTAACATTTACTGTTTGCTTTAAATTCGATGTTATGGCATTGCCGCTTTTTTGAATTTTAACTTCACCGGTTCAATAATATCACTTGAATTCTAATTAGCAAGAATTAAACTAGAAATTTTTGTCAATTTCCTCAACCACAGATATTTTAGGATTCCTCTACTAAAATTGGCAATAGAGAGCAACCCTAAAGATCGGTAAAATTCCGAAGGGTTGTGATCTGCCATTTCAAAAGCTAAACATACTCTGATTTGGCGTTCTCACTTAAAGGGTGCCGTTCAATTGGAATTTGTTTAAAGGCAGTTTACCTATTATTTTCAGGTGGGGTCTGAACGAAATCTAATATTTGTATAATGACTTCTTCAGGATGCGCATGCTAAGACTTCGTTTTTTCCTGGGTATTATGCTTCCTATTTAATTGCATTTCAGCGCGAATATTCAAGGCTTTAGGACGCTTTTGTCCAAAATTGTGGCAGTTTTACTGACATTGCACAAATTTCATTGTTATTCTGATTCTTATATGGATCTATAATCTCATCTTGAAGATGGGTGCTTTCGATCAGTTTTATGCTTGTTTTCCTTTTATACTAAATCCTTCACTTTTTCATATAAGGCAAATTTAAGTCAAGAATCTATCCCATTTTTCTTTAAGTTAGCATAAATGATTTTTATCTAACCTTAATTGATGACACTATTTATATTTTGTAATGACCGCCTTCTCTTTATTTTCACCTGCATATATACCCTTCTCCTGTCAATCGGTGCTGTCCAAGTACTTCCATAAATATGATTTAAAAAAATAAAAACAATATTTTTATACTATTCATATATTTATTTAGTCATAATTCTTACTACTTAGAACCCTTCTTTTCACAATCTTCTTTCTTCACAAAATATTCCACCAACTTTCGTACACCGCTAACTTGATCCCTGCATATCTGAGAACACTAATCATATTCGCACAGCTTCTGTAAAAGCTTGACAAAATTTCTAGCCAAATATTTGTGAGCCCTTCCTATAAAACAACAACCAGTTACAAATCTTTTCCCAATATTAACTTCATCACCATTTTTTCCTTTTTTATTTAATCCTTCACTTTTTCATATATAGTAAGTTCGCTATTTTGATTAATCTCCTCCTTCTATTCTATATTAGCACCATTTTCACTGCAGTGGCTGACCTTTTTTGTTTACATTTACGATTTAGTATGAAAATGACGCTAATAAATGATGTTTCTACATAGGAAGTCTAGCGAAACTTTCTAGAGGCAAAATATAATAAAATTACTTACATGTGAATATATATATCCTTCGAATCCCCTTGAATCCTTATGTGTTTCTTATTTGAATTCATAACCTTTCAAAAAAATTAACATTTCGATATGGGATTTTTTTCAATGTTTAAGTAATAACATAGAGAAAAAATTATTAAAATAGATGATAGCTGAGTAGTTTATTAAGCTATTTGTTTACTGCATTCTGAAAAAGTTACTCTCTTGGGATCACCCTTGAATCCCTATCTTCATTATTTGCCCTCACCAGCCTTCAGCTTTCAAACCAATGAATATGTTTGCTATGTGCTTTGGTAAAAAAAGAAAAACCTATAACATCTAACTATGTTAAAAAAACCAATTTTAAATCAAAATAAATTCACCGGAAAACACCACAAAATTACTTACGTACTTACAAGTTTCGGGTTTGGAATAATTGTCAGCTATTTCCACTGCGTCTTTGGTATAACTCTTTTTCATTCGTGTTATTTTATTGTTATCTTATTGGAGAGCAGTTTTTTTGTAAACTTTCGCCTGTCAAAGACGGCTTTATAAGACCAGCTGCTCTTAGCTTGATTCCTTAGCGCTCGATCTACTATGTCAATGGAACCTGTGATCTCTTCTTTTATTCCACTACTCTACCGACAAAGTTCTTTTGACTTTCTTACACCGCTAAATCAATCCCGCATATGGTGTTATGCTTACTTTAACCACAGGTACAACTTTAACCAGTTTAGCAATCTTCCGTATGAGGCCAGTATACCTTTCGTTTATATTATATTTCGAAACAGCTGCGAAGTTTTCCAACTCGCATTACCTCAAGAAAAGCGCAATTATGGAAGAATCTTTACCAACTTACTTTAGGTTAGCAACATTGCCGCTTCACATACCTTTTACCAACCCTCATTGATGACACTATTTACATTTTCCAATGACATACTTCTCTTGGTTTTACCTGTGTATGTACCCGTATCAGGTCAATAGGTGTTGTAGAAGTACTTTCTTAAATTTAGTTTAAAAAAAAGAATAAAATATTTTTTTTACACTATTCCCATATTTATTCAGCCAAAATTCATACTACTTAGAGCTCGGCTTTTCACTTCTTCCTCACAAAATATTTTTACAAACTTTCGTACACCGCTAACTTGATCCCTGCATATTTGAGAACACTCATCATATTCGCATAACTTGTGTAAAAGCCTCTTAAGTATCTACCTAAACATATTATTTTGTTAGCAGCTTCTACAAAGCTGTTACACGATTATTTCTTGCTTAAGCCAGTAAGCCAGACGTATCTTTATCATTTAAATCGGCTAGACGAACGTCTGGGAACAGCAAGGACATAAGACGCCGTCTACAAATCTTTCCCCTATTTGAATTTGGTCACCACTGTTTCCCATCTTTTAAATCCTTCACTTTTTCATAATTTGCGAACTTAATTCAAAAATCTATTCTTACTACAAGGTGGCGCAAAAGTAAGCTTCCGATGTTTTTTGGCTGTAATTAAAAAAAAAAATGAAAAACTTTGATTCTTCTTGTGGATTATTTTTATTTGGTCTTTTAATTTTTTCTACATCAAGTCGAGAATATGATGTCATGTAAATGGCCGCCGCCACAGTTGATTGTCATTTGAGCCCTTTTTATGGCATTTTCCATCACTTTGGCCAAAACTTCCGGCGATAGGTCCTCACATTCTTGACGGATATTGTCTTTAAGAGCTGCAAGAGTCTGAGGGTTGTTGACATAAACCCGCGACTTCAAAAAGCCCCACAAAAAGAAGTCTGGAGCGGTCAAATCAGGCGATCTTGCTGGCCAGTGCAAATCGCCAAAACGGGAGATTAGGCGCCCAGGAAATGCAGCCTTCAGCATATCGGTTGTGGCACGTGCAGTGTGTGCTGTTGCACCGTCTTGTTGGAACCACATGTTTTCCAATCCCAATTCATCAAGTTGCGGCAAAAAGAACTCGTTGATCATTGCTCTGTAGCGCTCACCATTCACAGTAACCGTTTGGCCCGCGACGTCTTCGAAGAAAAAAGGTCCGATGACTTCTCCAGCGAAAACAGCACACCATACAGTGACTTTGAGCGGGTGTAATGGCTCTTCGTGGGTTACACGCGGATTTTCAGTGCCCCAGAAGCGAAAATTTTGCTTATTTACGTACCCGCTAAGATGGAAATGGGCCTCATCACTCATGATTATTTTTGATGAAAAATCATCTTCCTCTTGGTGGTGATTAAGGATGGCTTGAGCATATGTTAGACGCGATTGGCGGTCAGCAGCTAACAGCTGATGCACCGTCTGGACTTTGTACGGAAACATCTTCAAATCTCGTACCAAAATTCGCTGTAAAGACCGTCGACTGATACCCATTTGCGTGGCACGTCGTCTGGTCGATGTCGACGGCGCTTCCATGACATCCTCGGCTACAGCAGCAATATTCTCTGCAGAACGGCTACTCCTATGCATCAGTATCAAACCACTTCATAGACCAACCTCATTTCGGCTTGAAAGATGCAAGAAAATTTCAAAATTACATTACAAACAACTTTATTGAAACAACAGTCCTCAGATATAAAATACAAGAGGGACCGGCACTTTGTCCTGCCCAGATATTTACCTGAATGGATCTAGAAATATTGGCTTTTTCTATCCCTATCCCTATCCCTATCCATATCACTATAGATGTAACTATTTCACACACACACAATTCCACTTCACCTTCGATCGATCCATTACTGAGCTTTTCTAATAAAAAAAAAAATATAAAAATTCGCACCATACAAAATATATGGGAAATAAAATCTTTTTTTCAAGAATTTTTCGGAAATTTTATTGGGTATTCTCCTATTCTGGTCAGAGAACAATCTAAATTAGTGTCAATCATGCAAATCGGTGCAGGCGTTCTTGATTTATGAGCGTTGGAACTAACGTCACTTTCTTTTATACATATAGATATCTTGGAAAAATATATATTACTTCACTATATTGAACAACTGTAACAAATTTCAATAAAACTGTGGCGCCATTCATAGCAATTTTATGCTTGGCAAACATTTATAAAAATTTATTTTCTTTCTTCTTTTTTAAAAATAGTGGTTTTTTTAATTGAATTTTGTAATGGATTTCACAGGCTCAATTCTTAAAATTTTCTTGAAAAAGTTTGTAGACAGGTTTAATCTCACAGAGCTCCATGCTTATAAAAATACGTTTCAAGGAGAGATTAGATTGGTGAAAACTAGTTCTTTGCAAATAACCATGCAGGTAACTCGGTTATTCTAGTACATAATGTGCAAGTTCCTATAAATTAAATTTTTTAAAAAGTACATTTTATCCATCTTGTTATCGTATGTGTATCTTCTCCCCATTTTCGTTATTGCAGCTTCTAAACTATTCCGTTATTCCTTGTTATTTTATTTATGAAAACTGCATTTCACAATCACAACAAGTCAACCCTGAAAAAGAAAAATAATTCAATTTTTTTTTATGAATTCGTTAAAAACTTTTTCATCAGAAAAACGTTACTTTGATTATCCCAAAAAAAAAATGTTATATACTTACTCACTTGCTTTGACAAGTGATCTTTTCCTTTTCACTTTTTTTCGTGGTTTCATTAGAGCACTGCTTACTCGTTTTTGCGCCGCTGGTACTCCGTTATGCGGTAGCGACGTCTCAAAAAATAGTGGTGATTTTGTTGACATGCACGTACGTACATGATCTGCAACCCAAATGTACTATTTCAAGCATGAAATTCTCAAAAGGATTATGATTTTACTATAAGAAAAATAATTTTCAAGAAAGTTTTATATTTAATTTAATTAAATGAATGTTTAAATCCGCACAGCCTGTCTCACGAAAGATATTTAAATGGAAAATGGGTTTTTTATCCGAATTTTAGTAAAAAAAAATATTTTTTCACTTAAATTGCTTCGTGAAACTGGATGTCAGTATATTGGTTGAGGAGCAAATTAATTGTAGAACGGCGTTCCTAACTGAACGATTGCTGTCCGAATACCGAATTGTTTTCTTTTTCGCTCGCGTATGCATGTATCGACAATTTTAAGGGGTTGGTGCTGCTTATGATAGCGGAAACGTTGCACTCGCTTAAACTGGTATTAATAAGGCCATGACATTCTAGTTAATGAACTAGAATGTTTACTAACCAGTTTGGCAGTTGACTGCAGGGTTGCTACTATTGCTCTAGTTCTGTACCATTTCCAAGTTCTTCAGTTTGGATGTGGTTAGCTAAAATAAAAAAAAAAATATTTTCAGAAGGCGCCTTCCATGGTGAAATACACTCAGAGAGTTTGCCAAATGACTGCCGACGGGCGACCCTATTTTGAAAAACTTTTTCAACCCAATTTTGATGTTAAATTTCCCAGGACTCGAATGTTGTGCCTTCTGGGTGGGCGGTAATCCAGCAACTCTACCGCCACATCATGCCGGTTAGTTCATGCACTACTAATAATTTGAGCCAAAATTTTAAACCATTCATTTATAATGTATATAAATGTATACTTTTCTCAGACTACTGATAAGTGCGCCGTAGATCAGTGGGTAGAGCACTCGACTATGATGCGGGACGCGTCGGTGCAAATCCTACCAACTGATACATTTTTTGTTTTATTTATCGTTTTAAATTTAAACATTTCTTTAAAGAACATTACAAAAACAAAACGTTTTTCCCAATGCGAATCCAAATGCCTTTTAGTGATTACACAGCTGCCGGTTTCGAAATAATGATAATCTAGAGTCTATCGCACTAGTTCTTATTAGCCACTTTTTCTCTAGTTGGGAACCAGAAATTGTTCTCACTAGTTACTGACTTCCCCACAGGGTGAGAACAAAGATAAAATGAATGATTGAAAATCTTTTTCTTGAATAATTTTCTTTTCATGTATTTTTTCATATATAATTTTTGGAATTTTTTTTGTCAAGGATGTTGGGTATTTTTTTCCATACAAAATTCATTCTTTTTCGTGCGTTGTAAACCTTGACGAAAAAATTCGGAAAATCAGGGAAATTTTTGAGCGAGTTCTAACTAGCACAATATTGTACTAAAATTTATTGATCTACAAAACTGCGTACCCAAAAATTTTCTTGAGGTTCTTTTAAAAAAATTTCAAGATTTTGATTGCCATTTTTTAAAGTTTAATTAACTTTCCTGAACTTTGTGTAAACTTTGAAAGCTTTCAATAACCAATATTTTATTTTTTCCTCCGATTCGCCCCAAACGTTTCATTTTGGTGTAAAAAATTGTCTATCAAAATATAAGTTACTAACATTAATAAGAATTACGTCCACATAGCACAGTTCGATATTCAATAGGAATTATACATGTTTAGAATTTTGAGTCTTACTCGTACATATTTACTTCTATGACTTGAAAAATAATCGTTAAAAATTTAAAGCAATTGTATTCAATCATTAAATGAATTCTCAAGAAAATAATTAATCAAATCGGCTATCATTACGATTACTTTTCATTATTAAACAGGTTTGATCTTGATGGACTTAAATAAATATCGACCTTGACCTAGAATAATCCGTTCTTTCCTCATTTCACACACTTCTAAAGATACCTTCTTCACATTTTTACATTTTTACATTTCACATTTATTGTTTGAATCAAATGCGATGTTATTGCATTGCAACTTTTTTTAAATTTTGAAAATTGCTCACTGAAGATATTTCACTTTTATTAATAGGTTCCCAAATGTTATCAGCTAACTTCACCTATTCACTGATATCAATTGAATTCAAACTAGCAAGAGCTAAACTCAAATTTTTATGCAATTACCTCATCAAGACCTTTTTGAGGATTTCTTTATTAAAGTTGGTCCCTAGTACAGTGATTAAAACTATATTTTTATTTAATTTTATATTTAAAATACTTTTTTTTTTGTTGGTTTTATGTTCTGTTCATTTTTACATATTTTTGTAAGTTCAACGAGCTCAAGACCAGTTGATAATAATTTTTGGTTAATTATTATTATTTTTGATTAGAGGAAAAATTGAAAGCAACAAACATATACAGGCTATAGTAATAGTAACCAAAAATTATTATCAACTGGTCTTGAGCTCGTTGAACTTACAAAAATATGTAAAATACTTATTTTTAATCAATCAAAATTTTCAATTTGAAAATACAAGGTGGCGCAAAAGTAATCCTCCTATCAGAAAATGCTATAAATTTTACGATTGGCCCCTAAAGTCAGTTCTGTTTTGACATTTGTGTAGTAAATACATGCGAAATACACGTTAATAAACAATGTTACGCTACACTGCTCCAGATCGCGGAATATTGCTGACTATTTATTTGACCAATAATCGGTCGGGGCCAAACGGTTACTGTGAATGGTGAGCGCTACAGAGCAATGATCAACGAGTTCTTTTGCCGCAACTTGATGAATTGGGATTGGAAAACATGTGGTTCCAACAAGACGGTGCAACAGCACACACTGCACGTGCCACAACCGATATGCTGAACATCGGAAGCTTACTTTTGCGCCACCTTGTATATACATTTTAGAATTAGAAATACACAAAGTATAAAATGACCAAGTAAAAGTTATCACTAAAATGAACCATACATATACTCCCCTCCAGTGAAACGAAAATAAATTTAAAATCCAATTAATTAATATTAAAGGTAGCTTTTTTGGTCTTCTTTTTTTGTAGTGTATTTGAATTAAAAAGTGAAGAAGTAAGAGTGTTTGCTGGTTTTAATAAATCAATTGAAAAAGTTTTAATAGTGTTTCCATATTATATTTTAATTATTTTATTTTGTTTGGAGATAACTTTGAATGGTCCTTCATATGTTGCTTCTAAGTTACATTTATGAAGAACTTTAACAAAAACAAAATCACAACTATCTAAATTTTTGGGAATAAAACCATTTTATTTATTGTGATGTATATATAACTTTTGAACGAACTAGAGAAAAATGTTGTCTTAATTTTTGAAGAATTTCATTTGAAAAATTATTTTCATTATGATTATTAGAAACAACTAATTCACCAGACAGTCGAAGAGTTTGTCCATACACAAGTTCTGCAGAAGAACACTTTAAATCATCTTTAATTGATGCTCGTAAACCAAAAAGTATCATGGCAAAATTTCAGACCAGTGAGTAGAATCATTTGAAGCAATAATAGTTGTTTTACTTTGTTCGTTTATTCTCATAAATTTGTAGGGATGAAAAAAAAATTACAAAAACTCGAAAATTTCTTTAAAGACTTAAGGTTAACACAATATTATACTGAAATTGCATAAGCTACAAAACTGCAAACTCCAAAAAATTCTGAGACAGTAGCTGAAGTTTTTTGACTGATATTCGCCGAATTTTCGCAAACTTTGCACAAGTTTTTAACCTTTATTTTAAAATTTTTGCAAAATATGTATGTACATTGGCATATACTGTTATAGAAAATTTGTAAAAGTAATTTTACTAATGTCTAAAGTTGGTGAAAATTTCAAAAAAATATCTCTACTCAAACTTGTTCTCCCTAGTGCATTGTTTTATGTTCTGTTTTTAAATTCAAGCTGAACTTGAAATAGTTCTCGTTATTTTTTTTGAATAATAATAATTTTGAAGAAAAAAAAAATTTCCATGTTTTCCTGTTTTCGAAAAATCTACCACGGGTTTTTCTTAAAATTGACCACAGAAAAAACGTTGGAAGTGGCAACACTGGTGCGTATTTCTCATTTAATAATGTGGAACCCTCCCGAAAAAAAATTCTAATAATAGTTAAAAGATAGCGATATCCTTTTGATGTAGGAAGAAGAATAACAATGTCCTTGTGAATACGTTCGAAACGACCAGAAGGTATTGTGATTTCTGAATTGGAGTTTTTGTATTTCTTGTAATTTTAGACTTCTGACAATTAATACAAGATGATGTCCATTTATTAATTTCTTTACGCACACTAGGCCAAATATATTTTGTTTGGATTAATTTTCTAGTGGTGCGAATTTTTGGATGAGATAGAGAATGAATTTTCTTAAATATAATTCTTCTCATAGAAAGTGGAACATATGACCTAAATGGTTTTTGAGAAACATCACACCAAATTTTTAAATTTATGATTGGAATATCTACTTCTTTTAAATTAGTTTGAAAATTTGCGTCAGATATAATTTCTTGTAACATTTTATCTGTTCTTTAATCTTAACATTTTATTTCTTCTTTAAATAAAGTTTCTCAATTTATATTTATTGATTATTACGTTTACTTCTGGAATACGGGAAAGTGTATGAAAATATCACAAAAAGCCGATGATCCAGAAACTCTTAATTTAGTAGTCGAATCTATAATTTCTCTATTTTTAATATTAAATATAATTCCCAATTTTTCTAAAAAATTCGCGCCTAAAATTGGTGTAGTTATATTTGCAATAATAAATGGAAATTCAAAATCTCTTCTTAAACCAAGATCAATTTTTAAAAGTTTTGTTCCAAAAGTTTCGATAGAAGGACCGTTCGCAGCTGATACTACTGCAACGGTATCGATAAGAAAATTAAGATTATTGAATCTATCGAAAACAAGCAGGCGACGAGTTGGTTTGATAATGTTTCCATTATCCGCCACCGTTATAATGGAACGATTTTATTTAAATTTTGTTCAGAATTACGATTATTGTTATTAAAATTACAATGTTGAATGCATTATTTTTAAATTTCCTATGATACCAACAAATGTTGTGGGATTAAAATTTCTTCTATTAGAAAAACTTCTAGATCTAGATCGATGCATTTGTCTCTCTTTGGATTTAGATCTAATTCGTAATTCATTAATATCATTGGTTATTTTACTTAAATTTTGAAAAATAGCTGAAGTTAATTCCGTTAAAAATGTAATGAATTGTTCGAAATTATTATTATTGATACTGGCAATGGCAGATTTTGGTGAATTAGATTAATTAAGTAAATCGAAAATTTTGTCCACTAAAAGAATAACTTCATCTATATTTGAATTATCTGATGATGTTAAATGAACTTGAATTTGTTGTGGTAATCCATATTTTAAAAAGTAATTCACGACTAACTATCGAATTGAAGCCTAAAAGAGATTTTATATAATGAAACAGTTTGGATGGCGAACGATCACCAAGTTCCATTTTTGAAAATAATTGTTCAAGTCTCTTTTCTTCACTGAGAGAAAATCTCTCACAAAGTGCTTTCTTAATAGTCTCAAATTTATTAATAGTAGGAGGAGGATTAATAATATCTATAATTTTAGCTATTGTTCCTCGTTGAAGGGCAATTAGAATATTTTGAAATTTAATATTATCGTCTATGATATTATTTATTTCAAATTGTTCTTCCATAAGGACAAACCATGCCTCGGGACATCCTTCCCTAAATTGAGGTAGTTTAATGGTTTTTGTTTGATTCGACCTTAAGTTATTTTCTTCATGTGTTAGAGAATTCGATTGTAAGTTTTGTGTTAAATTTAAATCTGTGTTTTGTTTTGATGAGTCTTTTTGTTGGGTTTCTGTTGTTTCGAAATTGCGTGTACGTATGGGTGATCGATACATTTTTAAAGTGTATTAAGAGAGGGTAACGTAAATAAAATGTTGAGTTTAAAAATGAATTTGTATAAATGAATAATGATGTAAATTTAATAAATATTAATTAAAGAAATATAAATGATAAAATATTGATAAATAAATTATTTAAAATGGTAAAATCAACTTATTAAAATCTCTGGAGTGAGAGTTCACAACTATTTGAAAAGTTAATAATATAAAATTATTTAATTTGAAAAAAGTTGCAAGTTAAAATAATTTTAAAAATTATTAAATAAAAGAATATTAGAAGCTTGGGCGAACTCCAATTATCTGTAATAAATGTAAGTTGATTGCTGTTGTTGAAAAATTAAAGTTTCCGTTAAAATATTGTTTGACTAAATATAGGATTTGTTGAAAATTTTTTTGCAGTTTTAGTTCTTGACATTTTTAATCTATGTTGTTATTGCTGTGGACACTTTGTTAGTATTACTCGTAATTGTAACAACAAACTGAGCGCAACTATTTTACGCACATTTGATTGGTGGCTGACCGGCGGGTTGCGAGGTTAAACCTATTTAAAATGTTGTGGAATGAATTGTCTACAATTTAAAGAAAAATATAAGTTCGTTGATTGATAGTTGATTTTCAGGATTGTATTGCAGGAACGATATTATAGATTCCCATTGTAGTATTGAATGTAGTAGTGGAATTGTATAATCGATTGTCAAGCTCGTATTACAGGATCGCCAATTTATAGTGGTTAAAACTATATATTTATTTAATTTTATATTTAAAATATTTATTTTTAATCAATCAAAATTTTCAATTTGAATAATCTGAATAAAATATGATATGTTTATAATGACTTCTTGAAGAAGGGCACACTAAGCCTTCGTTTTTACTTGGTATTATGCTTCCTATTTAATTGCATTTCAGCACGAATATCCAATGCTGCGCCACATACTTTTTATCCCACCTTCATTGATGAGACATTTACATTTTCCAATGACGACCTTCTCTTGGTTTTCACCTGCTTATATAACGTTCTCCTGTCAATCGGTGCTGTAAAGTACTTTCATCAATTAAATAAAAAAGAAAGAGAACAAAATACTATTTTACGCGATTCATAAGTTTATTCAGTCATACTACTTACAACTCAGCTTTTCTCACGAAATAAACAAACTTTCCTGCACCGCTAACTTGATCCCTGCATATTTGAGCAAACTTATCATGTTCGCATAGCTTTTGTAAAAGCCTCTCAAGCAGCTACCAAAACATTTTTTTTTGGTAGCCGTTCCTATGATACTGTTATACGATTATTTCTGCCCCAGGTGTCTTTACCACAACAATCCTCAAGAAAACAACAACCAGCTACAAATCTTTTCCCTATATTAACTTCATAACCGTTTTTTCCTTTTTTATTTAATCCTTCACTTTTTCATACAGGGTGGCTGATGAATTTTGCTACATTAAGAAACTCAAATAATTTTATTCATGTTAAAGCTCATTAAATTTTATTAAATATAGCTTAATTAGTTTTAAAAATAATGGAATTTAAATGCCCCCCCTGCTCGTCGATGCATGTGCGGCATCTTACCATAAAGTTGTTCATTACTGCTTGGAGAGTTGAGACAGGAATAGCCGCAATTGTTTCTCGAATGGATTGCCTTAGTTCATTCAAATTTGTTGGTTTTGCTTTGAAGACTTCCTGTTTGCAATAACCCCACAAGAAAAAGTCAGGTGCAGTAAGGTCAGGCGACCTGGGTTGCCAACGGAATGTGGAGTTTCTGGATATCAGCTTATTGGGAAATTTTCGTCGCAATTCTGTCATAACAGGTTGGGCTATAGGAGGAGCTGCACCATCTTGCTGAAACCACACAGAGTTGAAAGAAATTCTCATTCGGCGTAATTCTGGATAGAAAAGCTCTCTCAAGATGCTCAAGTAACGGTCTCCAGTAACCGTAACGGTGTGACCGTTTTCTTCGAAGAAGTAGGGCCCGACAATGCAGCGTTATGAAACTGCACACCACACTGTGACACGAAGTGGATGCAATTCAGTCTCATGGAGTATCTGTGGGTTGGAAGCAATCCATATTCGACAATTTTGTTTGTTTATGTTGTCGTTTAAATCGAAATGGGCCTCGTCAGACATGAAAAGACAGTTCAACATGTTTCCATCCTCTTCTACCATTTGAAGCATCTTCTGGCAAAATTCCAAGCGAATCGGCAAGTCTGCAGCGTTCAGTTTGTTGGCCATTTGAATTTTATATGGGAATAAGTCCAAATCTTTGTGCATAATTGACTGTAATGACTGTCTGCTTACACCCATTTGAGCAGATAAGCTTCTTGTCGAAACACGTGGATTGTTTTGTATGGCAGCAGCTACAGCAGCGATTGTTTCCTCCGTTCGAACTGAAGGGTTTCGATGGTAAGGTCTTCTGTTGACTGTCCCATGCTCGGCAAAATTGTTTACAAGTCTTATTATGGTCCATCTGCTCGAAGGATTGCCGCCAAACGTGCGCCTATACTCTCTTTGAACCGAAACTACGGACTCCAGTGCGTGATAGCGGCGGACAATCCAAATTCTTGTTTCAGTGTCCCAGTTATCCATTTTTGTTAAATGTAAAAGTCAATCTGCAAAATAAAAAAAAAATTAACCAGATTCATTTTTCAAATTTTTTGGTAGCGGCTTTCATTAGCCACCCTGTATATAGTAAGTTCGCTATTTTGATTAATCTCCTCCTTCTATTCTATATTAGCACCATTTTCACTGCAGTGGCTGACCTTTTTTGTTTACATTTACGATTTAGTATGAAAATGACGCTAATAAATGATGTTTCTACATAGGAAGTCTAGCGAAACTTTCTAGAGGCAAAATATAATAAAATTACTTACATGTGAATATATATATCCTTCGAACCCCTTGAATCCTTATGTGTTTCTTATTTGGATTCATAACCTTTCAAAAAAATTAACATTTCGATATGGGATTTTTTTCAATGTTTAAGTAATAACATAGGGAAAAAATTATTAAAATAGATGATAGCTGAGTAGTTTGTTAAGCTATTTGTTTACTGCATTCTGAAAAAGTTACTATCTTGGGATCACCCTAGAATCCCTATCTTCATTATTTGCGCTCACCAGCCTTCAGCTTTCAAAACAATGAATATGTTTGCTATGTGCTTTGGTAAAAAAAGAAAAACCTATAACATCTAAAAACTATGTTAAAAAAACCAATTTTAAATCAAAATAAATTCACCTGAAAACACCACAAAATTATTTACATACTTACAAGTTTCGGGTTTGGAAAAATTGTCAGCTTTATCCACTGTGTCTTTGGTATAAATCTTTTTCACTTGTGTTATTTTATTGTTGTTATCTTATTGGAGAGCAGTTTTTTTAAAACTTTCGCTTCAGTGCACGCCTCACGTGTTAAATACGGGTTCATACGACTTGCTGCTCCCAGCTTGATTCTTTAGCGCTCGATCTACTAGGTCAATGGAAGCTGTGAACTCTTCTTTTGTTCCACCACTTCAACGACAAAGTTTTTCAACTTTCTTACACCGCTAAATCAATCCCGCATATATGGTATTGTACTAATTTTAATCGCCTTTCACCAACTTTAACCAGATAAACAATCCGCTGTAAGTACCAGCATAACTTCCATTTCTATTATGTTTCGAAACAACTGTGAAGTTTTCCAACTTGCGTTGCCCCAAGAAAAGCGAAATCATGAAGGAATCTACATATACCAACTTTCTTGACCTTAGCACAATCGCCGCTTCACAAACCTTTTACCACACCTTCATTGTATAGTAAAATATTCTTGAATTTTTGTATTTAAAATATTTTTTTAAATTAATATTTAAATTAATTAAAAATTGAATAATCAAAAAATTAAATTTTTGAAGAATATCAAAAATTCAATATGAAATATAAAATTTACAAAATTTATCTTCATAGAAAAACAAAGTAGATGTCTTGTAAAAAATAAATATTAAAACGTATTTTAAAATTACAATTGACAAACCCTACACTCATTGATGACACTATTTACATTTTCCAATGACGAACTTCTCTTGATTTTACCTGCATATAGAAGTACTTCCTCAAATGTATTGAAAAAAAAAGAAGAAAATATTATCTTTACACTAGTCATAGATATATTCACCTATAACCCTTAATACTTAGAACTCGGCTTTTCCCGAACTTCTTTCCTCACGAAATATTGCTACAAACTTTCCTGCACCGCTAATTTGATCCCTGCATGATTGAGGACACTTATCATATTCGCATAGCTTTTGTAAAAGCCTCTCAAGCATCTACTCAAACATGTTATTTTGTTAGCCGTTCCTATAGAACTGGTATACGATTACTTTTGCTCAATGCCAAGCGTGTCTCTGGCACATCAATCGGCTAGACAAACGTCTGGGAACACAACCAGCTACGGCGCTAGCTGCAAATCTTTCGACAGTACTAATTTTAACACCATTGTTTTAATTTGATTCATTTATATTCCATCGCGGTATGAAATATGCTTTTAGATTTACTCTTCCACAATTGGCTATTTCTGTCTAAATACTAAAACGTGTTGGTCTATCACCAAAGAAATTTCAAATTTCACTTTCATAATAAATACGCATCGCCGCCTAGCAAGTCAGCTTCAACCAACTAAATTATTTTTTGACCAGCTCATGCCCTCTTCTGCGCGACTTTGGGATGAAAACCACACTGGTTTCCTTTCATGTGGCCGGAATGTAGTTGCTAATTATGTATGATGCGAAAATCTCTTAGCTCCTTAACCACAGATGTCTTGATGTTCTGCAGCATAACGGGGTATACCATCAAGACGTTTAACGAAGGCCTTGTGTGAGTGATTCCTGGGAAGGATCTCCCCAAGTGTTGCTGAGTCCTTCGTGAACTCAATCGACTCCGCAGGGTTCCTGCCATACTCCTTCAAACAGATTTTGTACTCCGGAAAATTCCTTCTTGCGGAGCAGTCATAGAAGACCTTCATAAGATTTGAACTAAGTGCTCCAATGGTTTCATCCCTCCACGCTGTGAAGGACTTCTTGGTCCTGAACATTGGACAGGCAAATTTATAGGCTACCTCAAAACTTTTTTCTAGAGACATAACTTGATCGTGCAGATAGTCGGGTGATTGTGTGGATATTTCTTTTAAACAGAGCCTTTTGCTGCCAATTTTTTTGTTAGGTAAGCACACTAAGTTCGCTTCGGTTTCATATACGGTTGTCTTATCTCCCTATCCCACTCTATTGCAAAAAGAGAATAATTCTGTAATCGGAAATGAATAAACGCTTCGACACTTCCAAATTCCTTACTAAAAGTTCCTGGGTATTAGATAGCATAGGACTTCTTCCCACCCTGCGAAGTTCTCTGTAACCGGAAAAGCAAACTTTGGAGAGCTGCCCGTGTTACATATAAATTCACCCCGTTCGTTTGTTTCGCTGTTGCCCCACATCGAGTGTCTCGCGTTAGCATCTTAGCCCACAAAGATCGCTTCTTTATCAATTATTAAATGCACCAACAGCTGTACTTAATCAGGAGGTGCTGGACGATCGTAAGCCATGTACATCGAGGCGATCGTCAGTTTACGCCCGACTCGTGACTCAATCCTGACCATTGTTAGATCGTAAGTGCTGAAATTAGGTAATAAGGAAGCATTAATAGTATCCCTATCAAGGATGCATGCCATCGGCTTAACTTCTCCATGTGTCTAGAATAGTTGTAGTTCTGGTATATAGGCATTAGAGCGCCGTACCCACGGTTCCTGCACCAGGTAGATATCGATTTCCTAAACAAATTTAGATTTACTATCTTTTAGTGTTTGCACTAGAAATTGTCTAGTATATATCATAGCTTATTTAATACTATCGTTTGGAATATTTTTGATGTCATTAATAATTTATTTTTTGAAATGTTCAACGTCTTTGTCGACGACCCTATAATAACCTTCTCATTTTAACATGCATGAAACCAAATTTAAAACTTAGCAACTTTTTCGAAGTAAAAGTACCATTAGAATTTTGATAAAGTTTCCTATTCCATTTAATGTTCTTAAACTTTTCCTGCAAACCACTTAAAACAACTGTAGCAGCTATGTTCTCAATAGTTGAGACAACAAGCTCAACAGATAATCTCAGATTTTCACCGAAAACCATCGCATCTGGTGTTGCCGAAATACCGTCTTTAAAAATAGCGAACCCGAGTATTATTGCTAACTCCTCATACCAGTATTTAGTCCCATTTGCAGCCATTATCCATGATTTTAACTGCCCATGAAAATGTTTTACTAACCCATTTGCTTGTCGGTTAAAGGAGGGCCTTTTTATTTGTTTACTTCCAAGTAGTTTGGTGTATTCCGCAAAAACCATATTTGATGTTAACTGAGAGGCCTGAGCTGTAGTCATTATTAGTAGAACTCCAAAACACGAAACTTATTCGTTTGACATCTTTCTTCACAATACTTATCTCTTAAAGCATATGCCTCTGTCCAACAATTGAATCTATCGATTATAGTAAAAATGTAACGATATCCCCTGGAAGTAGGTAAAGGTCCAACCATATCTAAATGAACATGTAAGAATCTACTGTTAGGAATAGGAATTTTGAGAATTAGATTTTTGCCACCTGACACATTTTTTGGTCCATAAATTAATTTGTTTGTTCATATTAGGCCAATAGTTTTTTTTTTAATTATTAAACAACGAGTAGCCTTTATAACTTTTTGCACTATTTATCCCATGTAACATATCGAAATTGGGTTTCCTGAAAGAACTTGGATCAAATAATCTGGGATTTTCATATCAAATATTCAAATATAGTAAGGAAAGTTCGGTTGATTTAAGATAATTAAAACTTTATTTGTTTATTAATTTGTTTAATTCAATAACTTTTTTTTGGTCACTTTGCATAATTTTGAATCAGAATTTTTTATTGCGTCTATTCCAAAGCTCCGGACTTTCCTATGATATATAGATTATTAAAATGATTTAGCAATATCGTAGACGCCAACCTCTCTTTAATACATTTAAAAGCTTTAACTGATACATCGTTACAAATTAATGTTTTGCCACACTTCCTATTTGTTCTTCGAATAACAGCCGATTTCACAAAAGAACTTTAAGTGAAAACGATTTCTTTACTTGGCTGATATATGAAATCTGAAAGCGGAAAAAATTATTTTGCATTTAAATTGGTTTCTGACGCTGTTAGTATATCGTATATATTATTTGTGTACTCTACAAGTTTGGAAATATGTCTGAGGTAATAGTTTACCATTCCAATAAATTTTTGAGCCTGATTTACAGATTTTGGACGTTCAAAGCCATGAATGGCTATTATTTTCTCATCTGATGGCCTCAATCCAGACCCAGAAATATATCTACTAGGTTTAATATTTAAACCGTACTCTGATAAACGTTCAAGAGGACATGTAGATATCTCAAATGTTCCTCTTCATTTTCACTGGCTATAGCAAGTCGTCTATAAATGCAAAGACAAAGTCAAGACTGCTAACAACTTTGTTTATAAACCTCTAAAAAGGTTTCTGTTGAATTCATCCGTCAGAAGATCATACGTAAAAACTCAAATATATCAAAAGGTGTTGTTATTACAGTTTTGTATATATCTTCTTTGGCCATTTTTGGTCTTATTAAATCGATTAATCAAAAGAAATTTGTATTTCGCAGATTCATATTGATCTATATGAGGTTTGAGGAATGTAAATAGAAATTCGCTTCTCAATCCTACATTTATATTATCTAACATTAGTTAAAATCGAAGTGCGATTAGCGGCATATACAACTATATCTGATTTATCTTTACATATGGTTTACTCTGATACTTCTGCTCAATAAAAAAATTTAACTTAATGTCCCTCTAAAATATAAAAACATTTCCGTTTGTTTGTTATATCGTTTGGATATATATATATAAATATTTTTATTTTTGAAAGAACAAAAATTGAATAATCAATTTTCATTTTGATAATTAACATTTAACAACAGTGAACCAAAAACAATTTTAAAAAATAATAACGTAATATATAACGCAAGTATATAACCCTACATTTGTCGCTGCCATGGAAAAATTTAGTTGGTTTGACTATTTTTCATGAAAAAGTGCATGACCATTCTAATTTCCTAGTTTTACTATCGAGTTTATAGTGAAATCTACAGAACCAATACTGAGATTTAGGGCTGTATCTTCATGGACTCCTAAATCGATTCCTGAATATGGACCTGGGCCTAGCATCATTTTGGTTCATGCCTTTCCTCATTAAACCAACATCTAAAGATAACTTCCTAAAATTTTTACATATAACATTTGTTGTTTGAATCAAATTCGGTGTCATTGCATTGCCGCTTTTGGAATTTTGAAAATTCCTTATATGTTTCACTTTTAATAATAGCTTCCCACATATTATCAGCTAACTTTACTTGTTTACTAATATCAATGGAATTCGAACTAGCAAGAATCACACTCAAATGTTTTATACAGCTTCCTCATCAAGACCGTTTTGAGGATTTCTCTATTAAAACTGGTACCAGGGAGCAAAACAAAAGAGAAAGTAAATTCCGATGGTTTGTTATCTCCCATTTAAAAGTCCGACAATACTCGGTTCTAATTTGACGTTCTCATTTAAGGAGTTCCGCTAAATTAAAAGTTTTTCAAGAGGCATTAAACTGATTAATATCATTTGAGCTCTAAATAAATATTGCAATAATGATTTCTTGAGGAGGGGCGTACTAAGACTTCGTATTTTCTTGGATAATTTGCATCCTATTCAATTGCCTTTCAGCACGAATAAACCATGCTTCAGGATAATTTGTCCAAATTTGTGGAAGTTTTACCGACGTCGCACAGATTTCAATGTTATTCGGATATGGAGCTACATTATTATCTTGAAGATCGATGGTTTGCGATCATGTTCTTCATTGTTTTCTTTGTTTTTTTTTTATTGAATCCTTCACTTTTTTATATAAACCCAATTCAAGGGACGAATCTGTACCAAAATTATTTACATTCGCACCATTTCTGCTTCACATACCTTTTACCACACCCTCATTGATGACCTTATTTACATTTTCCAATGACGACCCTCTATTTTTTTCCACCTGCATATATACCCAATTCCGGACAATCGGTGCTGTGCTAGTACCTCCCTAAAATTTTATTTAAAAAAATAACAAAATATTATTCTACACCATTATGGTTATAACTACTTAAACAACGGCTTTTCGCGAACTTCTTTACTCACAAAATATTTCACCAACTTTCGTACACCGCTAACTGATCCCTGCATATTCGAGAACACTCATCATATTCGCCTAGCTTCTGTAAAAGCTTGAAAAATGTCCATCCAAATATTAGTGAGCCGTTCCTATAAAACAGGTGCCTTTACCTTATCAATCGGCTAGGCGAACGTCTGGAAACAACAACCAGCTACAAATCTTCCCAATATTAACTTCATCACCATTTTTTCCTTTTTTTATTTAATCCTTCACTTTTTCATATCTAGTAAGTTCGCTATTTTGATGAATCTCCTCCTTCTATTCTATATTAGCACCATTTTCACTGCAGTGGCTGACCTTTTATGTTTATATTTACGATTTAGTATGAAAATGACGCTAATAAATGATGTTTTTAGGAAGTCTAGCGAAACTTTATGGAGGCAAAATATAATAAAATTACTTACATTTGAATATATATATCCTTCGAATCCCCTTGAAACCTTATGTGTTTCTTATTTGTATTCATAACCTTTCAAAAAAATTAACATTCCGATATGGAATTTTTTCAATGTTTAAGTAATAACATAGGGAAAAAATTATTATTATAATTATTATGATAGCTGAGTAGTTTAATAAGCTGTTTGTGTTCACTGCGTTCTGAAAAGTTACTTTCTTTGCATCACGCTGGAATTCCTATCTTTAATTTGTTAGTTGTGTTCACCAGACTTCAGGAATCAAAATAATAAATATTTTTGCTATGTGCTTTGAAAGAAAAAAGAAAAACATTTAACATCTAAAATTTATGGTTAATAAAGGCCAAATTCCAAATTAGAACACCACAAAATGACTTACATAATTAGAGGCTTTGGGTTTGGAATAATAATCAGCTGTATCCACTGCGTGTTTGGTATAACTCTGTTTCATTCGTGTTATTTTATTGTTGTTATCTTACTGGAGAGCAGTATTTTTAAAACTTTCGCTTCAGTGCACGCTTCACGTGTTAAATATGGGTTTCTAAGACCAGCTGCTCCTTGCTTGATTCTATAACGCTCCGTCTATGAAGTCTTTGAACTCGGATTTTCACCCACTCTTTCACACACATAATAGTTCTTCAGAGTTGCATACACCGCTAAATCAATCCAGATATAAGAACAATTCTCTGTATGGCGCAGCATACTTTCGTTTTCTATTATATTTCGAAACATCTGTAAAGAAGTTTTCCGACTGGTATTACCCCCGGAAAGTCCAATCATGGTGCTTCTTGTATATACAACAATGTGCTTTGGTTTTTTTTTTTTTAATATTATTAAAATTGAATTTATACAATTCAAGAATTAAAAATTTAATAATCAAAAAAATTAAAACTTTTAAAGCATATCAAAAAATTCAAAACGAAATACAAAACTTACAAAATTGATCTTCATAGAAATACAAAGTATATACGGGTGGCTGATGAATTTTGCTACATTAAGAAACTCAAATAATTTTTTTTTCAGTGTATGGAATTCATTTTTCTTTTATTCATGTTAAATTTTATTAAATATAGCTTAATTAGTTTTAAAAATAATGGAATTTAAATGCCCCCCCTGCTCGTCGATGCATGTGCGGCATCTTACCAAAAAGTTGTTCATTACTGCTTGGAGAGTTGAGACAGGAATAGCCGCAATTGTTTCTCGAATGGATTGCCTTAGTTCATTCAAATTTGTTGGTTTTGCTTTGAAGACTTCCTGCTTGCAATAACCCCACAAGAAAAAGTCAGGTGCAGTAAGGTCAGGCGACCTGGGTGGCCAACGGAATGTGGAGTTTCTGGATATCAGCTTATTGGGAAATTTTCGTCGCAATTCTGTCATAACAGGTTGGGCTATATGAGGAGCTGCACCATCTTGCTGAAACCACACAGAGTTGAAAGAAATTCTCATTCGGCGTAATTCTGGATAGAAAAACTCTCTCAACATGCTCAAGTAACGGTCTCCAGTAACCGTAACGGTGTGACCGTTTTCTTCGAAGAAGTAGGGCCCGACAATGCAGCGTGATGAAACTGCACACCACACTGTGACACGAAGTGGATGCAATTCCGTCTCACGGAGTATCTGTGGGTTGGAAGCACTCCATATTCGACAATTTTGTTTGTTTATGTTGCCGTTTAAATCGAAATGGGCCTCGTCAGACATGAAAAGACAGTTCAACATGTTTCCATCCTCTTCCACCATTTGAAGCATCTTCTGGCAAAATTCCAAGCGAATCGGCAAGTCTGCAGCGTTCAGTTTGTTGGCCATTTGAATTTTATATGGGAATAAGTCCAAATCTTTGTGCATAATTGACTGTAATGACTGTCTGCTTACACCCATTTGAGCAGATAAGCTTCTTGTCGAAACACGTGGATTGTTTTGTATGGCAGCAGCTACAGCAGCGATTGTTTCCTCCGTTCGAACTGAAGGGTTTCGATGGTAAGGCCTTCTGTTGACTGTCCCATGCTCGGCAAAATTGTTTACAAGTCTTATTATGGTCCATCTGCTCGGAGGATTGCCGCCAAACGTGCGCCTATACTCTCTTTGAACCGAAACTACGGACTCCAGTGCGTGATAGCGGCGAACAATCCAAATTCTTGTTTCAGTGTCCCTGTTATCCATTTTTGTTAAATGTAAAAGTCAATCGGCAAAATAAAAAAAAAATTAACCAGATTCATTAAATAGAAAAAAAGTTATTTAATTTTTTTTTGGTAGCGGCTTTCATTAGCCACCCTGTATCTTATGAATATAAGATATTAAAACGTATTTTAAAATTAGAAGAATCAACCCTGCACATCCATTATTATAAATTAAAAAAAAAAATACTTCACACATATATATTCTATTCTTATCTTTATCTTTGAGCTTGAATTCGTGTTCCCAACAATGTGCACGTATAAGTCGTTATTTGCCCCGAAATGCTCGGTATACTCCCGTAGTCAATGAAACCAGCGAACTCGGTTTTCACACCCTCCTTTCGTGACAAAATAATTCTCTCTTGTATTAAACACTCTTAAAGCAATTACCGCATATGGTATTACGCTCATTATATTAATCTTAGAGCCTTTGTAAACGGCTCTCACCCATACATGTTTTCTTAGAAGCTACTAAAAAACTGTTACATTGATTACTTTTGCTGAATGCCAAGCGTATTCTTACTCACAAATTGGGTAATCAAATGACTGTGAACAACAAGCACCTACAAACCTTTCCCCAAAATCATTTTAACGCCATTCATATCCTTTTTTATTAAGTACTTCACTTTCTCCTATAGCGAGTTTAATTGAAGAATCTATACCATCTGTAATGGCTTAATGACCCCAGCCTCATTAACCATGCACCTTCTTCCTTAAGTACTTTATGTTGATTACCCGTTGTAAGATCCTATGTTATTTACTTTATATGCATTGTTTAACTATATATATTTATCCTTCGAAGGGTCACTCTTGAATCCTTAAGGTGTTTCTCATTTCAATTCACGACCAATCAAACCAATAAATATTTCGATTTGCAAATTGTTTAATGTATGAATAATAACAAAATGAAAAAAATTGAAAGCAAGATGATGCCTGAGTACGTTCATAAGCCAAGTATTTGTACACTATGTTCTAGAACAAGTGCACAAAACGAGCAGTAAGGAGAAATATAAATTCGGGCCCTCTTGGGAATTTTACGCTGACAGTATACTTTTTGTGTGGAGTGCAACTTCTTAGAAGGCGATGCAAAGTCTTGCTTGAGAGTGAAATTGTAATTCTTTCGTAGTAGATCATCACTGTTTTGTTGCAACGGAAATAGCTAATTGTAGTAGAGTAAATCTAAAAGATATTTTATATAGTATACTTTTAGGAACCTTTATATTGATGATATCTTTCAATGGTCTGCGAGATTTTACATGCAGTTATATTAATCTGTATGGATGTACACTTTATATAAATAAATATATGCCACTTGACAAATTATTCTATGTGTATGTAAGTGTTTGTATATCCACTAGATATTCGTGCAGCCGCAGCCGATATATTATGTTGGAATGATCAGCGGAAAGGTTTAATGTATGCTAGGTTAAAATAGTTTTAATTGAATTAGTTTGTATGTTTTAAAAATTTTGTGCACCGTAAGTCCTAAAATGAGTTTCGAAAAACTTAGCATTCGTTTTTCATTTATAATTCTATAATTTTTTAATCAAGTTAACGTTTTGACTCCATTTTACGCTTTCAAATTCGTTAGTGTATCAAAAAAATAAAAATAAAATATAAAATTATGTTATGAGTCTCACTTTAAGATTTATGTAACTTTTTAAATTTAGACGATTACGTTTAAAGGAAATAATGTTAATATTATTTAAAAATAAGTTTCCTTAAAAGTTTTACAGAATCATCAATGTGTCAAAATAAGTTGATTAACTAGCAAATAAACAAAAATTGAAAATTGGATAAACAAAGTTTAGCCGTACTAAGTAAATTTGACTCAATTACCAAAGGGTTTTTATTCATCATTTTTCTCATACATACATACATTTGTATACGACACTCCGCAGAACACACGGATGTTTTTAAGGAGTGGAAAAAGTTAAAAATTGTGTCACTTTTTTGAAAATAGAGTTAAAGCTTGACGAAAGGTTATGCACAACACGGGGTAGTAATCAGACCTTTTTAATTCCCATTAGAATTGAGTAATCAATTGATTGTATGCCTCTTTTAAACAATAATGATTATTTGAAATGTTTTCAAAAATCCGCAATTACTAATTGATTACTACTGAAAAAAAAAGAAAATGGAAAGATAATTAAAATTAATCAAAAAAAAATTTTTTCATGGAAACAAATTTTAAAAAATATCAAACAAATTTTGATTGTTTTTTTACTTCTAATTTTGTTTTGATGTTTTTTGATTGTTCTTATTTTTTTTTATCTCGTTTTATAATTAAAAAAAAAGTATTTTTGTTTATTTTTTAGTCGTTTTCACTAAGTGATTTTTTGATTTTCTTATAAATTTTTTATGATTTTTGTTGTTTTGCTTATGGTTGTACTCAACATTACCAAAGAGTAATCCAAAACAATCAAAATTAATAATGAAAAAACTTTTAATGGAAAAAATTTTAAAAAAATATTTTTTATTACTTCTGAGTTTTTTTTTGGTATTTTTCGATTTATCTTAATTTTTTTTTCGATCTTGTTTGATTATTTTATTATTTTTTATTTGTTTTTCAAAGAAATTTTTGATTTTTTTTAATGTTTTATGATTTTTTAATTCTTTATTTAATTTTTTTTTTGATAATTTTGGTGCTTATGTTTGTTTGCAACATTAAAAAAGGGTTATCAAAAACAATCAATAAAAAAAAAATTGTTTCCATTGTTTTTAATTTTTTTTTTTATGAATTCCATGGGAACAAAATATTCCTAAATTTTATAAAGCAAAAACTAAAACAAAATGTAAAAAATTCTTATTGTTTTGCTTTAAAAATTTGTTGGAGACTTTGTTCAAACGAAATTCATGATAGGGCCAATTATTTGAAAATTTGTTTATTTTTATTGTTTTTGATTTTTTAGATGTTTTTTTTTTAGGTTTTTTTCGATTTTGTTTGATGATTTTTTATTTTTTTTCAAATAATTATTATAAACCGAAATCAATGCGTAGTCAATCATTAGTAGGCTTTTCAAAACAATAATCAATCAAACGGATAATCAGTGCGATTAATAATCATTACTTAACAGGTCTGGTAGTAATCTATTAGAATAGCAAATAAAATTAGTTGAAACTATTTAAATTAGTGGATTTTGTTTTCATAACATATAACTTTTCGTTATTGTACCTTTCATAAACATGAAATATGGTATTATAGCTTCAGTGCCATGTTTCTAAGTATGAGAAGAAGAGATGAATTCAGCAATAAATACACCGGAATAATCAGCTCGATGAGCTGGGTCGTTTTATCCATGCTTGTCTGCCCAAACACTAACTACTAGTCCTTAAGTTTTAAAAAGACCTGTTAATTGATATAAAATTTGATAGTAATCAATTATATAGATGACTTTTTTAATTGGTAGTTATTTTTTTGTTTTTGAAGAAAGGGCATTTATTAATTGATTATGATTAGAAATCATAATCAAAAAAAGTAGTTTCGATTGCTTTTGATTTTTTTTTGATGTTTTTTGTTTCTTCATTATTGTTTATGTGTATATTTATGTGCTTCTCCAACAATACTGAAAAAATCAAAAATAAAAAAAAAAAAATAAATCAAAAGTAATCACCACAACTTTTTGATTATTTTTGATTTTTTGTATTAATCGTAAACAATCATAATTTTTGTTTGATAATTTTTTCAATTACTTATAAAATAATCATTTAAAATTTAAAGTAATAGTAATCAATCACTAAATGGATTCTCGATAAAATAACTAATCAAACTGGTAATCATTAGGATTAGTAATCATTATTTAACAGGTCTGGTTTAAAATATATCATACTAAAGTTTGGTATTCGGCTCCTACTTTGAAGTATTTTAATAATTTATCGGAACCAGCAATATCAGACTAGTTAACATATAGCCCTATACAGCAATACTTACAAACCATGCATAGTTCTATAAGATTCTAATTAAAAATTTATTTTAGGGACTACAAGCAATTTAGAAGTTTTATTAGCCATTTCGTGATATGAAAGCAGGTAATAAAAACCGTGTGTAACACAGTCCACATGATAGAAGCTAACTTCCTACTTTTTCGCAAACATTCCGGGATGGTTTTGGAAATTTTCGTTATAATTTCCGTATTATTATATCAAAATAGTCCCAAGATCTCTAGAAAACGGTCTCGAAAACAAAATCGAAGGATTCTGTAATGATCCCGAGACAGTTCTAAAATGATCCTAGGGGTTACTCTGTAGCGCGATGAGACTGAAATTTATTTATTTCGCAACAGCAAAAAATTGTATGTAATTTGAAAGCTTTCGAATAGCATCTGCTCTGGCATCGCGTTAAAGAGTACCCCCCTGAAATAGTCCCGAAGCGATTCTGGAAATTTCAAAAAAATAGTCCTGAAACAATAATAACAAGAGTCGTAAAAAGATGATCTCAATCAAAGTAGAACCGCACTTAGACTCCCTTACTTGTTCTTCAATTCAGTTTTTCCAAGTGTTTGCATAATTTAATAATTGGCTTTTATAGCATTTATAGCACAGATATTTATAACTTATTTTCGTGTCCATTTTGATTACCGGACATGTGTTGTTTATGCAAATGTCTCGTTTGTGCATTCATTTGCCACGTGTGCGTGAGGTCGTTTTGCAGTTTGCTACAATCTCCTTGGTATAAAAGGCAATTACCAAGAGCCAATTTGACTGATTGATTGACTAAATTAGAGGACAGTGGAGTTTATTAATTTGCTTTATGTTGTGCTAATTGGTTTTGTCAGGATATTTTAAGTGATCTTGCTGTTGTGTGAATTGTCTAGTTTTACATGCTTGTAGGATCGAGAGTTTAGAAGCAAGCGTGGCCGTAATGGTTTGTTGTACCTACGGACACAATTTCGTGTGTGTGATGTTAAGGGTCTGCTAATAGCAAAGCTATTTTTACAACAATAATTGATGACACTAATTGAAGTTGTTATTATAGTTAACGAGTGAAGTCACTCAAAGAAGGGGAAAAGATACCAGGAATTTAGAGAATAACGAAGTAAAATTAGATTTGCAATAAAAGTGCTATGGAACTGAAACAAATATCAATTGACATTTTAAGAACACATTAATTTTATAATAATCCTACTACATGTTACATTCTTGACATTCTGGTGTAAAATGCATGTGTAAGTTTTTATGAACTTTTCGTGAATGTTATAAACAGGGCGCGCAAGCCCTATACACTTGAAGCACTTTTGTTTTTGTTTTGTCCTCAAATATAGGCACAGATACAAATTTAACCTTTGAATACAAAACAAAATTTCAAAGCACTACCATATGCCCTCAAATATAAATACATTCATACATGCCTGAGTTTCTTCCCAACAAGCAAGGTAAGCTTAAAATACATCTTTAAAAAGCTTTCTGAAATAAATATTAAGCTTACAAAATTCAGATTTTCCGTGTATAAAACGTTTGAAAATAAACGTTGTGTAATTGAAACGACACGTCGATAATAAGCTTAATAATTTAAACCTACAAAAAAGATTTTAAAGAAAGCTTTCTAAAAGTTTTTTTTTTTTGAAACTGTTTTCAAGCCATTTTTGTATATTATTTAGCTATTGCAATAAAATAAATAACTTAGTTCTAATCATACATTGAATGCTGCAACTTAAACCAACTATTACCAGATTGCGGAAGTGGTTAAGATGCAGCCATGCTTTTTCGCCGTCATTCTCTTATAAATTCTTGTTTGAAAAGAATTGGAAATATTTTAAGTTGAAAAGAAAAAAACTGACAGTTTTTTCTGAATTTTTATAAATATTTGCATTTCACTTTTCAATTGAAATTAATTGTAACAGTTTTTTCTGGAAGTTTATAAAAAGTTTATTTGAAACTTTCAAATAAATTAAAACTGAAAAAGCTTACATATGGTTAATTGTAGCAAGTATACTTTAAATTATTTTGAAAAACATTTACAGAAATAATTGTTGGCTGGTTATAAACTTTTAATTGCTTCCCGATGAAATAGTATAGAGAAAGACCAATGCCAAATAATTCGTTTCTCTTGTATAAGAGTGCTAAATGCTCTTAGTCTGTATTGGTGTACCGAAAGACGAATATATGAAATACCAGTGCAAATTCGCATGAGTGACATCTTTAGAGGAAAACGCCTGTGTCCTGATGCAATACCAAGATGACTCATGTGCAAAATTTTGGCGATCAGTAGGTAGAATAACTTTGATTCAAATTTATGGATTGCTTGAAAATATTTGTACGCAGGGACAATATGCCATGAACAAGTTTCATGTGACAAGAAAGCTTACTCGTTGAGGTTGCGCATTCTATGGGGAAAACAACGCTCAAATGCAGAGTTAGATCTGTTTATATTTATAACGCAGGGTTGCGCATCCGAATACGACTGCCCGGTTAGTATGAAAAAACGGTTTATTTTCCTAACCATCGAATAGTATCGAAACCAGTTGGCAGTATCTACATATCGACTGCTGAGTGGAACATCACCCTATTGCAAATATTTTTCAAAAACGCCCTATCTCAGAATTTCTTTGAAGAACGCCCTACCTCAAAATTTGTTTTAATAATGCCCTATTTCAATATTTGGCTTAAGAACGCCCTATCTCAGAATAAGTTTCAAAAACGCCCTGTCTGAACGAAAACTCAACACATTTTTAGCTGAGTTAAGGCGTTTATGAATCAAATTTTGAGAGCGTTATCGAAACAAATTTTGAAATAGGGCATTTTTGAAAAAGATTTTGAAATAGGGTGATCTTCATCTCAGCAGTCGATATATATTTGCTCTCTGTTACATTTCCCTAGACTTACATATGTGCATATGTATGCGAATACATTATATTCGTATCCGGATATTTCGAAGAGTGCTTTAAAATATGACAATAATCATCCAATTTATTTAAAAAATGTTCAATGTACTTTTCCACCGGCAGGCTTAAATGGGTTTATTACTTAAAGCTAATACATACAAATTTTTCATGTATTGTTTTGAAATACGCATAGACGTCAGTACCTGCTCTACTGTATACTGTGGCTTAAGCGACATAAGCTGCAACTATTTCTTTCGTTTATTTCATTGCATGCTATTGTAATTTGCAACCAGCTTATGAAATATTCCAAAGATATAGTTTATGTTTTGCAATTCCGAATCGGGGTTTTTTACAGCGAAAATGAGGAGGTAAACGCATCATTTATACCTTAGAGCAACAAGTCCTCGCCCCCAATTAATACATACAAGGTGTAAAGGTGCCCCCCTTCTATATAGGACAAATAATTTATAAAACTTTGCGCAAGACGGTCGTACAGTCTGAGCCAAACCAAATAAAATAATAAAAAAATGTAAAATCAAATAAGCTACTCACCCTCCATCAAAGCTTAGATAAATACGATGCCCATTTTCACTAATGCAAATGAAGTAGAGTCGTCCAGTAAAGTGAAATTAATGCTTTTTAGTTTTTGTAAGCAGATAGGGGATACACATTAGATAATATAACTAAATTGGCTAAATTGTGTATAATAAAACTACATCAACTTATTTTAATGGATTCTTAAAAGTGACCTTGGCTGTGGTTTTGAAAGGATCAGCATGCGACATCCAAGTTTGTATTTGTTTAAGTTAATTGGTTTTTATATGCCATTAAAAGGCAGACTAAATCCGGTGATTAGTCGTCGATGGCTCTGTATATCCAATAAGTTCAGCTAATAAAGCTGATGAAGTAGACTGTGCCATCATAGTAACGAGGGAGAGTTAGAAGTTAGAATATATGTACCTAAACCAGTGTGTGGAAAAAATTGAGATCTGAATATGAGCATGTATGTGTTTGTAATGCGAAAACGTTGTATGAGTTCGCAGTAGATCCCTGTAAAAAACGACGGAGTATTAGAGTACTCCATTACTTATCCTCATTTATATAAAAAAGGTGGTCCAATTTACTTTGCTTCTGAATACTATGTGAGAGTACTTTCAAAATGCTGCCAAAAGGTTACTCCATGGAGTATTCTACACAAAATCGAGAGAGGAGTAGGTGTTCTTTTTGAGGATCACCTACTTCCTCTATCGCTTTGGTGTTTAACACTCCATGGAGTAATTCTTTGGAAGCATTTTGAGAGTACGCTCAAGTAGGTACGCTATGGATTATTCAAAAGCAAAGAAATGGAGTACTCCGAGATGGATTAGGTGATCCAATCGCGTGACATCGCCATGTGAATTGGACCACCTCTTTTATATAAGTGACGATAAGTGTTGTAGTACTCTGATGCTCCTTAAGGAGTATCCTTTAGATCATGTACCGGAGTATTTCCGTTTTTTGCAGAGATATTGCCCTCTTTACTCTTTTCGTTGACGCTCGGGTTGTATTCGTGGAAAAGCCGATTGCGTACGTGTGAGGGCCGAACATTGTTTGTTTAGATTATTTTGGCTGATTACTGATTTAAATTAACGCGTTAGTGTTATATATTTATCGATGTATAATTTAACATCCAAGGAAGATATGTGAACTAATAACTACCATTGGGCTACATACTTTTATGTTTGTACTATAGTGGAAGCAAATAAGGGCTCGGTAGGGCCTGTCCTGTAAGCGTCCTTTGCCGCTGCTTGTGATTGTGTTTTGCTGATTTTTATTATTCGGTAATCGTGCCTAAACACGATGAATGCTATGAATCGGCAAAACGATGAAGGCAACTACGTTTATCATAAACTAGTGGACCCGGCAGACGTTATTCTGCCTAAAATTTGACTTGCCTACATTTAATAAATTGTAGTCTTTTCCCTCCCCACTTGGCTCTTCTTCTACATTTATCCGTGTATCTTCCTTTTCCCTTCTGCTCTTGCTTTTCCCTCAACCCCATATACCGTTACTCTCCTTTATCCTCTTCATCTTTCTCTAACAACACCTATATTTAAAATTTCTATTCCTACTTCCCTACTGATATGTCCATAGCTTCGAAGATATATCGAATTAACTTTTATTTGCTCCTGGTACCGCTTTTTTTGATATATATAACAGATATCTATATATAAAATATAACTAGCTTGAACCAAATAGATTCCTAGCTATGCCGAATTGCTACTTAAAATACCCTGGGGGCTTTTCTGAACCTTTTGAAAATTTCATAGAGATCGACTATACACTTTGGACATTAATTAAGCACAAACAAAACAAACAAAAAGAGGTCGTGGGAGAAATGAGAGAAAGGAAAGAAAGGAAAAGAAAAAAACGATCAGGAAGAAAAGGAACAATAAAATATAATAAAAAATGTTTAAATATATATTGTTTTAAGAAGTTCATAGCAAATCAAATAGAAATATATTGAAGGAAAGAAATATTATAGAAAAGAAGTGTAAGAAGGCCAAGAAATTAGTAGCGAATAGCTAAAATAAAATAAAGTTTTGTGGTTGAAATTCAACCACTGGGCGATGTCTAATTTAATTAAATTTATGTACAGGATACACATGTTTACACATCAAACTCCACTAGGAATTGGTACTCACGACATTTTTTTTGCAAATCTTGACAGCCCGTACTGTCATGAATGTGATTTCGACATTTATTGGTCGAAAAAATTTGAGAGTTTAAAAGGGCATTAGGAGCAAATGTAGACCGATTTAAACTGATTAATTTTTCGAAACCGAAACTTTATTTTAGTCGTTTCCACACCATGAAAATAACAAAGTTTCATTAAAAACAAATTTTCAATCAAGTCTACAGTTCACCTTTCTATTTGGCCGGCCTTCGTTTATATGTGAAATATTTATTCTTTTGCTGTTTTCAACTTGTACTGATCGCTTTACAGAATGCAAAACTATCGAACGATTCGCCTCTGAAGGAAAACTTTGACACATGTGCGATCAAAACTTATACAAGGTGGCGCAAAAGTAAGCTTCCGATGTTCAGCATATCGGTTGTGGCACGTGCAGTGTGTGCTGTTGCACCGTGCACATGTTTTCCAATCCCAATTCATCAAGTTGCGGCAAAAAGAACTCGTTGATCATTGCTCTGTAGCGCTCACCATTCACAGTAACCGTTTGGCCCCGACCGATTATTGGTCAAATAAATAGTCAGCAATATTCCGCGTTCTGGAGCAGTGTAGCGTAACATTGTTTATTAACGTGTATTTCGCATGTGTTTACTACACAAATGTCAAAACAGAACTGACTTTAGGGGCCAATCGCAAAATTTATAGCATTTTCTGATAGGAGGATTACTTTTGTATTGTGTATTTGTTTTCTCGGCTATCTTAGCATCGACGTAGTGGTTAAGCCTTGGTAAATCTAGTGTAAACCTCTTTTGCTTTTATTTAACAACCACCCTAATGCACATGCATACATTGTTTGAGCTCTTGTAGTCTTTACTTAAAAGGCACTCGTATCAGATTTTGCAAAAGGAAATATAAACCCAGTACTTTTTTTGTCTAGCCATTGCTGAATGCGATTACTTACCACAATGATTTTGATTCCTTTTTAGTTTTTGTGTTGTTTGCGATTGCGCATGCGCACAGCAATAACATATCCGGCGGATTTGCCAACAAATTCACACTCCATTATGTAGCAACCCATTATTTCGAGCATCCGTTTAATCAAAGGTAATGGCAAAATCCTTCCTTCGATCGTTGGTGACACTGTTACTTGCAAAATATATGACTTCAAAAGAAATTTTATACATTAATTACTATAAATAATGAATCAATAGGATTTGCAAAGGAAGCACCCGCTAAATTTAAACATCTCTCTGTTTGCATTCTTTCTCACAGCTAAAATTAATTGAAAGCACATTGCGGAATTTATCATTTTTCACTTTTAATCGCAAGGGGATCTTTCAATTATACATATGACGATATTACAGAGGTTCAGATTAAAAAACTCAACCCAAGTTATTGTTAAGCTATCGCAACCAAAGGCTTTATGACTATAAATAAGCTGAAGGAGAAGATAACAAATTCTATGAAACTTTGGTTTGGTTTTATTTCTAATAATTTTTATTATTTAATACAAGTTTTTCATTTTATGAGACGTCATAGAGTTTCTTATAAATCCATTTCGGAAGCTGCTAGACTTCTATGTCAGACAAATTTTCCACGTTCTGTTAACCATTGGCTACCAGAACGATGGTTTCTTTGTAAGCTTAACTCCTATTTCTTGGCCTTGAGCTTATTTGCAGTCAGGAATACTTTTAAAATTAAAGAGCAATTCAATTCTTTACCCTAATTTTTACAGAAATCAAATGTTCTTAAAAAAATGAGTAAAACTTGAAAGATTTCAATTGTCAACTTCCGCATCAGCACCATACAAATTGGCATACTAGTCAAACTCAGCATCGGCAATATACCAGTTGACATACTAGTCCGTATACACATCATGATCATACTATGAAGGTGTTGATAGTGGTTTTACGGAGTCATTTTTAGTCCCATATGGGAACCCGGTTCCCAGATATTGACCAAAATGTGGAATGGCGAGTGAGCGGGAGAGGAAGTTCTAGAAAAAGAGGGAGAATGAAAGGGTAGAGGGAGTGAGAGATGGAGAGGGAGAGATATACGAATTTTTTTTTACAGAATTTACAATATGACCAGTTTTTAAATTTCTTCGGAAAGATGATAGATTGCAGTGAGAAATATTATTGGGCAGGACAACGTCTGCCGGGTTAGCCCGTAGATTTTAAAAAAAGCTCAAGAGAGGAAAACTTGACTTACGGAAAACTTCACGTACATTTGGGGGCTTGCTGTCGGCAAAATGGTATTCCTATACGGCTATAGAATTACGTTCTCCCGAAGGAATTGGTGACAGTATTCAATCAAAGGCTAACTGTCAAGTGTTCCGTAGGACTAGCTGGTAGACCCTGATGTCTGAGCTAACTGAGTAAAATACTTGGGTTTAAGTAACATCTAAAACTAAGCTAAGAGTAAGAGCTGTTTTGTGTTGTTGAGATTAGGAGATTGGAAGTACTGCGAGAAAAATTGTTTTGGGACTATTTCTGGTTGGTACGAGCTTCCCGTATTCTATCAGGAGATAAAATGCTGATCGAGGCGTAATAGATTTTCTTGCGCCATTCTCGTTTCTCTTGTAGCTTAGGTGACGAAGTGTGGATGGATCAAAGCCGTTATCGAGAAAGGCAATTGATTTGTTGTTGTTTTTCCTAGGCTTTACAAATGCCTTAGTGCTCTTTCCATTTGGTTCGTGTGTGTTGGTCGAAACGTGTGATTTTCCAGGAAAGGGCCATATTTGAGGTTATCCTGGGTTAATGTATCACATTTGATAGCGTTCGTTCTCAAAGCTGCCAAATCTGGACCGATTTCCATTATACTACCATTCGGTGTATCTACAACACTGACCACAAAAGCTCTAAAAAATAGCTATACTTGTTGTCGGACTAATTCCTAGAGAGGCCAAGGAAGAAAAGCGATAGTGGGATTTAATGATTGGTGTGCCACTCCACTTGCAGATAATTGATTTAAATTAATTAATTAATTGAATATTTCTGGGTCCAGTCAGGGCAATATAGCGTTTGACTTGATGCACTCCCCCGGTTATGCAAGCGTTGCTCGAAACTGGAAGCACTCGCTTAAAAGTGGCGGATCAATCATTTACGGGTTTGTTTACCGAAGGAAGCGAAGGAAAGTGCAAATATAAAACTTCTTTATTATTTGATTAAAAATATATGCTTACACTGGTCTTTTCACAACTGGTTTAAAACTAGTCAACAATAAACCAGTATGTTTACGTCCACAAAATGTTTAGTGAATAACCTAAAATGTTTGCTCATGCTTCTACTAAAAATAAAAAAAAATATACCGTTAAGTAATGACATATATTTAGTGATTAATGATTTAGGCGATTCCAAACTGCGATTGGTGCTCTTATTTCTATCCAACTACATACTAAGCAGCAGTGGCCCATATTACCTACACTAGTTTAAATACTTGAAGGTTGGCGTACAATAAAAACAAATAACTCCGTCGGTACTTTTAGATTTTTGCAAATTTAGCGCTGACATCAATGAAGCTGAGAGTTGAATATCAACAATAAATCACTAAAATATTTGTTCTTTTATCACTCACGTTTGAAAGTTGTATAAATATTTGTCGAAAATGAATAAAACTGAAAAATATTGTAAATTGGAAGTTGTTGCTGTCATGTTAGACAAGGATAAAGAAATAAATAGAAAAATGTATGCTATAAACTGTAACTTTTAATATTTATTGTTAAAAAATAATCAATTTCAATTTTCGTCAGAAGGTTATCTTATCAATTACAAAGCCATAAACTAAAACAACAAGGACTGTCGCGAAATTACCTTTTATATGACCTGGCACTTTTTCTATACTCACGTAATGTTGCATCACTTTAAACACATCAACAGTTCAATTTATCGGATTCCTTTTGCACAATAAATAAATAACTCCAAAAAAATTTAAATCAACAAATTAACAGCTGTTTATAAATGTAAGTCAGACAAAAATAGAAGCATTTCTATTTCATATGTGCATTTTTCTGACCTGTACTAAAAATTTAGTTTGCCTTTACACGTTATTTTGGCTTTCACATGTAAAATGTGACATATACACATGACAAAACCATATCGTGTAAAAGGTCTTTAAGCAATTTGGTCATACACCAGATATTTAAATTCAATAATGATAGCATCTATCTATGCTTAATAATGGCAATATAAATTTATTTCATGTCTTTATTAAAGGGTGTGTCATAGTGTGCAGCCAAGCATTAAATGTCATGTTAGTACACACAAGTGGCTATTGCTTAATACTCCTTACAATAGAATAACGCACCTTTTATTAAGGGACAAACAGACATACATATTTATTAGGGATTCCATTTTTTGGATTTTTAAAATTCCGGGTTTTAAGCGATCTGATTTGACAATCCCGTGGTTTTATATCTACAATGAAAGCTCAGAAACCTTGAGCTCGCGTTGTGACACACATGTGGTGTTCTATGATTTTGACACTCAACTGACATTAAACTTTAGTTAAAATAAAATAGAACAAGCCAGGTCTATTTTAATAATTTTCAGTACGTATTATAAAGCCAGCTGATTGTTCTCAATAAAAACACTTCTGTTATGAGTTTTGAAGGGTAAATTAATTTAGTTGTATATAAATAGCTTCCCTACCAAACACTGCTAACCACATCACCAGATTTAGGAAGAGGCTTATTAAATTACAATTATATGAAGACTGGCAGCACTAAGGCAAAGTTAAGTTTTAATTATTTAAATTGTTATCAATATTGTAATCAGCGATTCTGTTAAATAAACAAAATAATTCTACTAATACTATTTTCAATTCAGACAATCTCGGAAATGTAAGAAACAAATTTCGGGATTTTCGGCACCTGAAAAAGCACGTGATCCCTGCGTTCCTGATACCTACGAACATAATAAGTACTTCTCCCTAAATTTATTGCAGTGGGAAATATGCATACATACGAGGTGTGTTCAAAACGTATCGCGAATTTTGAATTTTCGCTGGTTACGTTTATTCGAATTTCGAATTTTTTGTGGCGTTATGTTGGTACTCATGTCTCTCACTTATGCCGACAAGCTCGGCCATTTTGAATGTTCAGTTAATTGTTGACAGCTGCTTTGCTTGCACGTGTTTTGGATCGTCTTCGATTTTTACCTATTCAAAAAAATGGATCAAAGAACCTGTATCAAATTTTGTGTGAAAAACGAAATTAAGTGCGCGGATGCATTCCGAATGTTGACTGTGGCATACGGAGAAGCTACCTTGGACCGAAGCAACGTTTATCGGTGGTACAAAATGTTCTCAGAAGGCCGAGAAGATGTGCAAAGAAGAACAAAAATTGGCTTTTGCACCACGATAACGCCCCTGCTCACGCATCGTTGCTTGTGCGCGACTTTTTGGCCAAACAACACACTAATGATGCCGCAGCCACCGTATTCCCCAGATCTGGCCCCCTGTGACTTTTTCTTGTTCCCTAAACTGAAGAGGCCCATGAAAGGACGACGTCACGCTTCTCTTGTCGAGATAAAGACGGCATCGAAGGAGGAGCTGAACAAGATACAAAAAAATAATTTTTTGAAGTGCTTCGAAGATTGGCAAAACCCTTGGCACAAGTGTATAATATCTCATGGGGATTACTTTGAAGGGGACAAAATAGATATTCATGAATAAATAAATAATTTTTGAAAAAACACAAAATTCACGATACTTTTTGAACACACCTCGTACATATGTACGTACTTAGATAGTAACAGCTAAGTATTTGTTGTAAATATATAATTGAAGATGTGTTTAATAGCAATATCATCCTTCATGTTATTCCAACAGCAGAGCTAAAAAAGTACTTTATTTACTCAGCTTCAAAAAATCTAAGTTTGTTGTAGCTGTAATTTCAATGATGGTACTAGCAAGAATATCAAGCAATCAATGAATTTCTTCCAAATTACAACGACATCACATTACTTCATCTTGATTTTATACAACAACAAAATGCACCTCATGTACATTCATATCAATAATCTATAAAAGCAATGCATCACCAATTACAGATTCCACTTTAAATTAATAAATACCGATTAAAAGGGATAACTGCATTCTAACGGCTCTCCATGAGTAATGAGTTGTTCACATTATCAATCTACTAGAACATTTTCCTATAAAAATATGTATGTATGCCAATGTAAATGTTTGTTTGTATGTTTAAATTTTATTGCCATTAAGCAAATATTTCACAAAACGATAAGCGAGCTGCTTACTCCGCGCGCCAAGTAGCTGCACATTTGAATCACTGCGTTTGTCGCATCGCACCGTCATCAACATTCCAATGCCACACTGAATAAATACAAGCCGCGCCGATAGTTACAAGTACTCGTTGTAGGCTCAACGTCAATTGACCAATTGACAGGCTGGCATTTACTTGGCCTGTTGTTTAACAATAACAACAATCCTCATCGTAATGCGACGGATGCCACCGATTGTAGGCTTTCAATTCGGATGCCAACGCAAAATGTCAATTTGAGTTTTACATGTTGGATCTCTTTGGTTATGAACTTCCGGGATGATAGATATAACTTAAATATTTATTTGTATGCATAAAATAGCCTACAGAAAAATATTAATAGTTAGAGGCAGTGCAACTAAAACTTAGTTAACTTTTTCAAGGGATTCTGGAAAATAACTCACTCACAACAAGCACTGAAGTTGAATATCGATTAGAGGAAGATAAGGTAACTAGCGCCGTTCTCTAATCTCTAAAGTTAGAGTGAGACTTGAGAAACACAGGAGCAACATAATGAGAAATAATTCTCATACAAAGAAACCGAGTTCTAATGTCATTCTCAAATGGGTTTCTAATGTGAATAGAATTTGTTCAACGAGAAAATCGGTGGCAGTAGGAGCGTAGCCTTAATATATAAAAATTTTATTTCTAAGAATTTTTTGGTTGAAAGGAAATCACCGTAAGACGATAATAGAAAATAGTAGCAAAGAAATTGTCAAATTGGATTCTGTTTTGTAAAATTGTAAGTGGAATGCAAAATGTCTAAATTCAGGCAAAAACTTACAAAAATTTGTCTGGAATCAACAAAGCAAAAAAAAAATTAGAAAAGCGAACACTAAAGCTTTATGACTTGGAGGCAATATTCATGAACATTCGTTAATTGGGCGATTCTTAGTTAACATTTTTATAGGGGAACGCAAAATGGGTAGATTTTGGAACATCTAACATATTTTTTTCTGGAATGAACAAAGCTAAAAAGGGCGGGAAGCTGAGCTCACTTACTAGATACCTGTACTTGTGCTGGTACGAGCTAATCGACTGCAAAAAAAAAAACTCGGTACTTTAGCAGAGGACCCGACTATATACTCGTAGTTACACGTATCGGAACATCACTAAGCAAACGATGTAGCAACGTCGAGGGTGACTGTAGTTTATTTCATTAAATAAAACAAGTAAGGAACCCTAAGTTCGGGTTAAGTCTAAGTTTAAGTTTAGAACAGCCTACCAATTTTTATTGAAATATCATGCGTAACGACAGTCATTTTGTTTACTTCAGGGACATGTAATGGGTTTCTATTTCGTTATTGTTTTGCAGGTAAATAACGAAACCAAACTCTATTGATACATGCTCAACCGAAAGGTGTAGGAAAACTCTAAGAAACGATATACCTTTGAAACAAAACTAGTAACAATTTCCTGGAAACCGTTTCAGCAAAACAAAACTTGTACCGAAACTGCCCACAGCGATGATAACAAGAACAAAACTTTAACCGATACGCGATATATAGAAACAATGCTATTACATTGTTACTGAGGTACGACAGATGATAATGAATGCTGCAATAAGTGGTGTGATTAAGTTCCATATCTCAACATGTTTCGGAGATATAATGATTAAAATTATATGTGTCCTTACCTTAAATACTGTTTAGCCTCCATACTCTCATTGTAATTGTTTTCTCTCTTCCGTGCATTAGCTTTCTCCTTCCCGCATTTTCACCTCTCTGCGTAGCCGCTAACATAATACCACTGAATGAACGCATGAATGAACCTGTTTTTGTTTCTCCATTTCGCTTTTTTTATTTCTGTCCTTCTATTTTCTAAGTTTTCCACATAGCTGATTGCTAGCTAAGAATCTCTTTAAAATTATTATGTTGCATGAGACAGCAAAACCTGCATAATTGCACCAAACGGTATTGGGCGTCAAATAAAAAGCCAAGGCCATTCGTTCAACTGGCGATATGCCACTGCTCAATCGTTTGTCCAAGATCTATTCATAACACATTTGTATGAAAAAAATTGCTGATTTTAATTATATGTCATCGCTTAAAGGTTAAATCAGAGCATCCAGCTTTTGCAAGCTCTAGTTTTTCATTCACAAAAGCTTTAAAGTAAATAGAAATTAAATTATTTAATAACAAGTGGAACAAACACCTAACAAATTAGATTTGAATTTAATTTTGTGGTGCAAGGTTCGGTTTGGTAGCTTTGCTGTTGTTCGATTAGCGGTTTTGCCCTTCATATAAATGCAGAGGTCAGGTTACGCTCTCTTACAATATGGTATAACAGTACTCTAACTACTTATATACATACAAGGTGGCGCAAAAGTAATCCTCCTATCAGAAAATGCTATACATTTTGCGATTGGCCCCTAAAGTCAGTTCTGTTTTGACATTTGTTTAGTAAACACATGCGAAATACACGTTAATAAACAATGTTATGCTACACTGCTCCAGAACGCGGAATATTGCTGACTATTTATTTGACCAATAATCGGTCGGGGCCAAACGGTTACTGTGAATGGTGAGCGCTACAGAGCAATGATCACCGAGTTCTTTTTGCCGCAACTTGATGAATTGGGATTAGAAAACATGTGGTTCCAACAAGACAGTGCAACAGCACACACTGCACGTGCCACAACCGATATGCTGAACATCGGAAGCTTACTTTTGCGCCACCTTGTACATACATATGAATATCTGTATGTTTCAAGTGGCAGTGCAAGTGTCATGCTTACGGTCAGTTTCCTGTTATTTCCGCATCGAATATTGCATTGTCAGCAGCAACTTGACCAACATCATCATCACCTTGGGTATGTATTGGCATGAAGTAGTAAAGCGTGGTTGGTTGCCATCAAATCTTTGCCACAATTGCACACGTGTTGCATGCTTTACATATGCAACTCCTCGCACTATGCCACAGCAATGGCTGGAGCTCAATTAAAAGATTTTACGGTAAATATTTGCAATATAGAAATGCCAACGCTGACAAGCCTCCAGTTTAAGAACGAGTAAAATAGTTACGTACAGGGTGGCTGATGAATTTTGCTACATTAAGAAACTCAAATAATTTTTTTTTCAGTGTATGGAATTCATTTTTCTTTTATTCATGTTAAAGCTCATTAAATTTTATTAAATATAGCTTAATTAGTTTTAAAAATAATGGAATTTAAATGCCCCCCCTGCTCGTCGATGCATGTGCGGCATCTTACCAAAAAGTTGTTCATTACTGCTTGGAGAGTTGAGATAGGAATAGCCGCAATTGTTTCTCGAATGGATTGCCTTAGTTCATTCAAATTTGTTGGTTTTGCTTTGAAGACTTCCTGTTTGCAATAACCCCACAAGAAAAAGTCAGGTGCAGTAAGGTCAGGCGACCTTGGTGGCCAACGGAATGAGGAGTTTCTGGATATCAGCTTATTGGGAAATTTTCGTCGCAATTCTGTTATAACAGGTTGGGCTATATGAGGAGCTGCACCATCTTGCTGAAACCACACAGAGTTGAAAGAAATTCTCATTCGGCGTAATTCTGGATAGAAAAACTCTCTCAACATGCTCAAGTAACGGTCTCCAGTAACCGTAACGGTGTGACCGTTTTCTTCGAAGAAGTAGGGCCCGACAATGCAGCGTGATGAAACTGCACACCATACTGTGACACGAAGTGGATGCAATTCCGTCTCATGGAGTATCTGTGGGTTGGAAGCACTCCATATTCGACAATTTTGTTTGTTTATGTTGCCGTTTAAATCGAAATGGGCCTCGTCAGACATGAAAAGACAGTTCAACATGTTTCCATCCTCTTCCACCATTTGAAGCATCTTCTGGCAAAATTCCAAGCGAATCGGCAAGTCTGCAGCGTTCAGTTTGTTGGCCATTTGAATTTTATATGGGAATAAGTCCAAATCTTTGTGCATAATTAACTGTAATGACTGTCTGCTTACACCCATTTGAGCAGATAAGCTTCTTGTCGAAACACGTGGATTTTTTTGTATGGCAGCAGCTACAGCAGCGATTGTTTCCTCCGTTCGAACTGAAGGGTTTCGATGGTAAGGTCTTCTGTTGACTGTCTCATGCTCGGCAAAATTGTTTACAAGTCTTATTATGGTCCATCTGCTCGGAGGATTGCCGCCAAACGTGCGCCTATACTCTCTTTGAACCGAAACTACGGACTCCAGTGCGTGATAGCGGCGGACAATCAAAATTCTTGTTTCAGTGTCCCAGTTATCCATTTTTGTTAAATGTAAAAGTCAATCTGCAAAATAAAAAAAAATTAACCAGATTCATTAAATAGAAAAAAAGTTATTTAATTTTTTTTTGGTAGCGGCTTTCATCAGCCACCCTGTAGAAGTGGCTTTGGTGATTTGCATAAATACTCACACCACCAAAGTACATACATACATACGAATTTATGCGGCTAAAAACTTAAATGCTACCAGCAGTCACACCAGCTACAAAAGTGGCATGAGCACCAAAGAGAACTAGTCAACCCAATGCCTTCTTTTCAGAGTTCGGGTAAAAATATAGCAGTCTCAAACTAGTTCCAAATAGCTCAAATATTTTTAGTTCAATCAAGCTAGGCGAACATTTTTTAAATGGCGTCGAGTAAAGTGGTTAAGTGCAAGGGCTCACATAAGCAAGGTCGGAGGTGTGAGGCCTGAAATAGGAAATTAAACAAAAAAGGTATATTCAGATTTTTCATTTTTATAACAGCCGTTTTCTGCTATTGCATCGAAATAACTCGGGTCTTAGCCGACCCCTGGACATTTCAGCTTTTTACTCAACATTTCGTCTTGAGTACTGGAAGTTTTCCGTTTACAAACTAGTTCAATGCCTGTCTGAAAATCCCACTTGTATATCGGTATGTTTCCTCACTAGTTTGATGCTTCACTGCAGGGTTATGAACAATCTGCCGGGATTGTATGTTAATATTTTGCATAGAATTAATTGCTGATGATGGTGTGGCATGCGAAATTGTAATTATTTTGAAATTTAACAAACTTTTTGGTGATAGAGCAGATCACTATATTCGTTGGACGAACTTTCATGTTTTAACCACACGACTTAACACCGAAAGACATGAAATTGGAAAGAATTTATAAAAATTTTAATGTTTTTGTTGGTAGTATTGTAGCATTAAGATTTTATTAAAGGTCATAGATTCAAACCGTAGAATGTACTCAATATTTGCATAAGCTTAAAAGCCAGCTGTTTCATCGTTTGCCAAGGGGAAAGAAATTAAAAGCACCAAAGGAACTTAAATCGTTCTCCCCTTGCTCGTTGGGAGCCGATAAAAATAACTTTCTACTAGCCAACGTTGTAGCTTTGTTTTAAGTCGCTGAACTATGCCGACTTTCGCATAAAGCGCTTACAGCTCATCATTAATGCTTTTTAGTTGAAGTCCACACAATTTTTCGGAGAAAATTTCTCAGAATACGCCCAAAGCCGAGGCACAGTATCTAACAGCCGAACCTAATATAAAGGCATTTCGGCAATTTTCTGTCAAAAATGTCTCATGCACATACAAATTGTATGATAGCAATCTAAACTAACCGCACGGCGTAAAAACCTAACTCAATTTCCAATTTTTGTTTTGCGTGACATATCGATTTGACATTTACGCTCAGTTGGTACGTCGTTTGTGTATATGAGAGCTACTCGCGCTCGCAAATTTATTTTGATTAGAACAAAAAAAGGCGTTTATTTTCGTGCAGTAAAAAACGCTTTGCGGTTATATTAGGTTGGGCTGTAAGAACGCCTGCGGAAAGTGATTTATAGAATGTAATTTTTCTCCGAAAAGAAAAAAGCGTACTTGTGCCAACTACAGATGGTAAGCCTACTTAATTAACGACAGCTGGCAAGACTACTGTACGAAGAAAAAGGAGAAGAGAAAAAGCGATCAGACGAGCGAATTTAATTTTTGGCGACGATCAATTAAAACTTGAATTTTGCATTTCAATTAACAATCTTTTTAAGTATTCATTAAACTTTAGTATCTAAATCAAACGGATTTTTATTTGGAACGGTACTTTCACACTTGTATTTATTAGGAATTAGATATAGTTCAATTTCCTTTTTAAATTGAATTGCATTGCTTACCAAACTTATTCTCATAGGAAGGGACGGGCTGAGTTTATCGACGATCTGGGGAACTGGAGCTTCTCATAAAGATATTTAAGTTCTCTTGTATATACCATTGAATTTTGTTTTAAATATTCAGTTGGCACGGAAATCGACTCTGGTGGGGAGCACTTCTGTTCATATCCTGTGAACTGACACAATTAAATTTTTGTTATCATTTCTGGTTTGAAATAAAAAATGCAGTGGATTAAGCTTTAAATTTAGGTTACAATTTTTAGCAGTGTATGTATTGGCACTACCTTCTAACAATAACCGCTATTGCTGTCTCTTTCCCTCTAGCACGGCATTGTTCTGAACGAGTGAAGTTGCCACCCTTAGCAAAATATATAAACACTGATTTATGGGATATTCTTTAATAAACATATTTATACATACACTTCAATGTTTCTTATAACTTATAACATATCTCATAAATGTCCATGGTTGAGATTAGTAATTCAGTTGATAGTTATGTAATAGTCTTAGGTACTAATTATGGGACGAAATTTTGGAAATAATAAAAGAGCTTATCAACGCCTCTATTCTGGATTTCAGTGTCTGATATTTGTTATTGGCTTATAATTGTTATTGGTATTTTCTAACTGTTATTGGAGCAGCTGCAATTGAGTTATAATAATGGCCAGCGGACGTAGGCCTGTAATTATTTTGTATTACTGAAAAAGAATCTTCTTTTATTCCACTTCTATGAACATATTCTGTTTCTGAAGTCAGTCATTTGAACATTAAATTCAGCCTACATAAAATTTCTAAGTTTGCTGTTATCTAAGCAAATATAATCTATTTCTAAAAATGTTGTCTCTTATTAACTGGCATTCGTGGTGTTGCCGCCTACTTGGCTACCAACGACGAACTTTTGTGAAAACTGTCCTTTTGTGTTGAGTACGTGCATTCGCTAGCCATATTTTCGCTGAAATAAGATTTATGTCGTCGCTGGTACAAATACGACCAAACTGCCATTGCAGCCAATTGAGCCAACATGAAGGAGGCGATAGCCAATATTAGGCCTGCAAGAAGGAATAGGAAAATGAAATAATTTTTGAAACTGATATATTCTTTTTCTGTAGCAAAAAGAGTAAGAAAGAGTCAAATTGCGTATTTCTACTCTACTGCCGCCGAAATTTGCTTTCAGCTTTAATTAGTTTATAATTTTCATTTTCTTCAACTTACCTATCGCATTAACGCAATATCCTTGCTCCGCTCCATCACTACCATTGATCGCCTTTTTCTTATTCTCTTCACGTGGCATTGTTTTCACTTGTTTCTGTTGTTTATTGAAGCTGAACTTGTCAGTGATCTGAATTGATTGCATCAAAAGCATATCTTCTTGACTAGTTTGAGTTGTTGTTGTAGCACGCCTACTGCGCAAGTGTAAATGTTGTTCTTCACTTGAGCTTTGCTTATTTTGACGATCGATGCTTTGAAAAGTTCCTTCTAGGGTTTCTGTTAGTAAGAAAAAATGGTGAAAAAAATAAATATTTATTCAAAATGTCTTTAAGTTCAGTTTAATCAGAATCACAACAAAGTAGCTAGTTTTTTGGGGGGATGCTATTTTTCTCTTGAGATCAATTAAGAAGCTATGTTTTATCATATTTTAAGTTCTTTTGTTTTCTCAACTATAGATTAGGGAGCGGTAGTTTTTGGTTATTGATTTTGAGATTGTTTTCTTGACTTTTTCACGGACATTTCGGTATTATTTTCGGAACTGTTTGGGGCCATTTCAAGGTTTTTTTCGTATTATTATGAAATCATTACAGGATCATTCCGGGAGCATTTTTGAGTCTTTTCCGTAATAAGTTCGGGATTGCTTTCGGGTCCATTTAAAGGCTTTCACGCGGTAATTTCGAGATCTTTTAATCATCTTTTCGGGATTGTGTTCGGTACAATTTTGATGCTTTTTTGGGACAATTTCGGGACTTTCTCGTGAGAATTTCAGGACTGTTTTCGCATCATTCAGTATAATGTCGGAAATGTCTTAGGGACTTTTCGGTTTAGTTTTCGGACTTTTCGGTATTTTTTTGGCATCTATTTGGGAATATTTTCCGGATCATTTTTGGGTATTTTGCTGGATCAATTCGGAATTTTTGTGATATTTTCGGTATAATTTGGCAATGTTTTAGGATCTTTTCGAGGTTTAATCCGGATAGTTTTAGGATAATTCCTTGGCTGTTTTACGGGAATTTTTGGGGCCCATTTCACGTATAATTTATGTACTGTTTTCGGAACATCTTGAAATGGTCTCAACATTATTCTAAACAAATATTCTGAAATGGGCCCGAAATAATCCGGAAAAATTCCCAAAATGTTCCCAAAAACATTCTCGATATAATCCTGAAATTATATCGAAAAAGTTCGAAAACCATACCGAAATGATTTTGAAAGGATCTCGAAAAAGTACTAAACTAACTTATATTACGTATAACTCCTAAGATCGGTGGTATACTTTTGACCAGTTCTTTTGGAGGCAAAAATGTATCTGAGATGAGCTTTCTACTAACCTCAATGTAAGATAAAAAGTGTCCCGAAACTTTTATTTAAAGCTCCGAATTCCCGTTTTATATTCAGAAGGATATAACACAGAAAATTACGATTCAAGTTTAGAAATTTTCAATTTAAATATTTAATATATGCTAAGCTGACACACATTTGTTTACCTCTAGTTTTACTTGTATTTTTACTTCTTCCATACACTTACCTGTTCCATTTAAAGAACGTCTCCTTCTGCCATATGAAATCATCGACTTCGCATCAAGTCCCATATCTGTTTGCGCGCATTGCACTGGTTCGCATGTTGGCATACAGGGTGTGACAAGTGCACGAAATTGTACCAATTCAGATGTGGGAAACTTGAAAGCATCAAACTGAGCTAACAACATTTTGCCAGAAAATGGACTTTTCACGATTGGTCCCATAATAAATTGATCAGTTGGACAACCATGCGAATCGATGAGTGTAATCTCCGCATTATCATTGCCATCCATAGCAACAAGTTCACGTATAAATATCTCGTAAGGGCTTTGCGCATCCAGAATCTCGAATTTGAGCGTCAATGGATCGCCAACCTCAGCTGTGCGCATCACATTGGTGCCATCGCGTATTGTTATTTTCATGAGCACATTTGGTGAATCAACAATTACTTCTTCACTTAAGGCTGGTTCTTCGAAGTCGTCTTTAACATCCAACAACACTTGATTGCTTAGCGATTTGTTGGCTAAATCGTAGTGACATGTCACAGCTATACCCAAGTCGGATGAGGTGACGATTGTATCATGATGTTGTATAACGACATCATTTGTATAACGTCCTGAAACGCTTTGATGTATGTTGCATTCGAGATTTTGGTAGCCCATGCGCAGTTCGAAATCCAGTGAGCTCTTGACATCGTAAGCGCATGATTTTGGTGAACCCTTGGCATAAACTTTGCCGTCGAACAGTTTTGAGGTGCGTATACGTGCGATCATATCTTTGGCACCACACACGATGGTCACATTGTAGCAAGAGGAGAGTTCGTAGGTTGTTGCTTCGGGCACTTCCAAGTAGGGATCTTGCACGTCGGTGAGCGTGATGCGACTGTGATGAGAGAGACGACAAACCATATCGCCTGTGTCGCCATAATCGTAAGAGTGGCATCTGTGTAAGGGAAAATTCAATAAGGAAAAAGGATTTTAGATATTTAGATTGTTTTATTGTTAAATGTTCTGGCTTGAACCTGGGCGTAAAGGTTTTTGGTGACCCATAATTAATTAACAAGATGTATAAATCAGAGAAGCAGACCAAACGTGTAAAGAATATGTGCAAAAATGAATAAACGGATATAGTCAGATTAGGAATGAATAGGGGGATTTAAAACCAAATAAAGAGAGGTATCATAGAAAGAAGTGTGTTAGTGGAAGAAAGAGAGTGAAGTTCAGGTAGCCGATCTCAACAAACAAAAGAAGATACCGATAAACTTAGCTATTTTAGACAAGCGAATAAATGAATTCAAAAACTAAGGTTTGGCTTACAAAGAAAGGACCTCAGTTGACGTAATGGAATATCAGAAAAAGGCAGCTCAGTTTTATCCGAAAAGCAAACCTAAGGTCGGACGATTAGGGAAAGACCTTAACTGATGTAATATAACGCAAATGGAGTTCAATTTTCTCCGGAAGGAAAATATAAGATCGATGCTATAGAGCTCGTTGCTGTTTCTATTTCCAAAGAGCTTTTTCCAAAGCTTTAAAATTGCTTGTGATACTGGCTGTGAATGCATAGGAGGAATTAGCATGTGAAATTCCCTAGTGGGACAGCTAGAGGAACAATGAGAAGGGTATAAATTACTGTTCGACCACCTACATGATCTTCTAAGTGAAGCTTCATGCCATGCTATTATCGCGACCAGCTCTCTGAGATATCAGTGTCTATTTAGATAAAAGGAGTAAACCACGGAAGTTGTCTCACACTAACAATATCCTACTTCGGCCAGAAACTGATATCATGCGACCGGTGAAAAGTCGACTTATCTTCGTCGTCCTGATAGTTTTAGGATAATTGTAGAGGACGAGGAAAGACAAAAGAAGTAAAAACAATTTATAACGTGAAAGACGTCTGCGAGTAAGACGCGAACAGGACTTTCGGGACGAATGGGATACCCAACTCACTTGATTTCAATACACATAGCGACTTCAAAAATACATTCAAGACACATAATTCCTCACATGAATTTATGTCAAGTGATTGCAATCATTGTGTTCTATAACTAAAGCTAACTAAATTAAGTCACCAATCGGATTCATTTTCGTGTGTCATGATTCATTTTTAAAATGTGTTCCTGTTAGTCACTTAATTGCAGTCATTTCAATTATCTCTTGTTTTAAACTTGTTGCTAAATTATATGTGGGATACCTCTTGCTCTTTTCATGTAACTAACTGTATCTCTGCATACACCAGAGATTAACAAAAAATGTATCAAATAAAATCCAAATAATTACTTACCCGTGAAAAGAGAATCGACACACATCATCTCTTTGTTGATTTTAAAGCCGCTATGTCTGAATTTGGGTTCCCCGCAAAACTTATACGGCTTTGCAAAATGACCTTGAGCAACACCGCCAGCTCGGTCAGAATTGGGAAGTACCTCTCCGAGCCGTTCGAAACTAAACGAGGTTTCAGACAGGGTGACCCCCTATAGTGCGATTTCTTTAATTTAATGCTGGAGAAAATAATATGTACAAGCTGCAGAACTTAACCGCGCTGGAACAATATTTTATAAAAGCGTGCAACTGTTGGCATATGCTGACGATATTGATATCATTGGCCTTAACAATCGCGCCGTAACTTCTGCTTACACCAAATTAGAAAAAGAAGCGGAGAAAATGGGATTGGTGGTGAACGAGGGCAAAACGAAGTACCTTCTGTCATCAGCGCATTCGCGCCTTCGCAACCAAGCCACTGTTGGCAGCAATAATTTCGAAATAGTAAAAGACTTCGTTTACCTGGGAACCAGCATTAACACCAACAATAATGTTAGCCTAGAAATCCGACGAAGAATTACTCTTGCAAACAAATGCTACTTCGGACTGAGTAGGCAATTGAAAAGTAAAGTCCTCTCTCGACGAACGAAAATAACACTCTACAAGTCACTCATCGCACCCATCCTGCTATATGGTGCAGAAGCGTGGACACTAACAACATCTGATGAGTCGGCTCTGGGAGTATTCGAGAGAAAGGTTCTTCGAAAGATTTGTGGACCTCTACGCGTTGGCGACGGCGAGTACCGTAGAAGATTTAATGATGAGCTGTATGAACTTTACGCAGACGCCGACATAGTTCAGCGAATTAAAACACAGCGGCTTCGCTGGCTAGGCCACGTAGTGCGAATGAGCGAAGATGCTCCAGCCCAGAAGGTATTCTTATCGGCACCCGCCGGTGGAAGCAAAGGAAGAGAGAGACCACCACTCCGAGGGAAGGACCAAGTGGATACCGATTTGCGATCCCCCGGTGTTTCCAATTGGCGCCAGTTGGCGCAACGAAGAAACGACTGGCGAGCTATGTTGGATGGTCAAAATCGCCCAGGCGGTTAGATGACCATTAAAAGAAGAAGAATTACTTACTTGATTTTATATCAAATGATTGCAATCAAAATTTTTATTTTCTGACCGTTGTGAATCGTTATTGGTTTCTAAAAGCTTTTCTTGCTAGTCACTTGATGGCAGCCATTCTAGTTAAGTTTCCTTTTCAAGTCTTTTGAAATGTGTTACCTTTCTTATATACGGACTATCTCTAACTTATTTTATTTAACCAGCGGTTTAAACAAATTGCATTAATTTTCAAAAAATTCTCACTTGATTTTATGACAAAGATTGCTATCACCCCTTTACTCTATGGCCGAGAATAAAAAAAGTAAGTCAATATGCAAACTTTATTTTGTGATTCATGCATCATTTTTAAAACTTTGTTGTCACTAGAATGCAATCCTTGAATCAAGCTTAGGTTTGAAGTCTTTTGAAATGTGTTATCGTGTTTACATTTGGTCTAAATCTGGCGTTTTTAATTTGACTATAGACTTAAAAAACTGCATTAGTTTGCAAATAATTAGTCACTCGATTTTATATCAAGTGATTGCTGGAAATTTTTGAATTCTATGGCTAAGAGAAAAAAGATTAAGTCAATCATTATTCATGTCAAATATCTGGTCACCTGATTGCAATAACTTACCCGACATCTTTTTGAAGTCATTTGAAATGTGTTACCGTATTTATATACGGGCTATCTCTAACTTATTATATACTTATATTTAAAAATCTTCCATTGTTGGTAATTTGACTGCAATCATTTGCATAAAGTCTCGCTTTGAAATCAATTTTAATCGTTTCGAAGTCAATTGAAGTTGTGTGAATAAAGAAGGTATGCAGTCATTTGGATTTAGTACTTAATTAGTATATTTATTTTATTTTAATTTATTATAATGCAGCCAACAAGTGACTCCACTAAACGACTATTTAGTTTGGACTCAAAGATAGACTCCAGACTTTATTGTGCTAGTCTTGAGTAAACCCGTTTTCAGCTGATGCTGATTCTGAGTGCATTCAAAATTAAAGCCAGTGATTGGGCCCTCAACTGATTGCATTCGCAAATGATTGCATTCATTTAAAATCCCAGTTTGACATTTAAAAAAAATAAAGTTTCCTTTATTCATTCGTGATAATTTGAGAAATTTTCGGAATAATTAAGGGGACCTTTTTGGTTCATTGGTATCATTTCAGGATCATTTGGTGTCTGTTTTCGGTACTATTTATTGGCCACTTGCGGGATAAATTCGGGAATGATGTAATATTTTCAGGATCATTTGGCATTGTTTTTTTGGAAGTTTTCAGACCATTTCGGAGAATTTTTGGGATCGCTTCAGGATAATTTCTTGATTGTTTTTAGGACTTTTTCGGCGCCATTTTAGGAATAAATTCTGGAATTTTTAGTGAACATCTCAATAAAATGGTCCCAAACAAATATCCTGAAATGGTCCCAAAATGATCCAGAAAAAACGATCCCAAAAACAATCCGCACACATTAATAATAAATTTTCATTTTAGTAAACAATGCTACAACAAATACGCAGAACCCCCTGGCGCAATACTAATTATGCCCATAACCAGTTAACATATCCATTTATTTATTTCTGCCTTATTGCATTTCCTAGCTTCTTTTCAGTTTTGTTGTAACTATTTTCCCCCGACATCACTCCTCCACCAGCTTTCTTACCTATATGGTGAATTCAAACATAAATCACGACACTCAACAATGCTGCCAATATCCTGATATACCGCATCCACCGTTTTCAATATGCGTCCAGGCAAACGTTTAAACTCGCACAATTTATTTGGCTCATCAACACAGTTATTCTCTAGATAATCAACAGCAAAATGTTGTTGTTGCTGGAATGCGTTTGTGCCGGTTAAAGTAATGCGATCCATTTCGGAAAGCTCACAATTTTTTGTTTGACGATAATAGTTTGCCGATCTGTGGAGTAAAAAAGCAAAAAAAAAAAAAAGTTATGGATATAAGATCAAAGGAGTGTTTAAAAAAAGAGGAAATAAAAAAGTTGAAGAAAAAAATAATAATTGTGTAGAATGCGGTAAACAGAAATACTTGTTATGTACTGATTCTTGCAACGTTTGCTGGTGTATCAATCGATTTTTCATATAATTTTATCGCTCATAAATCTGTGTCCCCTTTTGAGTGTTTGTGGTTTGCAAATGCTTTTGTTTCGTTGGCTATTATTCAAAAGCTAATTTTGCTATTAAAAATATTAACACGATCATTGAGTCAGCTGATATGTGTAAAGCTGAGTAAGCTGAATGATTGATTGGGCGGTGTGCAATTAATCCATAGATAATAAAGCCATATGACCCTAATTCTCAGCATATTGCGAAATAAGGCAATGTTAATCAATACGGTTTTATCTTCCAAAATGAACGTGAAATAAAGCCATTATGGCATTATGCTACTTTTGGTAATATCACGTGTGATGTTTATGTATGACGTGATATCTCAATGACATCGCATAAATCAAACAGCATTTTTCTGAGACGCGGCTGCTATACCGGCATTTATTAAAAACAAAACGCGATTTTTAATTCCAAATTTAAATTTTTTATTTTGACAAGAATTTAAAATATTTAGTCCTACTATTTTCAAATTTACTAATGATAATTTCTTGTGTCTTTCGAATGAATAAAATATTGAAAAATACTGAAAAATACTGAAAAAATTTTCAAGTACCCACTAGTAGTCGACTGTTTTGTGTTACAACCGTTTTCGAAATAGTACTATAACTTTAGCCTGTATATGTTTGTTGCTTTAAATTTTTGCTCTAATCAAAAAATAGTAATAATTAACTAAGAATTATTATCAACTGGTCTTGAGCTCGTTAAACTTACAAAAATATGTAAAAATTAACAGACCATAACACCAACAAGGAGGTAAAATTTACTTTTCGCATATTTTTAATTCATATCCAAATAAAAAATTAAAATTTTAAGTAAAACATGGCGCGACTGCCGTGCGTTTTTCAACTCAAATAAATATTTGGTGACTTTTTCGGCACAAATTGTTTCCAAAAACCTTCACCAATAATTGCATTCCACGTTTTCTTAATAATAATTATATTTAGCTAAAGAGCTACCTTCGTGCTTGATTTTATAATATTAGAGTGCTATCCTGAAGCGTTCAAAACAACCCAATGAATAACGAAGTAAGCTAGTTTATCAAACAATATTTTCTAAATGTTGAAATCAATGTTTTCCAAACGAGTTTATAACTAAAAAATCTCGCAAAACGTTTAAATATGTTTTCACAATTGTATAGTAGCTTTGGGGAATTAACTTGAGGTGAACTTTCGGCGAGGTGAACCGTTTGGCAGTTTTTAAAAATAATGCTAAATAACCTACATGATTTACATGACCTTTATTATATGGCTGACGTGGTATAGCGGTAGTGTTGCCGGCCTACTACGCCGGATGGCCCAAGGCTCGAGTGCTGGTAACAGGTAACATCAAAAGTGGTTTGGAAAAGGTTTGTCAAAACAGGGTCGTCCCTCGACAGTGGTTTGGCAAAATCTCCGAGTGCTTTTCTGCTATGGAAGGCTTCTTAGCAAAAATGCATCTCCTTTTCTTTGCAGATGCCGTTCGGAGTCAGCAAAAAACAGCAGCACGCCAAAAATTGGTAAAAAAGCTCGCACCGAATATATTTAAAATTTTTTTTGTATTATACTTGATTTGTAAAAAAAAAGTAATAAATGGAACTGAAATAAATATAGAACATTTTAAAATAGTTGTAATAATTTATTTAATATAGAAAAGTTGAGGAAATTGTCGGGATTCGAACCAGCAACCTTCGGAGAAAAAGTCTAGGCTACTGGCACGCTTTCACCATAGTTGCCTAAGTTGGAGTTTTCAATCAACCCTTACTGTACATACGTTGAATAAAAGATTAATTAAAAATTGTTTTCCAAACCTCATTTGCAATTGTTTAAAAAGGGATCACTTTCGTTGATTCGACAATTTTTTCCAAACGTTTAACAACGATTATAGTAAACGTTTTCGAAACGAAAAGCTTGCTCAAGTAAGTTTATCGTAAGCTTTTAGTAAGCGTATTTTGCTTATTGGGAAAGTTTTTCAGATTTTGAAATGTGACTGTTTCTGATTTAGTGTGCGATGTGATTATATGGCTTTGTTTCCAAATTTCTGTGGCTTTATTTCACATTTCATATAGTGGAGATAATGCCATATTGATTAATATGGCCTTATCTCTCAACATGTAGGCTTTGCTGCCTATGGCTTTATTGCACCCCGACGATTGATTGGTTTTGATTTATTAATAGAGCGGTGCATTTGTACTACAACATATAAACATATCTACAAGGGAAGCGCTGATGTTTTATTGCAATTACTTATTAACAGTTTATTATCTCTTTGAGTTTAACAGGTGTTTCAGCGGGAAAAGGTGCGTCCAAAAAGAAATATTTGTTGAAAAATGTTGATTAAAAATAATTAGTAATTAAATTTTGCTCATAAACAGAACATATATGTATGTATATAAAGTTACATGTCTGGTGTTGACATAAATACACAGACTTGTACGAGTAGGTTAAACATACTTTGGTTCTAACTTCAAAAAACCGAAACAAAATAATGTAAAATTTTTGACATTGTTAAGGCCAACGTTAAGTGGCAGCACATTTCCAACGATGCCACTAACTTACTTACAACTCGTTTCGTAGCTATATTAAAATTCCGGATACGGCAGACATCGATCCTCGAAATATTCACCGCTGACAGAAAGATATCCAAACCAAGATATCTACACCTTGTCCTGCTAACAACCCGGCAGTTGAGTATAAAGTGACTTGATGATTTCATCTCCTCATCCTCCACGCAGCTTAAAAAGCTGGGATATTCTAGATTATTCAACAGCAGCGCATCGACCATGGAGAGATGGCTTTTAGTAGTTGAGAAGATCTTTTGGCGTCTACAACAGAACAAAATTACTTCGAGATATGCTAAGAAGCAGTGTCGGCCCAGCGTTTACTCAGCTGCTCCTAGATCCACCTGTCCAGAAGTATACTGCAGGTAGCGGGCGGAATTGCTAGGACCCTAGAGTCAGTCACGTTTGAGTTAGAAGAGAAAGGGTCTCAATTGATGGAATATCAGACAAAGGGAGCTCAGTTTGCTCAGAATTGCAAATCCAAGCTCGGTCGAGCTTATGAGTACCAGCTCTTACCAAATAATATGCAATAGCAATTTCCATGGATGTCATAATGACCTAGCACCGACATAATTTGTATCTCAAAATAGTGATAGGCAACCCTAAGCTATGCGAAACAGACGCTAACTGTTTTCGATCGCACGTTCCTTTCACTCAGCTACTTAAACTCCTTGGCAGTGAGAGCGCTGGAGAGCATTCCATCGACCGAATCCCTGATGGAGGAAGCATCAACTTGAAAAAAAAATATACTAGTCCGGTAGCCTAAATTTCAGATTTCCTGCCAGAAAACACCCCTGCCCCTCAACTCTCCCATCCAGGTCTGATCCATTCGTAAAGAGGTTCGCTAGAACCTTGCCGATCATATCGTACAGTCACTGCACCACACTTGGAGATAGTCACCGGCGTTTGCTTATAGCTACCCTACAGCAGTACAAAGCCACCAAAGCCTTTTTAACTCTGAACTCTTTATGAAGCTTCCGTGACAGCTTCCTATCAAGATCAATGCCTAGTTACTCAACCCCGTCAAGGATTGCTAGGTCGTCAGCATAGGCCACCACTTCACGGTTCTTGGTTCTTTTTGGCCCTTGAAAATTATCTGTACACGTCCGTAGGGCCACAGGTAGAACTCGGTGATTTAAATTCTTTGGTCTATTTTCGGGTTTTCTTGATTTTATTCGTTTATGATGACTTCCTTTTTGAACTTCGAAATTTGCGTTATTTCTACGGAAAACAGAAATTCAAATATTTCCTCAGAGCTAGTGTTTCTTTTATACGCCATAACGAAACGCATCCACGGAGTTGGTGTTGAATCGTGGTTTATGCCCTACGTTGTTCGATGGTTTGAATGTTGTGTTGATGCTACTGTAGCCATAACCATACAAGTATTTAGTACCGAATGTAAAAGCGTTATTATAATTTTAAGTTTTTTAAGTTGCACTCAGCTAAGCCGTAGTAACCGCAAACATAACTGAATCGTAGCCGTAACTCTTCCTGTTACCGTTACGTCTACGTGTACGGTTATGGATAAAGTTATGTCTTCGGGTATGGTTATGAATATGTCTATGTCCATAGTTATGGTCAATTTACGGTTGATGTTATGTTTATGGTTACGGTTACTGCTTTGTTTCACAACCTTTTTGTTTGCACATTCAACAAAATTTTGAAAATTAGAACCAGGTTCCGTATCGTTTGAGTTACATAAAATATGAATCGTTCGAACTCAAATAATAATGAATTATAGAGCTAACCAAAGGACTGGCTACTTTGTCCCCAGGAGTAATTCATAGTAGTAGTAAGTAGGAAGGAAAAATTGAAGGAAAAAAAATTTCTGTACACATCGTTACTGTAAGAAGTGGCGTCACAGGTCGGGATACTTAAAACCTTGGAGAAAATAGTTTAAAGATTTTATAATGAGCGCTAAAAGAAATCAATGCATCAAGTTGGTTGTGAGCCGCTGTACTACCGCTATGCAAGCCTTGGTCTTTAGTGAGGTAATACAACTTTTTGCATAGCCTTTAATTGGTATTTAATACATTTATAGACTTAGCAATCAATCTCTTTTTGTTGTTGCCATAACACACTTTCGTTCATCAAGATTTATGAGTACATTTTTGTATGTATGAATGTTTGTAATTTAATATCGCCTGCATAATAGTTAAAGAACAAAAGACTTGAGCGACGAACTTGTCTCAATCGGCTGTATTGAGAGTTTACAGAAGTATGATTAGTTTATTATTCAAAGCAGTGAGTTATGACATTTTACGGTATTTGAAATGATTATAATGGTACGGCGGAAAAGGAAAAGAACGATATTCTTTTTTAAAATGTATTATAAAACTCTGTATTTAAAACTGCACATATACATACACATTTCAGATAAAATTCAATAATTATCTCTGCATAGTATATAAATATATTTTTGAACTCACCTGCATGAGAACTCCGTCTCGTTCAAGCACGACTCAAAACATTCCTGACGTGTTTTAGCTTGGAATGCCCGTTTTACATATCCATTCAATTTGTAACCCTGCACGCGATCAATGTGCCATGCACGTGAGCAGGGACGTCTGCTGAGGCAAGATTTTTGTGCGTAAAGTGTAAACACTGGGAACTGTGATTTGGCAAGGGCGCCTATATAGAAAGGTGAAAAAAAATCTTTATTAATACAATAATTTGAAGCAGAACTACTTCGGCGTTTTATATTTCCCCATATAATAAAATTGTAACAGTAATCCAAGACAAATTTATACAGGGAATATTTATTCATCCAATAGAATCAAAAGTAACAGTTTTTAGAATTTTTTGTCTATATCTATATATATATGTATATGACAATGACTGCTGCAAAAAGCGATGTGATTGAGTTCCATATCTGCAATGGTTAAGGCGATATAATTATTAAAATCGAACTTAGTCTATTAGAAGTTCTGAGAAGCAGTGAAGCGTGGACGGGTTTTCCAGTAATTTAGAAAAAAAATGGTCTTTTATGTGACAGAGAGGTAATTTCATCGGCCTCAGGCAGTGTCCATGATTCTGAGCCATGTATAAGTATGGGTGGGATGACGGCCTTACAGAGGTCTTTACTTCCAAGTTGCTTCTTCAGTCTGAAATATCACTTGTCAACATTGAAGTCACTGCATGGAGATACATATGTAGCAGCATACCCTAAGCTCCTTTGCGCACTATCAACAAGTCCACTCTTGGATGCAGAGTAAACAGTCATTCCGGTGCGCAGACCCGCCTGTCGCTTAGTTCGCTTTGATGATTATTTATTTTGAAAGTCAAGAGGCACGGGTGGTGATCGCTTCATACTTTAAACTGGTTTACAAATGACTATTCTAGCTAATTTTACTTCAATTAATGCTGCAACTAGGTATAAGAATTACAGCAAACATTCATAGACATATTACAGACAGGAAGGAATCCCAAAGTTTCCATCATATTCAAGTTAAAATAGGCTGCTTTATGATAAAGTTTCTGAGCTACTTATTTCTCACATCTGTGGCACTCATTTCGGACTCTTAAATTATGAGAGCCCAGCAAATGTTTGTGGGGATACCACATTAGCTACTTCTACTGTATAAACTTACCAGGAAGCTCATCTGCATTCGCTGAGAAGAGCACACACAATCCAGTCTCGTAGTTTATGGAATGACATGCCATATCCTTGCGACAAGCATCTAGGCAGTCGGTTAACATCAGCGTGCCCGGAAGTGAGATTGATAATTTCTCAGGTGCAGAAAAAACATAACTGTGAAAATGAGAAAAACAAAATAAAATAATTAACTAAACTTTTTAGATATGAAAGTGTCAAATTTTCAAAGTTTAATTTAACTTAATATATGTATTTGTTGTTAATATAAAATAAATTAAAATAAAATAAAATAAGATAAACTGAAACAAAATAAAACAAAATAAAATCAAATAAAATATAATATAATATAATAAAAGAAAAATAAACTAATAAAATAAAATAATATAAAATAAAATAAACCAAAAAATAAATAAAATAAAATAAGGTAAAAGAAACGAAAAAAAAAAATAAAAAAAAATTAATATAACCAAAATAAAACAAAATAAAACAAAATAAAATAAAATAAAATAAAATAAAACAAAATAAAATAAAATAAAATAAAATAAAATAAAATAAACTAAACTAAAATAAAATAAAATAAAATAAAATAAAATAAAATAAAATAAAATAAAATAAAATAAAATAAAATAAAATAAAACAAAATAAAATAAAATAAAATAAAATAAAACAAAATAAAATAAAATAAAACAAAATAAACTAAAATAAAATAAAATAAAATAAAATAAAATAAAATAAAATAAAATAAAATAAAATATAATAAAATAAAATAAAATAAAATAAAATAAAATAAAATAAAATAAAATAAAATAAAATAAAATAAGATAAAATAAAATAAAATTAAAGAAAAGAAAAAAAAAAATAAAATGAAATAAAAATTAAAAAAATATAATAAAATAAAATGAGATAAACTAGAACAAAATAAAATAAAATAGAATAAAATAAAATAAAATAAAATAAAATAAAATAAAATAAAGTAAAATAAAATAAAAGAAAAAAATAAAAAAATAAAAATAAAATAAAGTAAAATAAAATAAAAAATGATGAAAAAGTGTCGGTTCTAAGTGTAGTATAATTATGAAACGCACTATAGCTGATACAACAAAGGTCCTTTGGTTTTTCAAAACCCCTCTTATCTACTTCGATTACTTACCCAGTTATAATTTCGAATCCAATCAGTTCCAAAGTGCATTCTGGAAGATTTCTAACCCCACCGAGAACATCCTCACCACTTTTTTCGACAAATTGGCTGTGGTCATCATGAATTTCAGTTTCCAATTCCTTACTCTCCTGTTGCAATTCTTCATGATTCTTCTTAGCATTGAAATGTGGTGGGGGCACTTTTTCAGTTTCTGAGCTCAACGCTACACTTTCAAGCGCCCCAGCTGGCGCTGCATTTTTGATGGTGGCGCCTGGTATGTTAGTTGCGCCATAGTTGGTGTCTGTTGATTGGTTAGTTGTTTTGTTGTTGGCAGTGTTAACGACATAATTTGCTTTATGGCTATTTAAATTTGTGCTACCAATAGATTCCTTACTGTCTGCATCTAATTTTGTCCTTGTTGTTATGTCTTTTGTTATTTTTGTATCTTTTATTGGCAATGATAATGTGCGGTCGTTAGATAATTTTTTATTTTCGTGATGTTGTTGTTGTAATGTCTTTAATGGAGAAATGTTTTTGGTCGCACTACGCTCATTATTTTTATCCAACCGCGAGTGCCTGTGAGTATTGGCAGTTGCAGGTGACATTATCAGCAGCGCTATCAGCATAAGGAAGGATAAGACCTTGAACTTGCTCACTGTGTTGTGAATCAAACGCATTGTGGCAGAAGTTGTTGGCAATGGTTGAATGGCGCTGAAAATTAAATTAATGAAAGGCAGTGGAAACGAAATGGATCAATTTAGATTTATTGATAGCAAATTAGGAAGTGAGCGTTCGCGTGAAACCCGACAACCCTAACATACGGTAATTTTTATTTTACTAATTTTAATACTCTTATGAGAACTGTATATTAAGATGACGCCAGTCAAAAACATTTAAAAGACTATGGCCCGTAGTCATAGTCAAATTGAAATAGAGTTTTATCTACTTAAACATGATTCTAAAATAAACATGATTTTATGTCCAAGACGAAGTTTTAATTTTCAAATGCCGAACATGTCTATATAACATTTTAAAATCACAGTATCTGTCTATGGTTGTGTTTGTGACATTGCTTACTCCAAGTCATATACCATACCATGCCATAGTATACTATGGTTTGAAAATAAAATAGTTGGCACAGGGTGATCTTGCAACACTTAAAAAATTTCTTCATACCGCCAACCAATTAAATTTTCTTTCATAAGGGGAACCTGTTACATTTCATTTTACCTAAAATCTTTGATTAATATGACTATGATTGACCAAAATTTTAAATGGATTTTTAAGTTAAGTAAAGATTTTAATTAAAACGCGTGTTAAGCAACGACTATGATTATGGGCCTATGATTTTAGGGTAAGATCCTGGAGTATCATCATAATTTTGAGGGAGGACACCCCAGTAGATTGGTTTATTATTATCGTTAATGCAAAGGCTGTCATCGTCGGCCTACAGAAAATGTTATGGAGGCGGCAACGCATGAAAACTTGTCATCTTTGCGACGTCACTGCAGTGAGCCGATGTGCAGAAAGACACGCGAAGTCAAGGCTTTCAATGCATGGTGCTACAGAGACTGCATAGTAGGCATATGACTTTTTTTGAATAAAAAATACCTATCACTAGGGGATGAGAAATATTGAAAAGCAATAAAAATCATGTTTTTGTAAATATTTATTACAAAAACCTCACGCAGGAAACGGTATTTGTACACTGAAAAATAACACTTTATTAATATTTTATCATATTTTCAAATAGCATCATGACTATGAATGAGCTCAAGGCCACTAATAATTTTTCTGTAGCGAAATTTATAATTTTTTTTTTTTTTTTTAATAAATTATTTAATTATTAAAAGTTTTTAAGCGAATAGAAAAGAAATTTCTCTGATGAGTGAAGTCTAGCAGCTTCCGAAATGGATCTACAGGGTGGCGCAAAAGTAATCCTCCTATCAGAAAATGCTATAAATTTTGCGACTGCCCCTAAAGTCAGTTCTGTTTCGACATTTGTGTAGTAAACACATGCGAAATACACGTTAATAAACAATGTTACGCTACACTGCTCCAGAACGCGGAATATTGCTGACTATTTATTTGACCAATAATCGGTCGGGGCCAAACGGTTACTGTGAATGGTGAGCGCTACAGAGCAATGATCAACGAGTTCTTTTTGCCGCAACTTGATGAATTGGGATTGGAAAACATGTGGTTCCAACAAGACGGTGCAACAGCACACACTGCACGTGCCACAACCGATATGCTGAACATCGGAAGCTTACTTTTGCGCCACCTTGTATAAGAAAAGCTTTGGCGGTTGTCTCTAAAAATGTTCCTTTTTAATTAAAAAGGGTAGGTATTTCAACTCCTGATTCTGGTAGTTGTTTGCAAATTTGGTTGCTTTTCTCGTACTTACATTGGTTTTTGTTACTAAAACAACACCTGCAGTAGAAGATGACTTTGGTGTAGTTTTTTCAGGCTGCCCGTAATAGTCGTTGTCGTCGGCCTCTTGAAATTCATCATTTGTTGAAACCACTGACTCTGAACTACTTTCTGAGTATTGATAATCAATAGTTTTCTGTTGCTGCACCCGCTTAATTTTAGAGGGATGGACTCTAGTATTTTTAAGTGTTGTATATCCTACTTCGCCATTAGTTCTTTTTTGTATTTGGTATAAATCCTTATCTTCCTTGCTTAGCCATTCGCCCTTTTCGTTTGTAATATCAAACACTTTGCCAAACTCTGTCAGAATGTTTCTACCATTCGAATACTTCGCAAACATGTGGTAGAAGCTTTACAGTTTTCCTTAACACAGAAAATTTGGAAATTACAGGAAAATTGTGTTTGTCCCACAAATCAATCAATTTTTTTGAAATTGGCTTGAATCTGTTTTTAGAAGATTATTCGATGTTGGCCAAAGCATTATACCTTCCGATAATAAGTGCCTGTTTGGGAATCCTACAGAGCTCGCACCAACTATCTTCAAAATTTGGTATTTGTCATTTTGTTATGCTTTTTTCAAATTTAATTAAATTTTTTACCTAATTTTTGTCATTTTTATTTACATTGTATCGCTCTTTTTAAAAGACATTTTCTGAATAAAATGGAAAGGATATAAGGAATAATTTAATTAATTCGCATCTATCTCCCGCAACTATCAATCACACTTACACATTAACCACAGTTAACACTTTTTATTTATTTTATATTATTGCTTATAAACGCAGGAAACGCTGATTTGTATGTTTATTATGGCTTCAATTCAACGAAAGTGGTTGTTGCTATGGAAACCGTTTGAATTGTAAATATTCCGATATTTAAAATGCCATATTGCATTGCCCATTTTTATTTCAATTTCGCAAGTACAGTGTATACACTTAAAGAAATTTGTATTAATTACATATATAAATGTGTTATAATGTGAATAATCAACTATACGAGGTGTGTTCAAAAAGTATCGCGAATTTTGTGTTTTTTCAAAAATTATTTATTTATTCATGAATATCTATTTTGTCCCCTTCAAAGTAATCGCCATGAGATATTATACACTTGTGCCAACGGTTTTTCCAATCTTCGAAGCACTTCAAAAAATAATTTTTTTGTATCTTGTTCAGCTCCTCCTTCGATGCCGTCTTTATCTCGTCAAGAGAAGCGTAACGTCGTCCTTTCATGGGCCTCTTCAGTTTAGGGAACAAGAAAAAATCACAGGGGGCCAGATCTGGGGAATACGGTGGCTGCGGCATCATTAGTGTGTTGTTTTTGGCCAAAAAGTCGCGCACAAGCAACGATGCGTGAGCAGGGGCGTTATCGTGGTGCAAAAGCCAATTTTTGTTCTTCCACAAATCCGGGCGTTTCTGGCGGATTGCTTCGCGCAAATTGCGCATAACTTGCAAGTAATATTCCTTATTGACCGTTCTTCCCTGTGGCAGGAACTCGTGATGCACCACGCCCCTGCAATCGAAGAAAACTGTCAGCAAAACTTTCAGATTCGACCGAACTTGGCGCGCTTTTTTCGGTCTTGGCTCGTGCGGCAGCTTCCATTGAGATGATTGCGCTTTGTTTTTCACGTCATAACCATAAACCCACGATTCGTCACCAGTTATGACCCTCTGAAGCAAATTTGGGTCGTCGCGGACAGAGTTTAACATCTCATTAGCAATGTTCATGCGATGCTGTTTTTGGTCACAATTGAGCAATTTTGGTACGAATTTCGCGTAAAAATCGAAGACGATCCAAAAAACGTGCAAGCAAAGCAGCTGTCAACAATTAACTGAACATTCAAATGGCCGAGCTTGTCGGCATAAGTGAGAGACATGAGTACCAACATAACGCCACAAAAAATTCGAAATTCGAATATACGTAACCAGCGAAAATTCAAAATTCGCGATACTTTTTAAACACACCTCGTATATACATTAAAAATATTTATTTTTAAAACGCCCGATTGAAATTACAAATTTTCATCCTGACCAAGCACCAATAAATGGGTAAGTTCACATTAAGTAGGTACAAAACTTTCAAAGTGGTCCCTGCGTGAAGTTTTTGTAAAAGTTAGTGATCTTACCCCGATTTTATTCATGATGCCATGTATTTTTAATTTTTCCAAAAAAAGTGTATAAGTCATATGCCTACTGCATAGCTTAGTAACGTCTTACACACTCGCATCAAAGTGAGGTTCCTCGACATAATGCTTATCTGTACCTAGGTGCCAAGTGAGAAGATGGACCACGCGAATTTTAGTACATTATGAAGCTGCCACCAGATTGGAAATTCAGTGTGCTCAATCCATGATCTTTTGGCTTTTTAGCCAATCTCGCAAATTAACCCAACTGCTACGAATTCGGGCCACCTAATATCGCATATAAACTTCTATCTAGGCTGAAGACGAATGATAATATAATCGGTACGCTCCTGCTCTTTGTATATCTCAAACTGACTTGTTAAGTTTGATTAGGAATTAGTAATCAATCAATTAGACGGTTTTTTTAAATTGGTTATGATTATTTGAATTTTAAGGGAATTATTAAGTGACTACGATTAGAAAAAATCAAAAAAAAAATTACAAAAAATCAACCAAATCAAAAACAATAAAAAAAAGTTCTTTTGATTGCTTTTGATTTTTTTTTAGTATTTTAGATGTTTTCAGTATTGTTGATGTGTATATTTGTGTGCTTCTACAACAATACGAAAAAAAAATTTTAAATAATCAAAAAACGAACAAAAGTAATCAACAAAAATAAAAAGTAATCAAGATAACGTTTTGATTATTTTTGATTTTTTTAGTAATCGTAAAATCATGTTTTTTTTTTTATTATTTTTTTGATTAATTGGAAAATAAACCTTACCAATTATAAGTAATGATAATCAATCATTACATGGATTGTCAAGAAACTAATTAATCACGCCTTGATTATTATTAATCATTATTTAAAAGATCTGATCTTAAAGCAACTTTTGACAGCACGAAAAAATGTTTTTGTATCCGACTACAACTGAATTTAAGGGCCTCTCTGAGCAATCCTAAACAAAAAAATGTTTCAGACAAGGTCACTGACTTCCTTTCCTTCTATTCCTCTAATCTAATGCTGAAGGGGATTATGCGAAGGGCAGAACTAAGCCGCACAGGTACAATCAGGGGTCCGTGGCACTACCCTTAACTGTCATAAAGTTCATTTCATCCCACAAATCGCGGCATGCCAAATGGGTTCGCATAGCATTTCTCATCAAATCTCTTTAAGGTGGCTCTAAGGAAGTAATCACTCACGTTTTTGCATTGTTTTTCAATTAGCAGTGAAAGAATCGTAGCAAAACATTAAAATTAAACAAAAAAAAAAGCTAAACTTCACTTAACACAACAACACTCGCGGGCAGGAAGCACTCAGCGGTAGCCATAGCACAATCTCTATGCAAACGCTGCCGCCTTACATGGTGTCTACAAGGTGAAGAACATCACTTCTTTGAAGCAATAAAAATGCATTCAACAAGCTTTTTGCAAGACACAGCAGGAGTAGCTTAAAGGGATTCGATTTAATGCAATTTGTTGGAGGGCATTAGAGCTTAAATAGACTTCAAGCCTTTAGGGAACAACAAATGGTGAAAAAAGCTTTAAAGGAAATATAAGTATAAAAGTCAAAACAACAATAAAAACATCAATAACTAAAATACATAAAAGAAGTAAACAAAAATTCATTTGCTGCCGCAGAGTGTGTAGTTAGCGCATGGCTAATCACTTGTTGTTGTTCCTGCTGTTTACACTATGCTAACTCATGCAAATTGAATTCTTTTTTGTTCGAGCGCCCATCGATGCACATCGGATATATTGAAGTTGCCGACAAAAATGCTATAAAATTGTTATTGTTGTTATTTTTCAATATAAAAAAAGTGGAAGTGCAGTGCAGCATCGTATCAAAGCAAAAAAGAAAAGTAAAATCAAACCAAGCAGAGTTGCAGGCTAGGGTTACATTACAAGGTGCAAATAATATCAATAACTTTGAAATAGTGAAAATAATAAAAGAATTTAAAGCAAAGTAGTTCAAGGGATTTCCATTTCGTGGTGATCAAAGAGTGCCTGTCAAACATTAAACCGGCACGAATTGCTGCATGCACCTTAATCATCAAAGATTTGTGCCACTGCGCAACAAATCACGTCAGTCAGCCCTTCTTAACTGTAACCATTTGGAAATACCAATGGAGGGAAGGTCTGCCTAAACCCGTTTTTCATAACATCCCTTGTCAGAGCAGAACTTTCCGTGCTGGAGTCTCCGCGCTCATTTGCATAACGTGACCCACAGAGCAGAGCAGTGAAGCCTTGATTCGATGTACCATGCTCATGTCTGCCTAAAGCTCGTCTAGCTCATTATTAATTTTGCTTAAATACACGTAATTGGCATCACAAGATATGGCCGATCTTCCGGTAAACTTTTACAGCGAACACTCTTAATTGGGAAGGGGTAAATGCGGCATGCAATGACGGGGTTTCAGTTCGATTGTAAGACTTCCTTATTCTTTTGAATGACCACTCAATAAAATCAATCCAAGGCCCGCGCGTTGTTTCATACCTGAGACAGAGTTTTGCATTACTTCAGTTAAGGAAGCGTGCTACGTGAGCTCGTTGTCTACTCTCACGCTAATGGGCTAGACAACAGGGTTCTCGTAGGAGTGCTTTCCTAGCGAATCTGCCCGGAGATAGGTCGGCAAATCATTCTTCCACCCGCCTTTATTGTTGGGCGCATTTTTATTGTTCGAAGTAGGTTTGGCGTACGTGGTCTGTACCTCCACACTAGAGGTAGCTCGGGGTTTCAAACTTTTTTGTACATCCGCGTTGAGGTATATTGGTATAGTCCCCGCAATGACCATTACAGCATCTGAGGAGACCGTGCAGTGTGCTTAGGTAGTCTGGAGATACTCTCTGTCCATAGGGATAGCGGCTCAGTACTTTTGAGATTTCATGGCATCCGCTCTTCTTCTTTCTGCACCGTACAATGGCATTGAATCTGAGGTAAATACTAGCAGCTTTGTTATGCAAGGCCACGCTTATGTATGTTCGCCATTAGGCGACTCAGATTCACCATAGTGGGTGCAGCCTTTGCGCATGAACTTCTAAAGTTTTCTGAGAAGCTGAGCTTGCAGTATAGTCTCCCCTCAAATATTTCGTGGACCTACGCATTTCGATTTGTTGATCTTCAACAGTCATGTTGATGATAGTGGGAATCCGTCTCTTCGTGAGGACCACGACCTCTGTCTTTGCTGTTTAGTTTTAATTGTGCCATGTCTGATTTTCCTTCTCTTCTGACATCTGCACGCGAAGAAGGGGCCAAGTATGAACCCTAGGGTTGCACCCCCTGTTACCTTCACCTTTCTTTGTCCTTCGGCGTCGTTATATATGTTACCCAGTGATCTCTTAAGTTGTACCTTATTATGTCTAGCAAAACATGTCGGTACCTTGAAGGAGTGTTCTAGTGCTTCAAGCATGTGCTCCCACCTTGTGGAGTTAAATTCAATTTTAACATCTAAAGTGACTAACAGTACTATCTCTCTTGCCTAAACGCTGGTCTGCCGTTTCTATGATAGGTGGGATACAGCTCTTGGTGGGTCTTTATAAATATGTTGCTCGTAACCGACTGGCTCATTGTTTTGTACTTTACCAGATACATATATCAGTTTGACTGGTTCGAATGGTGGTGCCGGAAGTTATTAAAGGATTTTGATTCGGATCTGTACTTTTTTTGGTAGTCGCGGTTGATGCGGAATCCATCATTTCGCCTGTCTAGTTTCCACATAGTTTGCGGTCTAAGTTACCTTAATGAGCCGAAATATATTAATATGTGGGGGTGGACACATATATCTGAATATTATTAAATAAGACCGAATACGCTCATAGCTATGACGAATTGATATTTTATATAGCCTTTGGGCGTGGCACTGCCCACTTTTCCAAAATTATATATATCCTGTGTCTGTGTATATCCTGCACTCAGCGAACTCTTCATGGACATAGCACTTTGCGAGATTTCTGCCGAGATCAAACAAGGCTACTGCAGCGTATTACAGCAAAAGAGAGCGGTTAGGAAGAACTGGGGACTGTAGAGAATATTACAAACTGTATGTAAAATACAGTCAGCCTACCGATACTGAGGGGCTGATTATGTACGCCCCCGTGACATTTAGTTTAGCAGTCACTCACACTCACTTTCATCCGTATGTAAAAGCTGAAATTACGATTACTGTAATCGCAATCCTAATCGCTCAGTTCTGATAAAAAAATGTCAGAGTCATAGCCACCTGATGACGCTTAAAGTGCTCCTTCAGGGTTTGGCCGTAAAAGAAACTCGCAGACTGGCGGAATCTCACATGTTGAAGCCAAACAACAACAAGCAGTGTCAAAACTCACAGCCAACACGGACAATTTTACTTTAGTAAGTGACTTCTGGGCAAAGGAGGTGGACAATCCTTCGAGAGAGGAATAGAAGGAGGGGTTCGAAATTGGTAGAGAAGTTACAGTCTACACGAATGGCTAAAAAGGTAGCTAATGTAACGACCTTCGTCTATATCCCAGCTGCCTCGAAAGTATCATAATTCAACTTAATAAAATCTGATGCGGTGCCTAGGTGCTGAGTTTCATTAAAGGATATGAATCATCACAACATGTCTCTCTATTTGGCTTCCCAACACAGCAACATCGAAGAAAATTAAATCTCTGATGACTTGGCCAGGAACGGGTTCCGAATGGAACTACACGAGACCGACAACACCGTGCTACCAGCATTAGGAAATCTTAATAGGGAAGAGCATAATATCAAAGCAATGAGTTTACTATGAACTAACTGGGATGATTGCGATATCTCAAGTTCCATCCGGCCATGTATAGATGCGAAAAAGACTAGCTTCCAATGCTTGGACGATGACGTACACCAACATGTTCCCTTTGCAGGGGCTGGCAGGATAAGTGTCGGATCCACTATTATCTTTGTCGATGTCTGTCAGTTTAGGTGGTTTAAAAAGGAGTGGGGAAATACATGGTTGAACGAATGTGCCCCCCCCCCCCCCCCCCCGGCACACAATGAGAGTATTGATAATATACACAATTGTGTCCGAGTATCCCACTCTGACTCTCCGTCGGCAACACATAGCAACCCAGTCAAGTTGCCAATGTTTGAGTTGTAACTATCGTTTATATTGCTAATCTGAAAATCATGTAGGTTATATTGGTCCCCTTCGGATAAATTTTTTTGTTCTGAAAATTTATGCTCATTTTCTTTGTAAACATCTAACGCGTGCCTTCAATGCTTCTTTGAATCTGGATGTGCTTGCAAGAGTCTGGGAGGAGCCGCGTGCATCATTAACTTTGTATATGTACATTACCTAACCCTTCTGAATCTATTTCTATCATCTGATATCAGTCGATTTATGCCTAGTTTCTACAGGGGTAAGTCAAAAATTTTCTCACTTATTAGAATCTTCATTTCTCCCCATTAATACCGGCTTCGAAAGCAACGTCGGGAGCTGCATTAGTTGCAAAGATGACGAAGAGGAGGAAACTGTGGAATACCTCTTTTGCAATTGCCAAGCGCTAAGCTAAGAGCTCACTTCCTGAACAACCTCTGTCAAATTTCGGAGTATGACATTAAGGACGTGCTGGCCTTCATCAAAACCTCAAAATGTTTCGTAAAGGAGGAGTATCGGTGTCTTTACGTGGTATCACAACGGGCATTCTGATATTGGCCTATGTGTGCCCCTGGAGCAGCCACTTCAACCTAACTTATATAAAGAAAAATCTTTTATGTCAAATTTTAAAATGTGTTTCAGTAGTATTAAATCAATTTAAAATGTTTGCTTAACAAGATCTAACATTAGATCCACTCATGACTGTCAGAATTTTTAGAAGTGCCTGTAATACAAAGTCGGAGAGAAATGTTAAGTGTTTTTATTTATGCCAAAAGTTTTAAGGGAAATAGTAGTCCATTTTTGCTGTCACCGTGTAGGCATCGCCAGCCTCTTTTGTACATTTCCATAGTTTGCATCGGGGTTTTATTAGTAACTGCAATAATTCTGACATCTCTGATTTGTTTCTGCTTTATTAAAATATATCTGCTTATTAACTTGAATAGCTAAAGTAATATCTAAGGTGAGAAGAACTAGGAAAAGCTTACTTATTTTACTCTTACACCAGTAGTGAATTTATTTGGCATAAATTTGTTTGCACATGCAACCTCGGTAGAGCCAAATCCTTCTCATTTTTATAATCTAATTTTTGTATCAACATGTACATTATAATTATTCACTCACCTTTGTTCCTTAACTGCACTAATATAAGCCTATTAACTCCGGTGTTTTCAATATTAAATAATTAATTTTTATTTCTTCAGTTTAAGACTTCAACGAAAATATGCATACTGCTCATAAGCCACTTTATTTTGTTCCTGTATCTTTGCAATTCAATTCTAACTGCATTATCTATAAAACTCACTTAAGTCATTGATCTATTAATTTATTCGTATCCCGCACGCACATTCGCTTATTGTAAAACCAAATTACACCAATATTCACTCTCACATTTTGTTGACAAGCACTTGTTGCATATAAAACTTTTTTTTTCTTATTCAGAAAAAAATCTGCAACGAACTATTAGTCTCTGTGTTTGCTGTAGTACTAAGGTCTTAAGTTGGAGAAAAGTGTTGTTATAAAATTTAGAAAACTTCTTTCATTTGACCAGCTGGTCAAATATGTTGGAGCGGTTGGGTGAGAGTGCAACTTCTTAATGGAGAAAAAGAGTTTTATGAGATACGCACCCACTCTCACATTTAGCTATGCTATAACATTGCATTTTACAAGCTAAAAAGCTTGCCAATATGAGGATGAACATTAACGAAACTTAGCGCTGTTAGGATGGATAATAGATATGAACATTATGTAGTTGCAACTTCATTATGAGAATAAGATAGAATATCTGAGCATTATTTCAAACTTTATTATGAGACACGCGGGAATGATTGTTATGGACCTGGTAGGACTCATTTTTGCAACGAATGAAACATTTTGATATGGCTGAAGTTATTTTGGAATTCTGTGGAAAGCATAGTAGTTTTACTATAGTCTCACTAGATATACCACTTGAGTGCAAAAGAAAATTTTGTTTTAAATTTTTCGGCGGAGAGTTGATTCCTTTAATCAATTTGAAGATGGCAAAATAAACAAAATTTCTTGTCGTTTTTCGAGTTACTTTTCAAATTTTAAAAAATTACTTCAAAACTTAAATTATAGCTGCTGAATAACATTGACGCTAGTAGCCAAACAGCTCATTTTTAAAATATTACCTACAAAATATTCAAATTTTCAGATCATTCCCAATACTTTACTATTTTACAACCTCCGCTATTACTGTTAAATCGTTCGACGAAATGTATTTGTAATCATGTTCGTTCGTTGCACATTAACAATGCAGCTGAGCAATGATCATGCTGCAAAAGCACAATTACGTATAAACATGAACCGGCGAGCTTTTTCCTTGACATTGACCACAGCAGTGGCCTTCAAACATTTGCTTATTATCACCATGCTCGCACTAACCCAACAAAATCGTGTATGAATTCATTCATAACCAGCATAAAATAATCGCTCTCTATAACTCTCTCATAGTTCCGAAATAAAATTAGTTAATGATCATCACCAGCATGCAAATGAGAGCAATGAAAAATATTCTCAGAGCTAAGATTTTTTGTTCCCAATGCAATTTTATCAAAGCGAAAGCTTTTTACCGCTCTGTAGTTTCATGATAATTGTGTCTACAATATGTTAATCACAAAGGCAGGAAAATTAATTAGATTCTTTTTTAGTTATAGCTCCTAAAGCTCTTCCTCATTACATCTTCACTTTTCCAATGTGTGCTCTCTTGCACTCCTATATTGATAAGATTGTATGATGTTAGGGCAATTTCAGTTAACTTTCGCATTTCGTAGAAGTGACATTTGTCCAGTGCAGTCTTTGTTGTTGACTACGCTCAAAGGTATCTCATGTTGAAAATATATTTTGTCAATTAACTACTTATAATGATATAAAGTCATCATGTAACAACTCATGATGTCGAGGCTCTGCATCAAACAGGAACAAAATCATTATAAAACCATACTAAATCAGCTAAGAACTCGTACAAATGCTAAATAGCAAATTCTCACGGTTTTTTCTTATCTCATTACATCACATTAACCGATATCACATACAAACATAAAACATATTCTGAAGTTGTTAGTGGTGATGTGATGAGATTAGTTATGATGTGATCACATCTCGATCATTGTATAAAGTTTGATCACTTCGTTCACAGTTTTATTCCATAATATCATGGTTATATCTCATTGTATAACTATGTATGAACGATATCAAATTGTAACTGATTACAAAATAACATTTCAACATATTTTGACGTTAATCGTTGTGATGTGATAGGATTAGATATGACATCACAAACATCATGTCTTTATTATGGTATACAGTTTTATCACATCTGATATGGCTCTATCACATAATAACACTTGTATATCTAATCTCATTACTAAATAATGAACGATATTAAATTGTAATTGGTAACCAAATAACATTACAATATATTCTGAAGTTGACCGTGGCGATGTAAGATATGATGTGATCACGCGATGAAAGATAGTATACAGTTTCATCACATCGTATACAGCTTCATCAAGTCGTATACAGTTTAATCACATTATACAGTTTATCTAATTTCATTACTTTACCGTGTAACTGATCACAAAATAACATTACGAAATATTCTGATGTTCTTCGCTGTGATGTGATGAGTTGAAATATGATGTCTAGTACAGTTTCATCATTCATAATTTTACATACGATTCATTTACATCAAACACATAGCATTGTTGCTTAAAATAATATTAAACCATACTTCCGCAAATACTAACACATTGAATGTTTTTCGTGATTACTTAGCACCGCGACCCAACAAATAATATCACCACATCACAAACATCAAATCTTCGCTTAACAGTAAAATGCTATAAACCACATTGCATTAATTGAAGTTATGTGCTCATTCAGAACAAGAGTTCACACCAAACATATATGAGAACTCTCTACATACGAAGCGAGCATATCGATACAATAATCAATGATAATTTAAACTTCATTTCAAGTCATAAGCCCAGATCCTTTTAAAACACATCACAACATTTGATGTCATATGACATCATACACAGCAATAACACTTAACATCATATCGCATCATATCACAGAGCATAACCCTTCATCACATGCCAAATCTGTCATTCTTACTCAAACATAGCGAAAATAACGGCACATTAAGCTCCAAGCTATAACTTAGCATCACAAGGCAACATACTAATATTGCTTCTATTAAAATATATATGAACATAGCGAAAATTTTGAAGAAAATACAATTCTTAAGAAAATTCTCATCAAACTAGCCGTTCCCCTGTAACTTTGGAATAAAATAGAAAACCATTGCCAACACATGCAGAACTTGGAATCACATCACTCAAGGGCATATCAAAGACATCGTATCACATTAATGGCAGCATATCACATCAAGGGTTGTTAAAGACAATGCACACCTTCACAGCTACATAACTTCTTCAATCCAAAAGTCAATTATATATATTTAGGATAAATTATGTAACAAATGTGAATGTAAGCGTACACATATTTAGCAGTCGAAACCACTTTCCTTACAGAAGGAGAAGGTGGAAGTGTGAGATGGCATACAATGTTCGGAGTTGTAATAGCAACTCTTTCACACTGTGCTGAGACTAGCAGATATACGAAAATGTACGGCAATCCAGCAATAACAACAATTTTCACAATCTAAATAAAATATTTATAAAAAATATTAAAGATACATAGATCACATCAATTCCAATCGTATAATGTGACATATCACAGTACAATATCACACCAGAGAGAAAGTTGCTATCAAATTTTTTTGAAGTAAGCCTACTTTAAAAAGATTGTAAATGAACTAATAATTGCTATAGATTTTACACTGTCCAGGGGATTTATACCACTCTTAACTGACGCGTGTATACTGAACTGCAATATCTGTGCCATTTCGGCATTTGAAATCAACCGAAGGCCTACAAACTATCTCTATCACCACCACATCTTATAAACTAATAACATTATGTTGATTTGTGTAGCATACTACTAAAACCAGCCAATAAATTCTGATTGTAGAAATTGTTTACAAATGAGTCATGACTGCTTTTACAAGAAATGTTTGCTTAATACCTAAGTTTTCCACACACAAGTGAAAGCATTATTGATTTCATGAACAAACCAAGTTTCATGGTGTGGCTAGAAAGTGACCTATAAAAATTGCAAAATAAATTTGAAGATTTATTAAAGTATAAGTATAAGCGTGATTTATCTTTGGTTGTAACAAAAGACAACAAAACCGAGCACATATCTACATGTGATGTGATAATTTTATTGAAAGCATGAAAAAAGTTGTTATACTCAAGGGGCAGCTGCTGAATTTAATAAAATCAGTAACCACAACAGGAGCATAACATATTTTTGTGAACTTATGTATGTCTAATGCTCAAACGGATATAGCAAGATTAATGAGTTGAATATAATCACAGTTGCATTCTTGATATGTGGCAGTTGAAACTCAACTGAGTGATATCTTAAAATGTAGCTCTTTCACCTACAAAAATGCAATAAAAGAATTTTATTTTGTTTTCCATTTAAAACTATTTGTAGCAATCGTATTGTAAGTCACACAAAAAAGTGGTAAAATTCAAAATGAATTTCAATAAATTGTTCCTCAGTAGCAATACACACATTTTACGTACTACATATGTATGCACATCACCCAAAACACATCACCCGAATCACACCATCCGAATCACATCACCCACAGAGCAAAAGCTAAGAAAACTAAAATTCCAATTGCCAGTACACTTAGGCAAAGTTATTGCTCCGATACAAATATCTTTTGAAATTCTACTTGCGTATTCAATTAAATCTACACCCGCAAGCTAATGCTTGTGTATGTATGTATATCTGAGGTGAATTGCATATACATTTCTATGTCATGGAGTACGCTAATCCAACTTTGGTTCAAGTTCACCTAGGAAACGTATGCTCAAGTGACCCAATTTGCATGGCCATACAATCGTTTAGTTGTACAAAAGTATCGATCTGAAATTTAATGTTGCCACAAACGCCCTCCAAAGCATACATTCATTAACTTTTGTTGTCCCAATCGCCCAAGCAAAAGAAATACTAAAAGCTTTGATAAACACTCTTTATTGCTTAGAGTACAGCAAGAAGTCAATGAGTTCAACAAAAAAAGTTAAATGTATTACATTTGGCTTTGAGATATGAAGGCAGTTATTTGCGGTTCGATAATGCAGTTGCTGGAAATGGAAGTAATTGCTTTACTTGTTAATGGAGCGGAAGTTGTGTTCGGCTGTAGTGATACATGTAAACGAGTGCGCAAGTATGATAAAGCGTAAATACAGCCTCTAAAAAATATTAACTATGCCTAATGTATGATTATTAATCAGAGTTGTAAAATATGTCATTCATTTGCGAATGATCAGTCATCTGATTTAATATCTAAATTGCAATCTTATTTTATATTAAATGACTAAGACTAAACAATGGAAGTCAGTATTTAGAAATCATTTCAGTAAATACTTTGATTTATGTGAATTCAAATCATTTTAATCAAATCTATTATCCAAGACGATTGTGATCTGATCAGTCAAGTTTTAGTTTAAGGCGATTTAATTATATCTTAATTTGAGGTAGGTCTTGTAAAATTTAAATGAAGTCCCCCTTTCTTGAGGTAATTCTCTTTTAATTTGAATGAAGTCCCTTATGAATTAAATTGAAGTCATTTCAATAAAGTCCCATATGTAGGTTTAATCCATTTCAACAAAGTATGTTATTTAAATAAATGTGTTTTAATGCCAATGATGTCTTTCACTTAAATCAACTTTGATAATTTTAATGAAGTCTTCCATTTAAGTCAAATTAATAATATTTAGAATTTCTAATTATTTTAGATATTCTAATTATGTTATTTGAATGAAGTCTCTCTCAAATTTAAGTGAATTGAAGTAATTTTAATGGAGTTCCTAAATTAAGCTGATTGAACTCATTTCATTTAAGTCTCTCATTTAAATTAATGGAAGTAATTCAGTTAGTGACTTAACTAAAAATTTAGTCAATAAGTGACTTCACTAAATTACACTAAATTACACATCTGTCAAGCCTCATAAAAAGTATGTAGATAAAATTTTTTTAATTTTTTTATCAAAACACTAGTTGATGGCTGTACTCAAAAATCGAAGTCATTGATTGTGTTTTCAGCTGATGACTACATTCATTTATACCCCTGATATCTACCTAGTCAAGTCCAGATATTATACATAGAATTTGAAAATGGCCCAACAGGCACCGCTATTATGGGTCAAGGGCGAACAAACTGAACCAGATTTTTGAGAATGCGAATGTTAAAATATATTCGACATTTTCATGTTCACGAAAACAAAGATTCGTAGCATCCCTAGTACAAATGTACATTGCGTTGGTGGACCATTCACATGAATACCTATCGTATTTCGTTACAAATGTGTACTTTGACATTTCCCGTGCTCTCGAAGCATATTACATTAATTTATTTAAATTAGTTGTTGAGTTTGTTTGTGAATTTGTTACAGGGCAATAAGTGCCAACAGTTGGGTGGTTTTAAAAGGAGTTGGTCACATTCGTATGCGATCGTAAAATTTTATAACCGAATTCAATGGCAAACCTACGCGTAGCCAAAATGTGTAAGAGCGAGTAGGTGTGAAAGTGTATGCCCCACAATAATTGCAATTTCACAGCACACTTCGCATTTTCGTTTGTATTTCAAATTTGGTTATAACTTCCTTGATCTTGGCTTAAGGACAAACCACGATGCAAAGGTGTCGAGGAAATGTGTCAAAGACTTCATTGAGGGCGTCTAAATAAGTTTATGTACACAAATATTTGCCAACTTGCCTCTGTGTGCAGAAATGAATGCGTAAAAGTTTTATATAGCGGTACTGCTACACTAAATAGGTGCGAACGGGTGAACGAACTGTCTGTTCTTCATACAGGCGAATAGGTAAAACCACAAAAAAAAAGTATTGTATTTTTTTTAAATTTATTTTAATTTATTTCGTTTTTTATTTATTTTTTATTTGATTTAATTATTATAATATTAATTATTTTGTCTTATTCTATTTTACTTAAATTTTTTTTTTTTTTTTTAATTTTATTTTTTTTTTATATATATTTTTTTAATAATAATTAACTAAGAATTATTATCAACTGGTCTTGAGCTCGTTAAACTTACAAAATAGTTCTGTTTTATTTTATTTTTTATTTCATTTTATTTTATGTTACGTTAAGGTACCATGACTATAAACGAGCTCAAGGACATTAATAATAATTTTTCTTTTTATTTATGAAAATTATTATTGGAAAAAAAATTTTTTATTTTATTTTATTTTACTCTGTTTTATGTTACTTTTTTTATTTATTTTGAAAATTTTTTTTTCCTTTATTCAATTGAATTTTTCTGTACTTTTTATTTTATTTTATTTTATTTCATCTTTAATTTTATTTTATTTGATTTTATTTTGGTAAGACTTTTTTTTTTGCTTTTTTATTTTTTTTTTATTTAGTTTAATTTAATTTAATTTTATTTTATTTCATTTCATTTCATTTCATTTTATTTTATTTAATTTTATTTTATTTTATTTTATTTTATTTTATTTTATTTTAATTTATTCTATTTTAGTTTAGTTAGTTTTATTTTATTTTATTTTATTTTATTTTATTTTATTTTATTTTATCTTATTTTATTTTATTTTAATTTATTCTATTTTAGTTTAGTTAGTTTTATTTTATTTTGTTTAGTTTTATTTTTTTATGTCATCATTCTCTTTTAAAGAAATTTTACCCGATTAATATATTCCATTATTCCATTCTAATCTCTTCTGTCAAATATACCAAATCAGGAAGTTGTCAAAATATGTACTCAAATGTCAACAAACTGCTCCAGCAGCCAAAAGGGTTTATTGTAACTGAGCTCCCGTTTCCCATCAGCTTAACAACATTCGCGGTTAATCATATTTAGTGGCTTTTCGCCATCAACGTAAAAAGAGCTTTTGATGCTTAAAATAAACTACACTCCTTCTACTCAACTGTCCACCATATCTGTGTGGCATAATCGCACTAAAAAATTTCTCTTCCTAGAATAGTCTGCTTGTAGGTAAGAACATAACTCATATCCTATTGCAGATGGTCCGCATTAGGTGAATGTCTCGTTAGTCATTTCACTAACTTTGAATTTGACTCTGACTCGCTTGTCATAGGGTATGGCTCCAAGCGGTTGGTTTGTGCGCTTTTGCTTTTTACAAATTGATTGAAAGTTGTTGTTATTGCACAATATTGATACGACGTAGTCCACTGAAAACGACAGCGGTTTAAATGTGAAGGTTCTCAGTACACCTTTGAAAAGGCGATCTCATGGTGTTACTTAGTTGGTGCTGGATAGGGTTGCTTAAAGAAGAAAAATCAAGATCTAAATTTGCAAAACTTTCCGGCGTTTTACTGGGGGTATGACACATTTCTACCAATTTTTTTACATAAGTTATCGAAACCCTATGCTCTCTTATTCATGATCCAACTACAACACGTCGTAGCAGCTCGACAAACATACAGACACGCAAACATTTTTCATGTATTTTGTTTTTGTAATTTGTGAGTTTAACGTCAAAATCGTACTAAGAAATGAGTGGTATGTCAAAATTCGAGGCAAAATTAAAAATCAGCTGGTCTATTAACACGATCTGTATTATGGATCATGCTCTTATCTTAGTTCATTTAAATATATGTTTCTACTTATTATGATTTAACCCAGCTGCCACATATCTTAAATTAAAAAAAATTTTATAAATAAGTTAAGCATCACAATTTGCGTCGTATTTCAACAAAAATATTTCTAGGCAGGGCTGCCACCTTTATATGAATATGACAAGATGTGATGAGCATATACAAGAATCGAAATAGTATGGCAACCATGACTTTTTAATACACATTTTTGATTGATCGCTTTTCTTTTCAAATTTAATTTTTTGACAGATTTCTATATTTTGTCAAATTTGAAAACCAGAAAAAATTTATTTCAATGGACACCTAAATTTGCTTACGAGAACACAAATTTTATTTTTTAGCAAATTCTTCCGGAGATCTCGATTTATTTTGGGAAATATCTATACACTACTACAAAAGAAATACCATCCGCTAACTAAATTGAAACAAAATCCTGCACGATAAATGAAAATGCTATCAAAAGATATGGCTTTCGAGTATTTCTTGCAACGCACAGACCGCAAGAGTTTACACACACAAATTGGAGTACTTATAAAAACTGCGCAAGATGTCGCTGCTAAGGAATTGGACGAACGACGTTCCAAATTGCGACAGATCTTAGAACACGAAGATAAAATCTACGAAGAGGAGTTTGCGCACAAAGTTAAAACGCGCATCGACGAGGATATCAAGAAGCGCAAAGATATTTTGTTCAAACTCAAAGAGGCACACGATGAGCAGGAGCGTTTATTCCTTGAAAAGAAGATGGCGCAACAGCGATTCGAGAGTTGCTATGAGGTACGTGATGCGCTAAGGCATAAAGACGCAATGGAGGTAAAAGAAGCACAGCTCGAGCAAATAACCGAAAATGAACGAGCTTTGATTAAACAAAAGCAACTGGATGACTACTGGCGTAAGGTGGCTGATGCGGCCGCAGACCGTTTTGATCAACAACAAGCTGAAGAGAAGAGAGTCAAATGTAATTTACAACAAAACATGCGCTGTACCTTGGATGAACAAGTTGCCATAAATAATAGAAAACTAGCAGAGCAACGTGAGATGAAACGGCGGGAAGCCGAGCAAATCGCAAAAGTAATAGAAGAAATGCGTTTGGAAGAATTCGATCGCAAGCGCTTAGGACTGGATGAAAAGGTGCTCAACTATCGTAAAGAGCTGCTCGATATGATTGCTAAAAATAAAACACGACGTGAAGCGGATTATTGTGCTGAAGTCGAAGAACATCGCGCGCTAATCCGTCAAGTGGCCAAAGAAGAGCGCGAATATAGCCAAGCGGTGGCGCAACGTAAACGCGCCGTCTACAATGCCACACTCGAATATCTTGATTATGTGCGACGTATGCGTAAGCTCGAAGCAGAGACAGAAAAAATGCGCAATGCACGCATCGATGATTTGCGTCATGTCGACATATGCACGAAGAGCAATCTGCAGCAGGAACTAAAACGTAAAGCAGAAATAGCAGCGCTGTGCTATGCTGAGTTGAGGCGACAAATCTGTATGGAGTATGAGCGACGTTTACGCGATGCGCAGGAGCGACGTGAACCGAAAATACTGGAAAATCGTTTCGCGCGGCCGGAGAAAACACGCGCTGAAATTGTGGCCGAAAAGCGTAAAATGCGTGAAGGTCTCGATCAACAGCTGAAAGAGAATGCGCGCATACATGCTGATCACGAGGCCAAATACAATGCCGAGCTGAGATTGGCGGTAAGTGATCCTGAATTTTGTAATCAATTGGCTGCGCAGTATAAGAAGAGTGGCGTTGACTATTTACCTCCACATCCCAATTGGTTTATATACGCTTGTCCGCGGAAAGATTATGTTACAAAGCAGAAGGTGCTTAATTAGGCAGCTGCGGATTGTTAAAGGGAAGGTCTGGATACTTGTCGAAGGCCGTGTGGTTGTGATACTCCTAAGCACTTGAATTGTCCGCATTACAATATTTTGTTACATAAGCGTGGACCAGATGCTGATAAAAAGTTGCCAGACCGCGAAACGTGTAGGTGGGGACTGACGCTAGCGGAAGGGTTAATTTGTAAGTTATTGGTCTAAAAAATTTCAAAAGACGCAAAAAAACTATAAAAACAAAAAAATTTAATCCATTCTATTTATGGGTTCTTCTGTACTACTAGCATATTAGACTTTACGTAAACTATATTATATTAAATTTATAATAAAAATTATGTAAATTCCAAACTTTGTTTGAACTACGATAAGGAGAGGGGGACTTCCGTGATATACAAGGGAGTAACCACCAAAAATTAAAGGAAGAGGCTGTTAAACCCTAAACCGATCAACTGATGACTAAGCTTCAAGATCAGAATTTCATGAGATTAATTTAAAGGGCGTCATTATGTAAAACGCAGCGCGAATCAACAAGTCACTTCTTCCCGTTTAAAAAAAATCGTATTACATAAGGCATTCACTCCCTTCAGTTACTGTCAGTAAATGGGAGCTACTATGGAATTTTTTTTTTATTATTACATACGGATGGAGGTAAATGTGACTTATACATATATAATTAGCCCCTTAGACTATTCATAAATTTCGTTTTCCGGAACAAAAACCGTACAACCATATCTATCGATAATCACGCAACTTCCTAACTTGTAACGAGCTTTACTTGGGTATGCAATTATAAATATATGTTTTTACAAGACTTTTAAATTAAAAAAAAAGATGAGATATGGTAATATTAGTTTCAAACGAAGGTATTTTACTTTGTATTTTAGAAAAAATATTTTTAGGCAGGGTTACCACTTAGAGTTGCCACCTAATCCCTTTATATTTACTTATGCATATCCGCAATCATGTCGACAAAAAGTACACCTATTTGTAGAACTTTTGCATTTAGTTAAAATGCATATAAGAAGTAAGCTCTCCTATTTAAGTGTTGCCACGGTTTTCGTTCTAAAATCTTTGCGAGTTATTTAATTAAAAAACAATTTATACGCAAGTATGTATATCAAATAGAAGGTACCTTACTTCGTATTTCAGAAATAATACTTTAAGGTAGGGTTACACTTAGAGTTGCCACCTAATACTTTTAGATTTATTTTTTCGCATATGTATACCGAATTATTTTGAAAAGAACTTCAGCTATTTGGCAAACTTTTGCGTATGTATAGGCTACATTTCAAGTTCTCCTATTTAAGTATTGCCAAATACCATTTAATTGCAAAAAAAATACATGAGATGACAACATGAACATCAAATTAAAGGTAACTTATTTCGTGTTTCAGCAGCAATATTTTAAGGCACCTAGTGTTGCCACCTAATCTTTTATATTTATTTTTTCCCGTATGTATACAGAATTATTTCGAGAAGGACTTGAGCCTTTTGGCGAACTTTTTAATACATATACTAGATACATTTTAAGTTCTATTCAAGTTTTGGCGCTTAGGAAGTTTTTACAAGGATGCCAATTGTTTGTACTTTTTCAAAAATAAAATGGGATATGGATATGGGGTTGTTGCCATTATTCCAAAAACTGCTTAACCAATTTTTATGCTCTTTGGAGATATGTGATATGTATCTAATTTACTACATTTCAATTTCTCTATTTGAAATTTAAGAAAAAGGCAAGCACAAACCGTCCGTATAGGAGCGGCCAATTAGATCTGAACAGAAAGTAAGAGAACGTGGTTTTTAATGTGAATGCGGGTTCTTTTTTAGCTGTTGTTGGGACTGAAATCACCTCGAAAGATTCAGAGTATAGTCCGCAAAGCTCGCTTCTGACGATGTAAGGTCATTCAATTAGGACGAGCTCCGCGGCTTTGTCGCTGAAAGGCAAGAGAAGAGCAGTAAAAACTGCTTTCATCCTCATTATTTATTATTTCTGAATCTGAAAGCCCAACTATAAACAATTTATTTATAGATATCTTAAGACAGAAACTCTCATTTTCCTTTCCTTTTGACTTCATGTAAACAACAGGCGCTATCAACAAGTACCTCGCCCACTGCCAGTTGCAACTCAGCCACATTTTTAACTGTGAGTTACATGTGCAGCTGTCAAGTTGGATGAGGAAATGCCTATCTAATGATGGTAGCATTATTTATTTTATTTCAATAATTTATTCAAATAATAGGACCATTACTAGTAGCTGTTGGCTTTTAACTTGCTACCTGATGTGTTAGCGCTGATATGTGGCTTTCGTGCTGGCGCTCAGTTAAGTTGCCACACGCAGCCGTGTTTAAGTAAATATTATACCTGTAAGATCAATGATTATAATGTGAGACCAGTTAAATTTGTAGCAACAACAAAGTGTGTATATGAATAACGTAAAAATCATAGCAAAGTGCAAATCCCTGCTGGCTTATAACATGCCACAAGCTCACTGCTTCGTTGTTCTTTGCACTGCAGCTGTTGCAAGCACGGACAATGTGGCGCAAGTAGTCAAGTAATTATAATTACTGTATGCGCTAATCATCATTTCTACAGTTGCAAAATAGTTTAAGTGCAAGAAATCTAAATTAATTACTCCATAACTCTGAGATTGCAAATTGACTTTGATGAAGATGGCAATGAAGGGGAAATGACAGTTACAAGCGCTACTGCAATAGAGATTGTTGTATTTGCTAATTGAAAATGTTATCACTAGATGCTGTACTCTGTGATGTCTGATGTTTGCTTGTATTAGCTGGTGTAGAGCTAACGAACAGAGCGAACCAACAAGAAAATTGAGTTTCTTAACGGATACTTCAGACTCCTTGAGGAAAAGAGGGATTGTGCTTCCGGTTTCGCCTAATGAAAGTTTTAGTGTCAAACAGAAAGAGAATGGAGAAATTGACTTAAGAAACTATCCCAGGATTTTAAACTCAGAAGTAACCGCAGCAGATGATGCAGCCATTGTAGACGTAAATTGCAGCAATTCGTCGGCTGGGTGGAAGACTTTCCTACAGTGTTCGGACTTCTATCAATAAAATGCTCAATCTATCACGGTTTTCCAAAAAATTCAACCACAAACTTTATTTTAATATTTGCTATTCCTTTCATTTGCTTGTTCGTTTCCTTTCTCGGTTGTTCTTTTCGTTTTCTTTGATTTCTTCCACTTTTTTTATTGTTTAATTTTTTTCCTTTATCTTCCTTTCCATTTCCTTTACTTTACTTTTGGTTTTTTTTTTCTTTTCTTTTCTTTTCTTTTCTTTTCTTTTCTTTTCTTTTCTTTTCTTTTCTTTTCTTTTCTTTTCTTTTCTTTTCTTTTCTTTTCTTTTTTTTTCTTTTCTTTTCTTTTCTTTTCTTTTCTTTTCTTTTCTTTTCTTTTCTTTCCTTTTCCTTCCTATCCATCCCTTTAATTTCCTTTGTTTGTTTGTTTGAGTAGCGACAAAAATACTCCCCGAAGGTTTTGCCGTAATTAAGGAAAAGATGGGCAATGAGAAGTGAGAGGCATCATGTCCGTAGATCAACCATCGAGTTTCTCTTACGACAGGTATACCTACCTTGGGCATATTCTAAGACCCTAACCGGCAGGGATTTCCTTTCCGTTCACACAAGTAATACTCACGCAACTACGGCTCTACGAGTATAGTGTGAATAAATGTTTGGTATTTGTGTTGGTGTAATTTTTAAACTAATTTTTGTATATTATAATAAATTTTTTTTTAAGTTTTTTTGATTGACGGTACTGCAGCTTGGCCATACATATGTAATTGTTAATACCTTAGATGTATAGTTTGGCCATAAAGTGGGACAATTTCCCTTAACTTGCGCATTTATATTATAGATTTTTGCAAAAACAATATTTAAACTAATTTTAGTTGTTCCTAAATAATTCAGCAGGACCTGTATTGGAGAAAATCGTCTTTGAAGAAGGAAATACAGTATGACCATTAGACTGGGTCGATTTATTAACCGATATCGCGCCATCGATTTTTCGATAGGTTTTGGGCTCAGGAAAAAAAAGTTCCACTACGCATACCCAAAAAAATAATTTTCGAGCCTGCGAAATTTCATTTTTTTTTTTACTTTTTTGGACTTTGATTTTTAAGGTATTTTCCATGACTCACTAAAAAAAAAATTTTTGTTTGATTTTTAAATTTTCATGTATACCCTGTCCGACCAAAAAATGTCCGCTAAAAACGTTGGCGATAACAGTTTTCGCATAATTTTAAGTGGGACATGAAATTTGAGACAAATTCGTTTTGATCGAAAACATTTTTGAATGTATGCTCAAAAAACCCTTAAAAAAATGGCGAAAGGGTCAATTTGGGACTTGTTTTGGTCGAAAAATCGACTTTTCCAAAACCCGAAAATACATTTTTTTTCAAAAAACAGTTATGGCCAACGTTTATGAAGGTTGGCTGTCAAAAACGTCTACTACAAAAAACTAAACGAACAGAGCTTTTATACGGATCCGAAATTGATCCAGATAAATATCAAGATCCCAACGTTGTTGCTGCATTGACATGCAAAATTTCTATCTGGATCTGAATCACTCCTGATTGGAACACGCCTAATATTGTATTGTACATCGACCGGGAAATAGGCCACCTAGGCTCTTTCGAGTCAATTGCATAATAACAAATACCGCGGTCTAAGTGGCAACTGACTTACTTGCCTTAATGATCAATTTTTGGATAGGTTAGACAGGGTTTCCATATCCACTGTAAAATAGGTAATAAAATAAGCCGCTTTGGCTGGCTTGAAAAGGTAAAACAACCCATTTGTGCTATCGCAATGGCCCGTTAAGCATTTGATCAATGTCTAAAATGTGGTTAATCTCTAAAATATGAATAAATTATTTAATTTAGTCATATTTTTCAATTTTTTTTTCAAAATTGCCATACTTATAGATAAATGCTAATCATAGAAGCAGTATATACCAATGAAATCAAAAAAACGCTTTTTGAGAAATTTTTATGGTAACATTAAAGCGAAATATTTCGCGAAAACGAGCAGGCGCGATTTTACTTGAGACGGATTTTCGTACTCTGGACGGTCGCTGAACATGCCTCATTCACACTTTTTGTTGTCTTTTTTGTTAAACCTATTTAGGCCAGATGAACGCTGTGTGCACTGCAGGAATTTTAAGTAGTTCACAACAGCCTAGTAAGCGCGAAGTAAAAATCCCACAATTTCTCTATCTAGGTTCCAGAAAATGTTGTTTTTTAGTTTTTCTAATTTTATACAGCACAACTTTAACTATGCATGTCCTACTTGTAATATTTGCTAGTCAACTTTCCTTTTCAACAATAATGTATATATAAATTCATACGAACAGGAAATTCGTAAATAATTGATCTAAGCAAAAGCCGTTGTCTTTTATTGCCCATCACCAAAAGCTTCCTCTGCCGGTCATTACATTTCTTATAACTGTAGATTGTTATTTTCTCATAACTTATGCAATCATTCGATATTCCACGTACATCATTCCAAAGACCAACACTCCCTCTCATCGGTCATTTTATTAGCAAAGAATGTTGTTACTTTTGCTGTTGGAATTAGAGATGGGCACTCTTCTAAATATGGAAACTCGATTACATCTTGCCGTGAAGGCCACAAAGCTTTATATTTCAACTCAAGTAATGAAATGTAACAAACTTAGTTGGTATCACTTTACAAGTGGCAACATACATCAAATTAAACGGAAAAACTTGGGAGGAGTTTTCCCTAAGAACCCGTGCCAAAACTTCGTGTTCCAAACACTTAATAAGGTCAGAACTTGTTTTAGGTCTAACACCTAGTCATTGTGAAAACTGTGATATTTCTACATTTAGCTATATTCAGGCTGTAGTAAAATCACTTGACTCCTTGGAAATTCAGCTTGAACCTGTGCTAACCTGTCCTCGAGTGGAACAGGCTACATGTCATAGGATCAAAAATGAATTTATGAACGAAAGTGCTTCCAATCCGATACATTTAAAATTAAAAATTTCTAGTGAGCTATTTTTGTATAGCCACTACTATTTTAGAAATTACTCCAACATTTCAAAACTTTTCACCTAGGTTTTTCTAGTGAGGATGTTTTTTCAATGTTGCCACCTCTTTCAAAGTATTAAAAATTTAGTGAGATATGCTAATATTAAATTATAGATATTTGAAGTCGTATCTTAACAAATATTGTTCAACCTAGGAATGCCACCTAATTCTAATATTTTTATTTTTTTTTGCATATCCGCTGTTTCTTCAAAAACGACCTGAACTACTTGGATGTACTTTTTATGATAGCTGGTATGATACCATTAAAGCTTTTCTCCTTGAGTGTTGCCACTTAGTATGTTTTTACAGCGTTGCCACATATCTGAAATTTTTAAAAACTGAGTTATGCCAATGTGGGTATCAAACTCAAGATATTTTACCTTATATTTAAACAAAAATATTATCAGGTGTAATTACCAACTGGGGCACACCGAAGGTTCAAGGTTCGAGTCCTGCGGCAGGTAACGTCAAAAGTGGTTTGACAAAGGTTTTTTCAAAACGGGGTCGCCCCCCGGCAGTGTTTTGTACATTCTTCGAAAGTATTTCTGCCATGGAAGGCTTCTCAGCGAAAATTTTCGTTCGGAGTCGGCAAAAAAACTGTAGGTCCCGCCATTTTGTATGAAAAAATTAGAAGCAGCACTTCACAAATTGGTAGAGAACCTCGGCCTTAATCTCCTCGGAGGTATATCGCCTACATTTTTTTTTAAAGGTCGATGTCTCTTCATTGCAGGTATTCAAAAAAATCAGTTAATTGGAGGGATTATTATTGAGCAAATAAAATGCGAGACAACAGTTTTTAGAATTTTTGTCCGCCTCACGGGCTTTCTGTGTGTTTGTTCGCATATCACTCAGAAGCTGCTAAACAGAATTAAATGCAATTTTCACGTTTTGATTTCTAGATGTCCAACTTAAGGTTTAAGGTATCCATTTTGTCGATAGCTCGACCGGTTTTGGAGTTATCTACCAATATGTGGACCGGGGTGACCCAAAATGTGTAAGTACAATATTTGTATCAAATGAAATGTTTAAAGTTACATATATCAACTGGTTTCAGAGATATATTGATTAAAATCGTACACAGCCTATTATATGTTCTGGGAAGCAGCGAAGCGAGGCCAGATCTTGTAACGTTATATAAATTTCAAAATCACACTGTGCCTACTGTGCCTCGCGAACCCGATATCCACCACTCACCTCTAATTGAAATATCCTCAGAGAACCACCTGGAAGCGTACAAAAAATCACTTGGCATACCGGTCAATGAGTCAATAAAGCAAATCATTCAAGCTCGTTTGTTAAGCGTCTTATGGTAGCAGTACAGTTATGAAGGCGTTTCCTTTTTCCGTAGAGACACAAAATCATTCATGCTTACACACCCAACTAAGTCGCCTATTTGATGATTCGCATATAGCGTCCGCCGGATTTACCAATAAATTTAGACACCGCATCAGTGGCAACAAATCGAATGGGCTGCGTTGCACAGTAAGTTGCCCTTTCGAGCATTTGCTTAAAGATGTTGGCTATCGCGCGAAATCCAACAAGCTTAAACACGTTGAGAAATTGCATTCATTAATCAAGTGCGCCGGACAAACACGGAAAAGGCGGCAATGCACCAATGCCATTTCGGCCTTACAAACAAACCCTGCAAAATATCGTGGGACTAATCTCTAAAGAGAGTGATTCGCGGTCAATACCTTTCGCCTACAGTGAGCTACAATTGATCCCAACTTTCCCATTATAGGCATAGTTGGGATAAGTCGATTTTAATTTCTGTAGCCTACTTTTAGGTGTTGAAAGTAAACTTGTCCGTCCGTACCCGTAGAGGATCAAAGGTAATCTGTCCGACAATACCCTTTTGGGCATGAAAAGGACCAATTACTCTCTTCATAGGACATGCTCAAACAAAAGAGATCACTTCAACCCACACAAAGGGATCAAAACTGGCATTGGTCGCATACTCCTTTGCGACTCATCCCGTATTCATCCTAGATTCATCAAGTTTTTTGCAGGGAACATACACACACACATACATACATAGAACAAGTGAGAAATAGCGCCGTGTGGCAAGAACAGCTGCTTGTCTAAGACTCTTTGCTCCATTAATAGACACTACAAGTTGGCACTGCCTGAGTTTGAATGAAGCGATGATGCCACAGAATTGTGTAATACAACGGCCGGCCGTTGGCAAAGCGCATATGGAAGGAAGTCGTAACTACTTGAGTGGTACAATAAATTGCATTTTAAAAAGGGCATTAGAAAACGATGCGGAATTTGTCATTTTTCATTTGCAAAGTAACCAACGAGCCAATCAGCTTATGTCTGCGCCACAGCAACAGTACCGTCAAAAGCGCAATCGATCTATTGAATAAACTTGCTCGGCATACAATACGCATGCGCAAGCGATCAAATTGCAAAGCTGCCTTGTTGTTCGGCTTGTTGGCTGGCTGGTTGGCAGCGTTTGTTAGCTGAAGGCAATCCAATTAGGCGCAACTAATTCAAATCAATTTGTGTGCGAACGTGCCGATGTGGTTCATCGATTGATGATTTGGCTTTTAAAACGGATGACGGGTTGTTTTGGTGCAGCTTGAGCTCTGTGAGGGGGATCGTGGGACATAGGGCGGAGCAAATGTTCACCAGTTTTTCAAAGACTGAGATTTTAAGAGCAGGTTGCAGTTCATAAGCTTTACTCTCGCCTCTGAGCCACCTAGGCACAAAACAGCTGAGAAGCTCTTAGTAATCCCTATACCGATTCTTTTCAAGAACAGCTCTTGGACTCTTTCGACTGCAATTACTGTGATGGTAAAGATTAGAAGTGGCTATGATACACTTGATTCCTGATACTTCGAGAATATGAACTCGCTTGAAGCTAGTGGCGAGATATTTTCAGTTAGTATTTTGGATCAAGTTGTCTTTTTTCGATTCAATCGGACCTTAGCATTAAAAAAAGGTTTAATGAAAGTATGAGGTCAGAAGTACGGTCAGATCAGCCTCACATCGAGATCGAACTGTAGAGGGAACTCTCACTCTATGTAGACAGATCCATGGTGTCGGAGCAGGGTCTTTTCGGAACAGCTAAATGTCGAGCTTTCCATTTGTCATAGAGACTTATGAAGAAACTTCGAAGTGGAACTATTTGGTACTAAGTAGGCTTCGAATCTACTAAAAAAGCTTAATAAGGGGCTGGAGGTATGTATATTTTCAGATAACTAAGCAACGAAAGCATAGCCACAGAAGCCGCTGGGGTTTAATTCGTTGAGCTATGTCGGTGTCGTCATTAAATCTTCTTCGGCAAGGATCCATAAAACCTTTGAAGAGGACTTTACTTCCCAAATGCTTATAGATATACAAGAGTTGAATATGTTTTAATATGCAAGTCGAAGTTAGGCCAAAACGACTCTAGTCTCCTTGGCAAGGACGTTCTCTTCTTCACCTATGTCAGGTGATTAGATGTTAGTAGCAGGGTGCACAGGCCGACTCCTCATACAGGCAACTGCAGACACAGTGCGGTGGTCGTTGGAAGCCGCCTATGGCTCCGCGTATCAATGCCAAATGACTGAGAAATTAGATACTGGATCCCATCGAAATGCTTACAAAGGTATTTCTTCGTGTCCCTGGGTGGCATTCCTTAGCGGTTCTCATTGCGTTGTTTTGGCAAACTTGTTACTTTCTCCAGATGCTGTCACAATTTTGGAGGCGTGTCCGTTAATTGTACAGAATGCCGTGTTATCTGTGCAAGTGCTGCAAGTGCCGGTCTAGTAGGACTTGGGATCGTCCACCTTTCATCTCCTATTTGCGTAACGTAGTGGTAAAGCCCGCCAAAGTTTGCTAGTACTCTGCCTTTTCTGAGTACTCGTATGTTGGTTTAATCAGCGTTTTTTAGTCGGGGGTTTAATCATATGCCTACATAGCTTAGGCCATTCTCTGAGGGTATAGTTTCGAAGGTAATATTATCTGCACCTGAATTGTGCAGCAATAGAAAACTGAGATCCCCACTGACTTGACTCAAAATGGTGGAGGATAAATTTGTCTTGTTGTCTCCAAAATATTCAAACTTTTGCTCCAACAAATATGCAGACTCCCTCTTACATATATACTACATGTTAAAAACGAAATTCCATTCCTTGCATGCCTTTCACACATTTCTTGCTGTCCTTCCTTTTCTGTTTTGCGCGAAAATAAATATGAGACCCCTCAACACACCCACCTTCAGCAAACCGAGCTCATATCTAAAATTCTTTCACTACCGTTAGCTGTCGGAACAGCACCTGTTTTGCTTTACAGGTTTCCTTATGTAATTTTTGTTGTATTTTTCAAAAGATGCAACACGAAGCAGTTAGTTGAGGCAGCTGGCAAGGCCAATGTGGTGGTACAGCTATGTTCTAGGCACATGACACGTTCACTTATTAAGGTGTTGCTGTAGCCACGTTACTTTCATGCCTCCACACAGCTTTCATATTTATTTATTTTGTAAATTTATACAGTCGTGCACATCGATGGCTGGTTGCAACGCTGCATGTTGCACGAACATGGCTAGCATCATCATCGTCATCAGCACCAGCAGCAGCAGTGGCATAGCAGATATCAGTGCTTTTCGTTGGCATTCCATAAATGTTGCATTCTTCATAGTTGCAACCGCTTTTCTCCTACATAAATAGTACTAACTAAGTTTGTTTGTGAGTAAACAAAAAAATTTCTTACACTAACTTGCAACTCAATTAAAATCTTTTATACAGCAACTGCTACAACAGCAACCCAGCAACTTTTACCAAGCAACTTTTGATTGATTTTACTTTTGTCTTCAAATGAACTCAGATGACATCTTGTATATGTATTTCGGTATGCATTTATGTATATGTTAGATTAGACTGGGCCAAATAGAACTTTTTTTTCGGGTTCCTAGGTAATCGAGCTTCAAACCATGCACGATGGTTCAAAATTGAATTTTTGAGGAATAAAATAGTTGGGGTTAAGCTATCGGTCTAAAATTTTGCATGGGGTATTTATAGATGAAAATAACGTCTTGTGGCAAAAATGGGCGGGCCACGCCCATTTTTCACTACTGCTGCCATAAAAAGTGGAAACTATAAATTTAAATTGAATTTCAAACAGGATAGTTTTTTATATATTTCGATATAAACAGCATTTATTGAACTCGAAAAAACACAAAATCAAAACCTAAGAGTGCGACTCTGCATCAGGAACATCTCCATCTGAAATTATATTACTTTAAAGTTTGGTTATTTCAAATGTGTTTTTAAAATCTTACCCTTACAATTATCAAAAGAATGATCAGTTTCAAGTTCGAATGAATAATAAAGGTCCTCCTCAGATTCGTACTGAGTCTCGCTTAGTGCCGCTTTTGAGGTGGAATGTAATTCACATTCATTAGAGTTGTCAGGCATTTTTAAAACGGAGACTACAGCAGGTGGCAGAGGCAATTTTTGTTTGGTTTTATTGTTTTTCCGTAATGAAGATAATAGTGGATCAGAAGAGTCCATAGCTCTGCCGAAAACATCCTCCATATTGTGCAATTTTGAATTTTTCCTGGCATGTCCGATACGATCACTTTTATAAATTTTGTTACGCACTAACAGTTTATGAAGAGTTGGTGTCATCGGATTCCAATCGTAAAGCTGAAAATACAATTTTGCTGTTTCCTCACAGTAGTTCTGAAATAGCTGGGTATTTACTTCGTATTCACACGATATTGCTACGAGTAATATGTGCAAGCGTTTTAAAATACTAAATCTATTTTAGTAATTGAAGCAAACAATTCTGCGTTTGAGAATGCCCTTCTCGCTGTGTCACCGTCGTTTGTCTTGGGTTTGTCGACATGTAGACCCATTTCGTCCCATAAATAATTATGAATTTCCTCCTTCTTTTTTTTTTTACTTGCTCTTTATGTTTTTTGCTTCCTACTTGCCATATTTTTAGATCAAGTTTGTAAGAAAGATGAAGGATAAATTCAAAGCAACGAATCCATGCATGCAATGGACTTATACCGTACTGCAAACTATCCGATCTAGGTTCAAAATATGGAGATTTCAAGTTCTTAACTGATATAAACATTTTTGGTCCAGCACCGCATATTGCACAAACTTGGGTAGATTTCGTATCAATTTAAACTTTAAAACTTTTCCATCGATAACAGTCATGTTAAGACTATAGTTTATATCAAATCTTGTATCATTTGACGTATTGTATTTTAAAGATTTGGGGTTAGATATTTCGAAATCTAATCTCTTTTTTACATTTATAATATGCTCTTTTGTTTCTTTGATAAATTGAATTTTAAGTGGTCTGCAAAATTTTATAGATTGTGGAGTAGAATTCCACCAAGTAATCTTTCCAGACTGCGTTACTAATTTTAAGGGAATCATTGACGTCACAAACAACGATTGGTCAAATGACTCTGGAGTATTTTCAAAACATTTTTGCTTAAATTGGCTATGTCCACTTGAGCCATCAAACCCATAGCTTAAAATTAAAGTTAGTGTATTATCTCCTTTAAACTGGAGCAGAACGTCTTCTTGGAGTAACAAAATTCGTTTGACGGTGTGGTCAAGTAAATTTTGTAATGGAACAACTGCTGTAGTTTCTGTTATTTGTATTCCATTCGGTCGGCATTGTGACTTATATTCCAACAACTTATTATACTGGGGATAAATATCGCAATTACGAGACTTGCTAAGTTGCCGAATGTTGTTATATTGTTGTTTTGTGAAATTATTCTCCAAGAGAAAAGCCATAGCATCTTCAGGAAACAAAGGTATTGGTGCACAACCTTTGAATCAATTAATTTTTTTATCTAACTTGGCCTACAAGGAGATTTGTTCACTGCATTGAGAACATAATGAAGATCTGTTTCTCTTGAGTGTTTTGCCGAAATGAAAGCAGCATGAAGCAATAAATTTGATTTGTGTCCTTGTTCTAATAACACTGTAGACGCTATTTTTCTTTTCTGCCTTTCGCAAACCATATCATATTGGAGTTTTGGTCCGCCTCGCAGCTTTGCAGTAACGATTTCGAGAAGATCTGCCTCGAACTCTAACCACTCGTGATCGGCTTTTTTTAAAATTAAAAAACTTCGACCGTGTTTCTGCCACCTTCTATTGGCGTTTCTACAAAAAATTTTAACCTTGTTTTTTATTGATTCAATTTCTTCCTCCCCATAGCTGTTTTTCATTTTTCCAACAACCCAATCGAAAACCGCAACAAAATCTTTTTGATTATCAATCCAAACTTTGAAAATCTCGCCATTTTTGACTACAGTTTGCTCTGAAAAAAAAGGGAAATTGTAGCCTCGCTTGCAAACTCCCGCAGATTAAATAACATTTGCATTAAAGAGGACACTATTAGCTGTAACTACATATATAATTTGTATTGATCCTATTTGATCGAACTTATTTATATTCTATTTAACAAAGAAAAAACCCACAAAAATCAAAACACAACCCGGCTTATTTAGACTCAAAAATATATTAACGATTATTATTGTTTGTTGTTCTTGATTTTACATACCTTTATTATTTTCCATTTTATAAACACACTTTATTCAAATTCGCTAGCTTTTTATCACCACTTGAGATTTTTATATAATTTGAGTAAAATCTTTTTTACTAATACAAAAATCAAAACCAAGACTTTGAAAGCTTTCTGACAAACAAGTGATAGCCAGCTGGCATTATTTTTTTAATTTTTTATTTACTACAGTAATGGGTAATAAAAGCTAATTATTTTTTTTGGGAAAATCAAAAGTCGATAATTGGGTTTAATTCCTGAATATTTTGATTTTGAACCATAGTGCCATTTGTATGCGCTGATTTGTATGCGCTTTTTTGCTGACAAAAATTTCCATTCAAGCTTGTTTTAGAATAAATTTCCTTTTTCTAAAAAAGCGCCTTGCTTAATTATTTCATCCCTAAGCTTTGCAGCTTCAAAGCAAAAATGATGTCACGGAAACAACCCGAAAATGATCCCGTAATGATTTTGAAATCATGCCGAAAAAGTGCCGAAATTATCCTAAAATAGTCCAAAAAGAAATTCCGATACTACCCTGAAAAAGTCAAGACAATCCCGGAAGAGTTCCGAAAAAAACCAAAAATTGCTCTGAAAAATTAACATCCCGAAAAAGCTCTGAAGCGGTCCCGAATATGTCCCAAAAATAGTGCGAAATGATCCAAAAAAAAATTCCAGAAAAATACCGATACTATCCCGAAAAACCGCCGAGTAGAAACACAATAAAAAAAAAGAATAAGTCCCCTTAATAATTAAGATATGATCCCGAAAAAGTCCTGAAACGGTCCCGAATATCTCCCAAACACAATACCAATGATCCCGAAGATATCACGGAAACACAAAAAGTCGCAAAAACTATTATGAAATGAAACGAAGCCATTACCTATACTCTACTACAATACTCTGCTACAATTAACTATTTCCGCTGCAGCAATAAAAAGTGTCGATCTACTCCAAAAAAATTTAAAATTTCACTCTCAAAAAAAATTTTGCATGTCCGCCGAAGAGGTTAACGTCAAAAATCCGGCATTTTCAGTTCAACTCTAACTCACCAACTTGAGAGTTAGTACCACAGGGGCTACAAATCTGGCTTTGAGTATCGACAACTGGAATACATATATTTTGGATATTTATTTATAAGTGGGAGGTGCCAAGCACAAAAAAACTTTTTATTTCGCTTTATTTTCTCAACTATGTGTATCAGTGCCAGCTTTCTAATATTTAGTGTAGAATAGAAGTGGAGGAGAGGACATCAGAGAATAGGCTTTACGGTGACCCAAAATGGCACTACAAGGGTTAATCTATTCATCATACAAATAAACCAAAGCTGCTAAATAATGATTACGGGTTTGACTAATTACTTTCTTGAGAATTGATTACCAATAACTTTCCATTTTTAATAATTATTTTTCAATTAAAAAAAATAATCAAAAAAAAAATAATGGTTTTTTACGATTATAAAAAAAGTCAAAAAAAAATTGTTTTGATTACTTTTAATAATTTTTTGATTTTTTATCCTTTTTTGATTATTTTTGATTTTTTCCAGTATTTTTGTAGAAGCACATAAATATATATATCACAAGCTAGAAAAAGATCAAAAATAATCAAAAAAAAATAAAGTCAAGAAATCAAAAATAAACATTACTTTTTTTGATTATTTAAAATTTTTTTTTATTATTTGTGATTGTTTGTAATCGTAATCAATTAAAACTGCCTTTTCTTGAAAATCAATTAAAAAAATCATTACCAATTAAAATAATCATCACCAATAATTATTTGATTACTAATTACTAATCAAATTTAACAGGTCTGAAATAAGCTAATTAGTGTGAATATAAATGTTGGCATATAGCAAGATAGTAGTCCTACTGGCAGCTAGAATGACAGGGTGAAGTGTGGTCTGCCTATAGTTGAAATATTAGAGAGATCTCGTTTACCAATAGCGCTTTTAAAAATATGGATAATTTTCATTCAACAATAAACATCGATGAATGAAAAAATTAGATGCGACCGATTTTGGTGTTATTCCATTGATAACATATTTAACTTGCTGTGCTTTATCTATGTCTTTTATAGTTTTCTTACTCGTTGATTTAAAAATAAAACAGTTTTTTACTGCTATCTCTGCACGTTCTACTCATTCAGATATCTCACACATTCCATATCCCATAAGATATGAAAAAAATAAACTTAATTATGACACGCACGTGTAACATGACAACATCACATTCATTTAAGTCGTTTCTCTGTCTGTCATCTCCAGTTATGAAATGGCACTGCGCGCTGTTAACACTTACCATTTGCTATTTGCCACTTAGTGACCTCATCTAAGCAATCATCAGCTGCATCTTATGTAACAACATTGTGGCTATTTTGTCAGGTTGAAACATACAACAGCATGTACTTTAGGGTGGGTACTAATAAGGCCTGATATATTTGTAAATTTTCAAGCTCGTAGTTAGTGCCAAAGAATTTCTGTGTCTTGAAAAAAAACAAAATCAAATTTTTTCTCCAAATGCGCTCAGCCTCACCACTCTTTAAACTAGCTAAATTTTAGGGATGCCATATACTTTTTCAAAAAAAATTTAAATTTTTCGTAAATGAGCCATCAACTATAAATATTTTGTCCCTAGCGATGTGCCTCACCTTAATATGAATGTATCTGCTGCAGCAACTGAATTTGACCTGCCACACAAACTTAACCCGTTGACATGCGAATGAGCTGATGTGCTGTAAGCGATTCGTTCGAAATTCCTAATGCAACATTCTCACATACCTACATACAATTGTACAACAAAAAATCCTCGTACAAAAAACATCAAGATGGCTTCACTGCTATAACATACGCAACAATAGCTGATTGATAGTGTGATCGCTTAACATTGGCGTCATGCAGGGTAAAACACACCATTGAACGAAGCGGTGAGTGCTTTAGCACTTGGCACCTTCCATACAAATAGAGTTTTTCATAGTGCATATCTCTGAGAATACCAAACTTACATGAAATTCTGTGAGAAGATATCGGAAGTTAATCTCGAAAAATTGGCGATAAGGTGGTGTTGTGGAATGATCATTTGCAATTTATGAACACTGCCCGAGCTTTAACCTTTTCTATCAAAATTATGAGTTTTGAGTCAGTAATATTAAGAAAAATTAAACAAAAAGGATAAAACTAATATATACATATATATAAAATGAATCGTTTGTTTGTCACGCTTAAACTTCAAAACGACTCAAGCAAATTGAATACTTCCTTTTACGGGTGCGTTTGTAATTAATATGCGCCTGTTTAGGGAAAAAAGACGAAAATATAAAGAGGGCGTGGCCGCTCCCATACAAGCTTGATTTTACAGGTGTAATATCTCCGAAACGGTTCATGATAAGTATCTGAAAATTTGTATAGAGATATTCGATATTATTATGATGCTCACGGAAAAAAATTAGAGTTTTCGGAAAAGGGGGTGTGGCACCTCCCATACATCCATTATCAACTGAAGGTCTCAAGTTGGAGACCTGGTAATTGGTATGAAGATATACGATATCAATAACATACTCACGGAAAAGAAATTGGAGTTATTGAAAAAGGGGGCATGGCATTCCCTATGCAAACTGAACTATTTTTACTCCATGTTTCTAAAGGTATTTGTCGCAGAATATCAAAGCTTGGTGGTAGAAGATGACAAAATTTGGTGGGACGACAGCGATCAGTACAGAAACTACATATGACGAAGATGGGAGTTGCTTAATTAAAATTTTTCATACTACTAAATTTTTTTTTCCATTTATCAATATTGAAAATTGATAAATATTCAAAATTTATCAATATCAATAAATATTTCTCAAGTTATCTTCTTAGACAGCGAAATTTGAAGTTTTTTTTTTTTGTCTATATCGACACTTTTTCCAAAATTATTACAGGATCATTCTGAATTTCTTCGAAATCATTTAAAGATCATTTCGAAACTGTTTTCTAGACTATTTTGGGACAATTTTTGGTTTTATTCGGGACCAGTTTCGGGATCATTTTAGGACTATTCCAGGACGGTCCCGAAAAGTCCCGATATAATTCAAAAAGCAGTCCCGAAATAATTCTGAAATGGTCCTGAAATAATAGCGAAAAAGTAAGAAGTTAACTTCTATCAGATGCACTGTGCTACACGCCAGTTTTTTTACTCAATTTCTTATTTAATGTTAGTGGTACATACTCTAAATATTATCCAAATAGGTTCCAAAATACGATTTTACGTTTTCATTATCACGATCTCAGCAACATCTAGAGGGATTTTTTTTTAATATTTCGTTCAATGGTAGTAATACCAAATCATTGAAAATTTAAAGACTCTAGCAAAAATCGTCACACAGATACCACAAAAGCGACTCAATAAAAACATTTCGAAAAGAAGACGAATGCACCTCATTTACATGTGCCAACATATGTATCTGCCTAAGTATATATGGTCAAAATAATATAGTATTAATGTTAAAAATAATGTCAACCTAAATTTACACTTTTTCGTATCATTTGCACTCTGCTCAACCAATATGGGCAAAATGTACTAGATTATGACATACTTAAGGAAAATGTGTCTCGGCTACGCAGAGATCTTTAATTGGAATATTTCCATCAATGACCGTGAAAAATTGTTGCACTTGTACGCCAGAGTACCAAAAATGTAGGCAAACTATGAGCAAATAAATGAATTCGTGTACATTGGACAGCTACAAAAAAAAAGGTAAGGAAGTTTAAGTTCAGGTGAAACTGAACATCGTATACCCAGTTGTTAGATATTGTGGCATCACATTCAATACAATTTATATAGTAAAAGTTCCCCGAAGAGAATATTTCTTATTTCAAAGAAATTTTTAATTTTTTTGTATCGAAGAAGTCATTATTTGTACAAATTATTACTTCTACAGCTTAATTGGTTAAATATACGAGTATGTTTATCGCGTTTTGAACTTTAAAAACACCTACTTCGAATAAAATTAAATAACTTGGGCTTGACTTTCAGCCATTTTCACACAATAGCTCCATCGTTTACAGGTTTCATTGGTTAGTTTTTGTTATCATTATGTTACTAAAGTTATTAATAGAGAAAAGGTTTTGGTTTAAAAACTCCCTATCTAAACGGGAAATCAACACATTTTCACTTCAGATAGGTCAATTTCGATTCGAGTGCTGAGATGGGGAACTTTTCAATCGCATTCTGAAATATTGCGTTTTTGAAAGAAGTTAACTTCTCACCTTTTCGGAATCATTACAGAAGTATTACGGAATGGTTTTCGAAACATCTCGGGACCATATTAGGACTATTTCGGATTGTTTTCTTGAATATTGTGGCACTTTTTCAGAATTATATCGGAATAGTTTTCCGAACATTTCGGAAATGATGCCGCAAAAATCTGGGAAATATTACCGAAAAAGCCTCGAAACGGTCCAGAAAACGATCCCACATAATGCAGAAAGAGTCCCAAAATTATTCCGAAAAAAGCCCATAAATGATGACAAAAAAGTCGACAACATAGTCCCAAAACAACCCCGAAATGATCCTGAAAAAGTCCCGAAATGATCCTGAAAATATGACGAAAAAGTTCTAAAAGCAATCCTAAAATGATGCGACAACAATCTTGAAGTGATCCCAAAAAAATTCGAAATTAAACTCCCGACAACAATGACGAAATGGTCCTTAAAACAATTCCGAAAAACCCACGAAATTATCAACAAAAACTCCCGAAAAGGTCTCGAAAACAATCTCTGGAATGATGCGACAACTATTCCGAAAAACCTAAACAAAATTCCCGAAATGGTCAAGAAAATAATGAGGAAAAATTACCGAAACACTCCTAAAAAGTTCCGAAATTATCAAAAATGTCCAGCAAGCCATTCTAAAATGATCAGTTAGCTATTTCCTCAATTCTACTACAATACTGTGACACAATTTTTTATTTCCATTGCATCAGTAAAAAAGTGTCGATCTACAGCATCGCCTCTTAAGAAGTTTACTTAAAAAATTTCTTAAAAACGCCATATGTCAGAATTGGTTTGAGCAGCGTCCTACCTAAATGAAAACTCTATTCATTTTTTTCAAAAATGTACTCATGATCTTTAACTCAGCCGTCGAAATGTGGGCATTGGCTGACCCACTTTACAAAATTTTTACAAATTCGTTTCAAGTTCGAAGTTCAATCAAAGCGTAGCAAATTATTACCTTACCAGCATAGTTAGTTAGTTCATTTCTTAGTTAGTTCATAAAAGTGGGCGGGTCTTCACTCTAACCGATTACTTTCCTTTTTCCGAAAGTTATTGATGTTTAGCTTAGAGAGGACTTTTATTCTGCAACAAATTCTAAGGTGTCGTCTGTCAAAATACCGTAAGTGTCTGGCGAATTTTACTGCCGGCTCAGAGAGAAGTACTTTTATGATGTACAGCTGTGTGCAATATATTAGTAGTGAAATTTACATGGATATGGTTCAACGAAATAAAAAGAAGCTATAATTTTAATTATTTTTATTTAAAGTAAAGCGAATTCCAAAACAGAAACCATATTAAAAGAAATTTCAAAGTTTACAAAAAGTTCACAAAAGTTCATTAAACTTTAAAAAATGGCCATCAAAATCTTAAAATTTTTTGGCAGAATTTCTAGGAAATTTTCAAATACGCAGTTTTATAGACTAATCAATTTTAGTACAATATTGTATAAGTTAAAACTCGCTCGAAAATTTCCCTGAATTTTTAAAACTTTTTTCGTCGAGGGTGTTGAGTGCTTTCTTCCATACAAAGCATGAAGAAAAATTTATTTTGTATGGAAAAAAAATACCCAACATCCTTGGCAAAAAAATCTAAAAATTCAGGGGAAATTCTTAGGTACTTCTAACTTGCACAAAATTATGCATGCTAAAATTGGATGAGCTATAAAACTGCGTACTCAAAATTTTGTAAAAATTTTGCTCAAAAATATGAAAGTTTTGATGTAAAATTTTAAAAGGTTAAATAACATTCCTGAAATTTGTGTAAACTTTAAATTTTCTTTTTATGTGGTTTCTATAATGGAATTCGCTTTATTTTAAATAAAAATTATTAAAAACAAAGGCTTCTTTTTATTTCTTCGAACGATATCCAATTCAATTTCACTACTCAAATATTGAACAAAACTGCATCTGGGTCCAGTTGAAGCAGGTGTCTCACTTTATACATCCACCGTCTTGTAAAATAAATATAAATTTATTTAGCTTAAACTCTTAGTGGCCCATTACGTTAAACCCAACGCAAGGTGTAAAGCGTAGTTCGTATTATCTAAGACCGCTGGCTTACTTTATGTTCAAATATTCGAACCTTCAGTGACGTTGAGTAATTGTTCCGCAAAATTGCATGACGTTTTACATAATAAACACTTTAGATTACATTTTAAGTAGAGTTATTAGATATTTAAAGATATTTACAACAAACAAATTTGTATATGAGATACTATATTTATTTCACTAAAACGTGGGTTGCCAATAAATGGTTGGTGTGACCCTAGCCAAAGAACCTTGATCACTTATATAAATTCCACCATTTTCATGTTCAACCACGACTTCGGCTAAGTGTGCCCCACAAATTTCTGGCTTTTGCGTCTTCGAATTATTCAACTGTTCACTAAGCCTTTTCGAATACTCGAATGTGTATTTACTGCCGATATTGTTCTTAAGTGGAGTTTCAGTCAAGCCAGGACAGAACACGACGATAGCAACGCCTGTTACGCTGTAATAGTAGGGATCCTAAAAATGGAGCTAAAGAAAATTAGAACTCACGTATCCACAGAATTTGCAAACATTTAAGCCACTTACAGCAATGGAGCGCGTAAATCCCATAACACCAAACTTCGAAGCGCAATAGACGGCAGCTGTTGAAGCCGGTTCTAGACCCAACACAGAAGCGATATTCACAATGACACCACCACGCCCCTGTTTATTCTTATCCATGTAGGGCAGCGCTTCAAAAGTAGTATTAATGAGACCAATCAAATTAATGTTCAAGGTCAACTCAACATTTGGATCCGCCAAAATGCCAGCGCCATTAACTAAAACGTCTATGTATTTGACTTTAGCGACCACATTGGCGAGTGCACTCTTAATCGAATCCTTGTTGGTTATATCAAATTTAATGTAGTACACTTTGGTTTTGGGATTGATGGCTTCTAACGCCTTAATTTTAGCTGCATTTTCCAAAACATCAAAGACGAATAAGGACTGACAGTGAAAGGAGAACGACAATTAGTTTAATTAAACAAACACAAACAGCGCTCCACTTACGGATGGATTTTTGGTAATTAGCTGTTTGCATGCCTCATAGCCAATGAATCCCAGTCCTCCCACGAAAACTATATTTTTACCGCTCAAAGACATCTTAAATCGTTTCACTTAAATACACAAAGACCCGAAAGCGGTGCTTGTTTGCATCGAGAGAAATTGCAACTAATGCCAATTTAGGCTGAGTTCTGCATTTAAATAGCTTGAGGCGTGAATGCAGTTTAAGCAGAGTCTAGAAAGTACAAATTATTATCAGCTGAAGCTGCTTGAAGTATACTTAATTGCACTGAAAAAAATATCGGAAAAATAATTCCCGACACCTGAAGCCAGCTCGATTTTTTAAATCGAAAAAAGTGCAAGTTCAGCTGGTCGAAGAAAAAGTTAGAGATTGTTGTTATCAACTCAATGAGGCTGAGAGTGCTCCTATCTGCTTTGATGTAATAACAATTTGTTTTTGATTATGGAAAATACCTCAGTCATGTTACTACACGGCTCTACCTACACGGTGCATGACTCGGAAAATCGTCCCAGTTTTGCGTTTACCACGTATCTACAATTCAGGAAATTTTCAGAAAACCAACTAATGTACTTGTCTTTTGCATATTGAAAATGTAGATACGGGGTTAATAATGAAACGAAAACGAAAAACCAAGAAGGATACGTCAATTTAACGAACTCTTTATCATCATATGAGTATATTCGTATAAAAAACGAATTTTCTCAAAAAGTGTAATTACGAGATTAACGCAGAAATTGGACTAAATGTTAATTGCAATGTGTGCCTCATAATATTAGTAAGCAGATTTAATACTTACTTGTCATGCAAAATAATATAACAAATAAATTGTTTATCAGTACTTTGAGCTTTACTAATCAAATGAATTTGAATAAACTGTTGACGCCGGCCGGTGTCATTTTCATATTAAAACAAACTACGGTTTTTGTAATGAATTTGAAGTGGTAATTTTTTATAACATTTTCAAATAGTGTCAAAATGCTGAAAACAAAATATGGGCAGTTTGTGTAAATTTTTGGGTATTTTGCACTTTTCACAACAGCAGAGATACGCGAAAGGCGCTACTTAATTAATGTTTGAATTTCGCGTGCGCGGTACTTATAAAATAAGCAAAAATGTACATATGGAAAATTGTTTAACCGACATAAGCTGCAGTCATTTCTTTCGTTTATTTCATTTGCATTGTATGCAATTCGCAATCAGCTTATGAAATATTCCAAAGATATAGTTTATGCTTTGCAATCCCAAATCGGGGGATTTTCACAACGAAAATGAGGAAGCCAATCCCGCGCAATGCCTCAGAGCCAACAGTGCTCGCCCCCAATTAATAAATACAAGGTGTAACAGGTGCGCGCACCCCCCGTTCTATATAGAACAAATAACTCAAATAAAAAATACTAATAATTTAAAAAAATATTACTCAAAGGTTGTCCCCTATGCAACATGTGCTCCGCACCCCCCGTTCTACTCTCTGAACAAATAATGAAATAATATACAATAAATTAACTTAAAAAAAACTACTCGCCCTCCATAATGCTTAGACAAAAATAAAATAAAAGTAAAAAAAATTAAATAATAAGTACTTCATAATATAAAGTTAAAGTCAATAAGATATTAGGCCTATTAAATATGATTAGTAATTAGTAATCAATTAATTAGACGGCTTTTTTAATTGGTAATGATTATTTTAATTGTTTTTCAAGAAATGGAATTTTTTAATTGATTACGATTACAAAAAAATGGTTTTGATTACTTTTGACTATTTTTGATTTTTTTTTTTGATTACTTTCGATTATTTTTTATTTGTTTTTTGATTACTTTTGAATTTTTTCAGTCTTGTTAATCTGTATATTTATATATGTTCTTCAACTACAATATTGAAAAAAATAAAAATTTATCAAAAAAAAATCTAAATAATCCAAAGTAATCCAAACTTTTGTTTGATTATTTTGCTTTTTTTTTTTATCATCGTAAAAAATTAGGATTTTCCTTGATTATTTTTTTAACTAATTGGAAAATAATAATTAAAAATTAAAACTAATGGTAAATAATGTGAACCCCTTAAGATAAATTCAGACTTTATTACTCTGTAGCACTATTGTTGATACACAGTGTTATGGCTGATGAAAATAATTGGCCAAAGCAATGACGAAATATTTAAGCTTCTTTAATTAATGTTCGCAACAAATCTTTATAATATGACTTTATCTTGTTTTTGTTGGCATGCGCTCATTCGGAGATGGTCAAGATTATCGAACAGCTGCAATAATGCAAAATACAAAGTCATTAACAGAATTATGAAGAATTGAATGAACAATTAACGAAGCACATAAAATATTTTGCAAAATATGTACAGATTAGCGCGCTGATATGCAATAAAAGTAAATAAGTTTCATTTTATATTTCAGTTAAATTTTTGTGCTGAAAGTAAGTAAAAATTATATGCTTTTAGAGACAAAATGCATCGTGACGCTACAGGGCACCATAGCTTAGTTGTTAGAGTAATCTAACAGCGACTTTTAACGCGCGCACTTGGGTTCGTATCCCAGTTTCCGAGAAGGGGTCTGATGAGAAGTTGGTGACCTCGAAACATGTCATTCCATACCATCGCTGTGCATATCGTTGTAATTTTTTTCTAATATCAATCAACAAACAAACATAAAAATGCGAGCACTGCTCCAACAACAATTACTATAAATGTTTTTATTTATTTCCAAAAAACATATTTTTAACCAACCAACAACAAAAATATGGGGCTTACAAGCAAAAACAGCCAAAAAATATTAGTTTACTAAACAAACAAAAAAAACATTAGTTGAGTGAGTAAACAGTTATTTTGTTTTATTATAGTGTGTACTTTTACAATAACAACCAAAGAAATTTAAAATTTTTTTTACATATTTTTTACGTTTGACGAGCTCTAGACCAGTTGATGATAATTATTATTCAATCATTATATCCGGTTTTAATGGAATTTTTGATAAAATTGACAAACCAAAAAAAAAAAATACATTATAAACGGAGCAGGGGTGGGGTTACATGCAACATTGGTGTTTTTGATTTTTATTTTTTTTTCTATATATAAATATAGCATTGCCTTCTTTTCCTACAGGGTATCCAACTTTTTTTTTTGCCTTCATTTTTGTAAACGCGCTTGTACTTTGATGATTTGAATATTTAAAAATTTATTTATAGACAAAATTTATTGGTAAACATAATTTTAATTTTTATTTTTATTTTTGTTTGGCGCAACGCAAACTTAATGTTTTGTTAAATCAACACCCGCAATCATTTCGCATCTAAAAACTCAGTGACATGCGCCCTAATTTATTAGAAACAAACTTCTTCGCGCGCTGAGATATTTGGTCTGCATATAAAAAGCCGAAAAATCATTTAGAGAAAATCATAGTCGCCGATCAGTTTGTTTGAGAACGGTTAAAGGAACTTTAATTTTGAATTTTTTTCTGCGCAAAACAATAAAAAGTGCTAACATGAGTTTGAAGGAAAAAAATGTTGTGTTCATTGGTGGTTTGGGCCATATCGGCTATGAAGCGTGCAAACAAATCATGCTCAGAGATTGGGGGGTAAGGGCAAATAAATATTTAATTAAATTGGTGAAAGCAATGAAGCTCTAGATTAAATGTGGTGCAGTGAACAATACAAATTTTACATTGAAAAAAAAAACAAAAAACAGTTCTTTGAAAATGAGAAAAATTCAATTTTAATTTAATCAAATTTTCATTTAAAAAATACAAAATAAAAATAGAAAAGCTGTGTCAACAAAGCAACAAAGTCCAATAAGGTCGAAATTAGTTTTTGTAAATACTAAAAAATTACAAAACCTTCCATGACATTCACTCAAAAAATACAGATTTTATGAACAAAAAAAAAACAAACACAATGGCTGTTTTCTATTTGCTTGCGTTTGTAATAACTAACAACAGAACGCAATATAGGCCATTTTTATACCTTTCATGAACCTGAAATGGTATTATAACTTTGGTCCGATGTTTGTAAGTATGAGAAGAAGAAGAGATAGACCCACCAATAAGTATACCGAAATGATCCGGGCGATTAGCTGAGTCGATTTAGCCATGTCCGTCTGTCCGTCTGTCGGTTTGTAAGCAAACTAGTCCGTCAGTTTTTGAGATATCTTGATGAAATTTGGTATGGAACCGCCATTTTGCATGAGATTAATCATTTATCGGAATCAGCAAGATCGGAGCAATACAACGCATAGCTCCCATATAATCGGTAGTTTCGATAAATAGGTTTTGGTTATAAATTTTGCAATTAAAAAGCTAGGAACGTAAAGCTTGCAGGTTTGATACTTATTATATATGTGATGTGTGTAGTGAAAATCAGCCAGATCGGACCTATATAACATATAGCTCCCATACAATCGATTGCTCCGCTTAATGGGGCTTGGGGTATATGATCAATTTGCAGAGCTTTTACTAATTGTGGGTAAGGATCGGACACTTAAAACGGTGCTGCGTATTCATGAAAGGTATGAAGTCTTTGGCACAGTCGAAGACAGCGCTTTCCTTACCTGTTTATTCGTCATTTCGATTCTATATACAATTTCTTCTACTTGTCAAAAAAAAATTTCATTTGAAAACAACAAAAAAAAAATAAGCAAACAGAAAACTATATAAGTGCTTACAATTCCATTTGCTATGTAACAAGCTACAAGTTGAAAGGAATCTCGTTTTTATTTTATTCATACATTAGTCGCTAAGTGCTTTCGAAAAATAGGACCGCTATTGTCTGGGCAAAGGATTCATTTTGTTTTGTAATAACAGCCAAAAAAAAACTTGAATTTCAATTATTTAATTTTTGACGCTGGTTTAAGAAATAAGCTACTAAAAAATAATGGTATACAAGTTAAATTTTAATATCAAATATAGGAAAAAGAGGTCAAACCGAGAAAAAATCAAGCTAAGTCGTTTGGAGGTTTTTCATTCGTAACCGTAACCTTAGCCGTTTCCGATCGCTTTTGCCTTCAAAATCTTGGGAATCGGATTCCGATTTGGTATCAAAGAGTTGTGTTGGAACCATAGTTGGAACCTGTTAAGTAATAATTACTAATCGTAATGATTACCGGTTTGATTGATTATTTTTTGGAAAAGCCTACTTATGATTGATTAGCCATTGTTTTCGGGTTTTAATAATTATTTTAAAAAATAATGGAAACAAATAAAAATAAAATCAAAAACAATAAGAAAAATTTGTTTTTTGATTACTTTTGATTGTTTGAGTACTTTTGATTTAATTTTGATTATTTGTGATTCTTTTTTTCCAAATGGTTATTAATTAGTTTAGGTTTTTAATGATTATTTTAAAAAATAATCGAAACAAATAAAAATAAAATCAAACACAATAAAAAATTTGTTTTTTGATAACTTTTGATTGTTGGAATACTTTTGATTAATTAAAATTTTTTTTTGTTATTATATGTGCCTTTTTTTTTTATTTTTTCAAAATGGTAATTAATTAGTTATTGCGGATTTTTGGAAACAATTGAAATAATCATTATAGATTAAAATAGACATCCAATCAATTGATTACTCAATTCTGCTGGGAATTTACAGGTATGGTTAGAGCGGTGTAGTTCCGGATGTAGCTGGACTCGAACGCGAATTTGTCCTTTAAAAGTTCGGATATACTCAAGCTGAACTGTTTTCGTGTCTTGGTCATAACATGAAATCACCCTGCATGACTGAACTAAAACCCAATGACCGCACTGGATAGGACATGCTAAGCGAGTTTGCTATTGACACCCGAATTTGGAAACAACGGAAGAGGGAGGCCAACACTGGGTTGCCATGAGCAGGTGGAAGATAACACTCTCTCTCTCTCGACGTTTATAATTGGGATCAGATATCGTCTTACAAGTGATGAATAAAGTGTTTTGAAACGTAACCGCCGACATATTGGGACTAATTCTAGTTACAACAACAGCAACAACAAAATATGCTTAGCAGTGAAGTGACGAATCTGTAATCATCTAGTTGGCAGAACAATTTCAATTTAATTAAATAAAAAGCGTTTTTGAGATAACTTTTAGGCGGGGATGCAAAGTTTTGTTAGAGAGTAAAATTTGAAGGTTTTTTAAAGTATTGATGCAACGGAAATAACAAATTGTAGCAGAGTATGGTAGTAAAATTTAGGAAATTGCTGATTGTAGCAGAATTAATCAGTGTTGGGATCTTTTCAACACTTTTTCAGGATCTGTTCGGTATTGTTTTCCTGACTTTTTTGGGCTCTTTTTCGGGACGTCTTTGACACTTTTTCGGAATTATTTTAGAACTATTTCGGGATGGCTTTCGTAATTTTTTGGGATCATTTCGGGATTTTGCAGGCTCATTTCGAATTGTTTCCGGTAGTTTCTTGACTTTTTCGGAACCATTTCCGGAATTTTTCAGGATAATTTCGGGATTGTTTTTATGGACTTTTCTGGGGTAATTGCGGCACTTTTTCGGTATCATTACAGTATCATTTCGCGGATGTTTTCCAGACTTTTTCGGACCATTTTCGGGACTTCTTCGGAAATTTTTAGGGATTATTTCAGGATCATTTCCGGACTGTTTTTTGATCATTTCGAGACTTTTTTGGTATCACTTAGGGATCATTACAGGATAATTTGTGACTTTTTTCTGGACATTTTCGAGATCACTTTCGGGACTTTTTTAGGATATTTCGGGATCATTTCGGGTATGTTTTCGGGAAGAAGTTAACTTCTATTATATGTATTTATATGCTAAATCTGATCCGAAACCGGAACCAGGTATAGGTTTTGTAAATGGTGTAATGGGATAAGATATATATTCTTCATATATACTTTTTAATAAACGCATTTTTAAAACCCATCATTTGTAAATAATATTTTTGGTTTGTTATACTTTTTTCTCACCCACAACAGTCGCTATTCGTTTTGGATGTGCTTGACAAGTCCGAAGCTATAGAGGAGTTACAAAAACTCAATCCCGATACCAAAGTGTACTACGCCAAATTCGACATCACCAACAAAGATAGCATCAAACAATCATTGGCAGATGTCGTTTCAAAAGTCAAATACATCGATGCATTGGTCAATGGTGCTGGTATTTTGGCCGATCCCGATGTTGAGAGCACAATTAATATCAATTTAATCGGTCTCATCAATACCACTTTCGAGGCATTGCAATATATGGACAAGAATAAGCTAGGACGCGGTGGTATAATTGTGAACATCGCCGCTGTGCTAGGTTTGGAACCATGCCCATCAGCAGCTGTTTATGCTGCATCCAAATTTGGTGTTGTGGGTTTTTCACGATCACTTGGAGTGAGTAAAAAAACTTACATATTGAACGATTATACTATACGTACATATTTTTATATACATTAGGGTGGGGCGAAGCAAAATTTTACAAAACGGGGGTAGAGTTTGTACTTTACAAAAAATCAAAATTTTAATTTAATTTGAAACAAAAATGCATTGTTTTTTTTTGAGATGACACCACCGATTTAAAGACATTTTTTTTATTGAAGTAACCATTTCTTTTTTTTCAAATATTCTTTTTAATACTCTTACACCTGAAAATCGAAACTTTTCTTTTATTTAGGATCCCTTCTACTATGAACACACTGGCGTAGCTGTGGTTACATTTTGCCCCGGCTTGACTGACACACCTTTGAAAAATAATCTTGGCAGTAAATATACCTTCGAATATTCCAAAGAGCTTGCGGAGAAGATGAGCTCGTCGAAAACTCAAACAGCCGAAATATGTGGCGCACACGTGGCTCAAGTTATCGAGTTGCACGACAATAACGCCATCTATATTAGCAACCAAGAGACTTTGACGAAAGTAAAGCCAAGCGTCTACTGGGAGCCGACTTTCTAAAGATCTGTGATGTAGTAAAAAGCCTATGTTTTACATATTCTCTAACCTAAACTTCGGAACCAGTGTTTGAATTAATTTTAGTTGAATTTTTATAGATATTTGAAGAAAATGTTTTAAACGATTATTTTTATACGAAAAGTTTAAAATAAAGCTAGTAGACAATAAATATTATCGTAAATGAAAACTATCAATTTTTATTTTTTGAAGCTTTTTTTAATGATCGAAGGTATAGCTCTTAATTGTATTTCAAAATAAGAGGATTTAAATTAGAGTTGCATATCAACTCTGATCCAAACTAGTCAGATCCGTTTATTTCAATAAATACAGTCGAACATTTTCTACGCTCTGCGGAAACATATTTATGCTCTCTTTTCCCTACTCACCATGGCTAACCAACCTCAAATTTTTACTAAAAGCAACGAATATTTATGGAAGTTATACGGACTCTGAAAAGAATTCGATTAGTCTGGGATGAATCCGGGTTGAGTTACAAAGGAGAATGCGACTATGAAAGTTCAGATCCCTTTATATGAGTTGAAGTGTTTGCTTTTGTTTGAGCATATCCTATGAAGGGACAAATTGATCCCTTTCATGCCCAAACGGATAGCGTCGGACAGATTTCCTTTGTTCCACTACGCGTACGGGCGGACAACTCTTCTTTCAGGACCTATAAGTATGCTACACAAATTAAAATTTATTTAAACCAACTATGTCTATAAGGGGAGATTAATCGCACATTTTTCCTGCAGGGGCAAAAACTAAAAGTGCCTAAAAGTATGCAGCCTTTAAGACTTCACACCTACCCGAAAAGAAATTTCAACACGGTTAAAAAGTATTGGTTGGTTCGGTTGCTAAGGACAAATTGGTCTGAGTTCTCAAATTTCAGCTCAATTAAAAAAAAAAGTTTTATTTTCGCTGAAAAGAAATGTTTGAGAGTTTCCGTTAATGCCAATCTCTCCTCAAAATGCCATTGAGAAATGCTATATTAGCTCTAATCTTCTATTATAGGACTCCCTTCTTCTTTTGAAGGGCTATCCACTAAACCTGACCTCCCAAGGCAGGCTCATTTAGCATACTTAAAGTACGGTTTCCAGTAGTGAACTCATTGTCTACTTTCATGCTAATTTTGAAGCAACCGTCTTCTCGATTTATGATGAGTATGTTTCTTGAGTATCAGCTAACCACATCCCATCTATTAATGCGAATATCATCTTCTCTACCCAACTTCGTTGTTAAGCGAATTGATCGCATTCGAAGAACTTGTACATTCGCTTGAGGTATTCCCGGAAACAACCGTTACGTTAATAATAGATTAAAGTAAAATTCGACCTCTCCATGAGACCGCTGCAAACATGGCTTCAGTTTGGGAATTAGTTATCTAGTTCACCTTTCAACAGCACTGGTGCTCTATTGCAGGTGCCAGCGCTGAAACAATTGTCGTCGCCCCTGCATGGCAGCAATGGCTCTATGTACATCTGCGCTGGTGTGCACAATAAATCCCTTCTACTTTGGAATTTCATGGCATCCGTCCACATTTCTTCAGCGCACCAGAGTATAGCATCCGAGGCAGATGTTAACAACTTTTTATTACTTGTCTTTGGGCCGCCTAAGTTTGCCATAAAGCTAGACACATTTGCTATGGTGAGCGCAGCCTTCTAGCAGGAGCCTGGAAAGTGGTCTGAGAAGGTAAGCTTGCAATCTAAACTCTCTCCCACACATTTTGCGGAGCTTCGCGGTTCTATTTGTTGATCTTCAACAGAGCTGTTCAACGTCTTGGGTAGTTAGTGAAGTGTTTGCTGAATTCAAAGTGTAGGTAAGCCGGCTTTTGTCTTTAAGATTTTGCTAAACATGAAGCTGATACATCCCTTTACTCTTATCCCTGTCTTCTTCGTATTTTTATTGCTTAGTTGCAGTAACAATCCTCAAAGGTCAAAGGCAATGTTACAGACAAGAGAGTCATTTGAGAGGAAGCGTCAGGTATTTCTTCTCTACCAACACCTTAGAGTAATATTTTGACCAGACATATGTTCATATAAAATACACTCTATCAGTTTTCAGGTCGTTGGTCATCTTTCTAGAATCTAGATCTAAACCCTGCTTTCAATTGTGTGCTGCTAGACTCATTGCTGTATGTCCCACGGCATTCATCAATGTGTAACCATATGTTTGTAGATAATTCCATATACATAAACCCACTAAAAAATGTGCTGCGCAGATAAAGCTGTTTTATTATTTGATCAAAAGGCTTACAAAATGGAGACTTAAATTTGTAAGGAGTAGTGGGTAACATTATACTTATTACACATTATATTGGTTCAACTCTCTCTTGACTGTTGCCATCAATTAAGCTGACCTTATTTTAAAGCGTATCGGTCAGGCGAACAATTATAGCTGCCCCAACGTTCCTTATTTCTTATGATCACTTATGAGATTTTTTGCTGGGTATATTTTCACTCCCGAGCATATACATATGCCCTGATCACAAAAAATACTCAAAAAATAGCTTAATTGCTTTGCATACATATATATAGATATGTATGTTTATCATATTTTCAAACAAATCGACTAACAAACAACAGCGCTTATAATAAGAAACACACCTTCAGATAGAACTTTTCCCAAGTGGGTATATATTTGTTGTATGTTCTTTAAGTGTAAACTTTGTGTCTCAAAATACAATTTTAATTAGTTCAATAAATCAAAAAATATTGCTGTTGATATGATCACTTGGGATTTGTTATATATTAGTATAATATTTTGAGAAGAATGCAACAGCAACAAGCACATAATTTCAAATAATTTGTTTTATTTTTTTTATTAAGCAGAGTGTTATGTGATTAATTGGACTGAAGCAATCATTTCTTTATAACGATAAACAAACATATATATGTATATATATATATATATATATTATATATATATTTATAGACATTAGGATGACTTTAAATTTAAATTTTTGTTAGTCCGAACGAAGCTGCGAAGCTCATACGGCTGATCATTAAATCTTCTTCGGTACTCGCTTTCGCCAACACGTTTAGGTCCATAAATCTTTCGAAGAACCCATCTACCGAATACCCCCGAGACCCCGCTACAAAAACCCGTGCAACACAGTACAAGTCATAGAAGTTAACTTCTAACTTTTTCGGAATCTTTTCAGGCTCATTTCGGGATTGATTTCGTAACATTTTCGAATAAGATTTTATGATTGTTTTCAGGATAATATTGGGGTCGGGACCATCCGGAAATTATCCTGAAAAAGTCCCGAAGATAATTCCAAATTATCCGAAAAATGTCACTACCAGAAAGCCGAACCGATTGCGAAATTTTCCCGAAAACTGTCCCGAAATCTTGGTGATAAGGTCCCAAAAAAGTACCGAAAATAATATTGGAAGCAATTCCACAATAACCCTGAATGAGGCGACAGCAATGCCGAAAATGTCCCGAAATGGAGGCGAAAACAATCCCGAAAGGCTCCCGAAATGATCCCAAAAAAAATCCAGATATGGTATGAGCCTTGCCTAATGCTGCTACATTTAGCTTTTCATAAACTCTGTATTAATTAAATTTTACTACAATGCTCTACTATAATTTTTTACTTTTTAAAAAACCTCATTATCACAAAATCTGCTCCAAAAAAAGCTTCAAATTTTATGATACAAATAAATTCGAAAAAGTTAAAAACAAATGTCACCCTAGTGTATATGTGTACGCATGTGAATATTTATTGATATGCTTTCAGTTTAATCATAAAATTATATTTTTAAAACAAATTAAAATTTTTGTGTGTTATTAAAAAAACAAGATTACGAAAACTGTTTTATAAAATATCATATATAACAAAAACACATAAATATGTCACAAAAAAATATTACACAGTAGGTTAGTATAAATTGACTTAAGAGCAACAGAAAATGTTTTTTTGTCTTTCCCCTTTTATAAAAAGAGGTAGACAGTAATGAAATGAAACTAAAGATTAAAAATTTCAATTTAATTCATTTATTTATGAGCTTAAAGAAAAGAATAATAATTATTTGTACAAAAATTATTAACGTTTCCTTTTTTCGTTTTTTAATAAACTATTTAAAGTTTTCATTAGCATAGAGAAGGAAAATTCAGGGACAACCGAAATAATTTTTCTTATTGATCCATTGAAGCTGTAAGACTTTTCCATCAGTAAAAATTTTGTCATGTTCTTTTAACTATTGGGCTATCAGAACGATGGATTTTCCGTCACCTAAACTTCTATTTCTCTTAATTTACCATAACTACATACAAGCAGCGCCATCTGGCAGTATGTAGCATTGCTCGTGATGGATTTGTTTTTTGTTTTGAGCATTTTTGACACTCGGATGTGATATTCGGTTTTGTTTATTCTGTATACCAACAATTTAAGTGAATTGTTTTTAGGGCCAGGTCAAGAACAAGTTAATTTTTAATTTTAATTTTTTTTAGGCCGCAGTTAGTGAGATTGTATTTCATCCCAATAATTTTTTGCCATATTTTGATTTCTTTTCTTTTGTTATTAAAGTCATATTCATGAATTTTTAAACAAACACCTGTAACTCTATTAAAGGGAATATAAGACACTTTAGTTGGGTAATTTTAGATTCATTTCAGAATATTCTTTTTGTAATTTTTAATAGAATTATTTAAAAAGAATTTTTTTGCTACCCAAGAAACACAATTTCCGAGCCGCTTTTACTTTAGGAGTTACAACGAAAATATCCCAATGTATGGAAATGCACTGCGTTCATTTTTTGAGGAACGCAGTCTTAAAATTTTTTGGCAGAGTTTCTAAAAATCTTTTGAGTACGCAGTTTTGGAGACCAATAAATTTTAGTATAACATTGTACAAGTTAGAACTCGCTAAAAATTTCCCTGAATTTTCAAAAGTTTTTTCGTCAAGGGTGTTGTTTGATTTCTTCCATACAACGCATGAAAAAAAAATTGATTCTGCATGGAAAAAAATACCAACATCCTTGACAAAATCAGTTGTAAAAATTCAGGAAAATTTTTGAGGTACTTCTAACTTACACATTATTATGCTAAAATTTCATGAGCTATAAAACTGCCTACGCAAACATTTTCTGAAAACTCTTCCCAAAAATATTAAAATTTTGATGTAAATTTATAAAAGTTTTATGGACTTTCCTAAACTTTGTGTAAACCTTAAAATCTTTTTGTTTGTGGTTTCTATTACGGAATTCGCTATGTTTTAAATGAAAATTATTAAAATCAAAGCTTTTTATTATTTCTTTGAACGAAATCCATTTTAATTTCACTACTATTATATTGAACACAACTGTATATCCATATATAACAATTCACAAAGAGCAAATATTATTTTTTAACTAATTAATAAGTTATTCAAAGCTCTTTGGTATGTGTTCTTTGATCTTTTTATAGAGCTTTGTCAAAGAGAGTTTGCACCAAATAAAAACCAAAACATATCTCTTTCAATGTGTTTTCAAATTGCTAAGAGAGTTCATATGTGTGGGCTAGCATAGCGCAGATTTTTTAGTTGCTTTTGCTGCAATGCCTAAAAGTATGCAATTTTACTGAAAGCAACTACGTCATTGTTGTGAAGAGATATGGCAGCACTCTGTAAGCGTTATGTACGTTTGCGTGAATGTGGGCTTCAGTATGTTTGGCTAGCAACGCAAACTAGTCAGCATAGCATCTAGTTAGATATTAGTGTTAAACAAGTTGTCAAGCAATCACGGAAATCAAAGCACATATTTTTTACCAAAACTGTACCAGTACACAAAGTATTATAGGTTTGTTTAGATATCGGGGGTATGTAGTGGGATAAAATAATCGAGTTAAATATATTGTTCCATATATTTATCAAAGTTCTTTAAATGGATAGATGCGCCCGTGCAATTGAGTAAAAATTAAGGAATGCAACCGATTACAATAGCGTTCCTGTTTCGGTTTTGTTACATGTTTCGGCTTCGATTCCGAAATCGTTCTTCAACATTTATTTCGATTTCGGTTTTTTTCTGGTTTCCGTTTCAAAATGAAAAAAAATAAAAAATAAAAGCTTGATAAAAAAAAATTTATTGAGTTTATAAATTAGCGACAAAATTCAAGTAGTTTGAAAAAAACCGAATAGGTATACAGTCGAGCTTCTCTATAACGAATTCCAAGGGACTGGATATGTACTTCGCTATAAAGAAAATTCGCTATATAGAAAAGAAAAACAATTTTGTTCCTTTTAACATTTTTTATTTGTAGTAGTCTGTTATTTTGGATTGAAGTACATTTTTCCACTTTTCTTCTTCAATATAATTTTCTAATACATTTAGAGAAGTAAACACAGTATTTGGTACGTTGGTTTTCATTTCCAAATAGGTACGGAAACTTTCAACTGATGAATGATAGTTATATGGAGATTAAAAACGCTTCAATCATTAAGTTACGGTCGCAAAAATGCTTCGTTATAAGGAAATATTCGCTATAGGGAAATTCGTAGTTCGTTATATGGAGATTACAATACATACAAAGTAGACCCAAAACACAGTATTCTTATAATTGCTTCGCAATAGAGAACACTTCGTCATATAGGAGTTCGTTATAGAGAAGTTCGACTGTATTAATATTTGGCGCGATATACCACGAGGATAGTAAGGTCGAGCTTCTTTAACAATTTGTGGTGTGCTGCTTCTAATTTTTCCTAGAAATTGGCGGGGCCTAAATGTTTTATACCGACCTCCAGCTTTTTTACTTTTTTTCTCAAAATGCTTTACTTTGTCCAAAGAAAATACCACTACAAATACAGAATGTCGTTCGATTATTACAGGATCATTTCGGATGAGTCGCAAAGGAGCATCTATCTACATATATTTAAATACTTCACTACAAAAGTTTTTCAACTCCTTTTTTGGGTGAACCGTTTGACCGAATTTAAAACTATGAACCTTTCGAAATGATACCGGGTATCTCTTATATATAAGGGCGTGTCATCCGGTATATAAAACAAAATGTGATAATTTTAATATCTCCAAAAGCAATAAAGCCAGAATAATAATCCTTGGCAGGAAGATACACGATATCAATATGTTATCAGCTGAGAAATATTGGTGATATCGGAAAAGAGGGCACCTCCCATAAAAACGAAGACTTTCAATGCCAAACAGAGCATGTAACTCCTGTTTCGTCACACGTATCTATCAATACGCCACATAAAACATTTTTTTATCCGTTATTGGCGGAGAAGCCCCCAGTCCTCTGTATCGCAATGCGAATAAAACTTCTTTCGCATTTGAAAAAAAATGTATATATTTGGTCTCTTAACGACTGCTTCCTTGTCATAACATTAGGGCCGACTTTTGTGTGATGGAAAAGAGAACGTAGAACTGCCGGTACTACCTTACATTTTTATATCGCGTATTTAAGAAATTATTTTATTTGTCAAATGTTCGACCACAGGTGATATTAGTACGAATAAAACCAGCACCGAACTCTCAATATGCTAATGCTCTTACTACCAAACATGTCTTTTAAATCCTATGAGTATGCTACACAAATTAAAAATTACTGATAATCAACTATAGTCCACTATAGACTAAAGGTATTAATCGCGTATTACTTTCTTTACAGATTAGTCACGCGTTTTTAGCAGGGTTGCTAAGAAGTTACATACGAGTATGTATTGGATGCGTTGTAGAGAGCCACATAAATCAGCTTATTCAAAACCACAAACAGCTGACTGTTGGTTTGGTACTTATTTTTGGGTGTTACTTTACGCTCCTCACCGTCTTTTCCCGTTAGCAAGAAAATAGTCTGCTGACTTGCTGCTACTGCAACTACGGCGTCAGCATTATGTGCCGACTTAAGAACCCATTAAAACCTGTCAATGACCACAGCTATAAAAACATATTTCAACAGCTACTAACAGCCAGAGACATATTTTCATGGCTACTGGCTTTGTCGCTGCATATCTTTTGGGAATGCTTTCTCGCAGCCGAACGAAAATCGCAATAAAAATGCCATGCCAGCAGCGAAAAATTACAACACCTACGCAATTATTCACGGACGGCAGGCGATTGTGATTGAGATGCATTGATATCGTAAGCGGTACGATCACGCGCCGTCAGTCGACGCAACTTTAAAGGTCGTTGTTGGTTTTGTTGACGATTATGGTGTTGGTAATGGTCATGTTCATGACGATGATGGTGGTGATGATAAATATGATGCAATCCCAACTAGCACCAAATTAATAGTAACGAAGACCGGAACTTTTAGCTTGGAGTGAGTACCTAACTGCCACACAATGTATGCCTTGATGACTAAGTAACTTTATGTGAGAAATTAGTAGAAGGTGCGAAGTAGTTTCTACCTTTAATGGTTACTTTGAAACTATTTAATTTTATTTTACTTTATTTTACATATTTTTGTAAGTATAACGAGCTCAAGACCAGTTGATAATAATTCTTAGTTAATTATTATTATTTTTGACTAGAGGAAAAATTTAAAGCAACAAACAAACATATACAGGCTATAGTTATAGTACTATTTCGAAAACAGCCACGATTTCTCGTCAGACTAATTCGTATAGTTTTGCTATTTTCAGAGGATCTTGTGGAGATCGAACCCACTCACTCTGATTGCCAGCGCAGCCGCCTAACCCATAGGCTATGCTGCGTGTAGTTTTGCAAGCTGCTTAATTCACGTTTTCCTCTAATTGTTGTTTGTTATCTTGCCAACGGTATACACAATATTTTAGACATTCTGTCTATATGTAAATCGTGTATGTTGGACTTTGTTTGTGTACATTCTTCTTTCTATTTTTAGAAGATAGTTATTGTACATAACCGCGTGCTCCGGTATAAATGTATTTTGTTGTTGGTTTTTCGGTCTGTTCATTTTACATATTTTTGTAAGTATAACGAGCTCAAGCCCAGTTGATAATAATTCTTAGTTAATTATTATTATTTTTGATTAGAGGAAAAATTGAAAGCAACAAACATATACAGGCTATAGTTGCGCTGGCAATCAGAGTGAGTGGGTTCGATCTCCACAAGATCCTCTGAAAATAGCAAAACTATAAGAATTAGTCTGACGAGAAATCGTGGCTGTTTTCGAAATAGTACTATAACTATAGCCTGTATATGTTTGTTGCTTTCAATTTTTCCTCTAGTCAAAAATAATAATAATTAACTAAGAATTATTATCAACTGGTCTTGAGCTCGTTGTACTTACAAAAATATGTAAAATGAACAGACCGTAAAACCAACAACAAATTAATTTATTTTATTTAATTTAATTTAATTTAATTTTATTTTATTTTATTTTTTTATTTCATTTTATTTTTTAATTTTATTTTTTATTTTTTTATCGCTTTTTATACCAACAATTTTTGTTGACTTACGGCCTGTACATTTTCAAGTATTCATGAAACGAGCTCAAGGCCAATGATAATAATTTTTCACTTTTTGAATTTTTATGAAAATTATTATTACTTTTATTTTTAATAATCATTTTTAGTTAGTTATTAAAAGTGGTTTTAATTGAATAGAGCAGGAAAAATGTTTAGAGACCACCGCCATAGCTTTTCTTATAGATCCATTTCGGAAGCTGCTAGGCTTCTTCATCAAAGAAATTTTGGCATGCATTGCTAACCATTAAGCTAACAATACGCTGGTTTTGATGTCATCTAAACTCATAGTTCTATTCTTCTTTTTACCATATGCATCATCCACTTCCGCCATTTGATAGTTAGTAGTGTGCTCATGATGGATTTTTTGACAGATCTGTTTTATCAGCAGAACTGCCTTACCGAGTGCTCTCGGTTTTGTTATTGCTTTTTTATACCAACAATTTTTGTTAATTTTTTTATTTTATTATATGTTTGTTTGTATTTATCAAAAACGCAGTTTAGGATTTTTGCTCGTCTGTTTGCAAATTGAGGGCATTCATCGTGTTTCTGCACGATTGCCGAATAATAATATGCAGAGAACAGCAATCCAAACAATGAAACAACGATCAGCGCCAACAAAGCGCACACAGAGCGTCACATATCTGCAAGCAGTCAAGCAATAATTTTTATACACGCATACTAAGCAAAAAATCCCATGCAACTCTGATAAGTTTAAAACTAACATCAACTACAGCATACTCAGGCACATATTATATTTTGTTACGCGTATGTTTGTTGGACTTCCCTATACCGGGCAGAGAGCTTTTTGCACATCAAAAAACGTCCAGTTTGTCTTATAAATATGAACTTCACTCTAAAAGTTTAATAACAAACAAAAATAGTAGCCATATACTAACAATGAGTGTGAGACTAAGTTTGTCTCAAATACCTGTACCCAGGTTACGAATTTAAGTTTCAGAACGCTCTTCGTAAAAGTTGCATATCGTTTTTACATGCTCACTGGGATATGAAAATTTCAAAAGAATTTATGGATATATGCCTCCTCTTCTTGCACACAGTTGTTTCTAATGCTCTTTTGTTTGCAGAAGTGCCGCTGGTAATGATGATGATGACAGAGCTCAATAAACTGGCTTAAAGCGATAAATTCAAATATATTTGATGACACATGCACTTTAATGTCTTTCTCTCAAGAAGAAGATGCTGCTCGTACACGAACATATATACATATTTATATTAAGTACCATGTATATATACTACAAACCCATATAAATGTATATATATTTTCGTCAGTTTTCAGTACGGTAAATGACATTTTTTGGTGTTAGTGAGTGTGGGTGCACTCAAACAAAAATTTTGTAACTTTATTTATGACTGGTATTGAAATTTTGCAACAACAAAATCTTTTGTAAAGTTGAATTTATTGTATATTTTTCATATTTCTTTGCAATAAGCAATAACAGCCTAAGTAAAGGTATGACGAAATTAAGTTGTTTCCACTAAGTTCATAATTTCGAAAATTTCAAATTAAAACGCTCTTCTAAAAATGACTTTGGCTGTTATTACTTGTTGCCACTGATTTGTAGACGACATATATGACATAGTTTTACCCATGAATACTAATACAACCCATAAAGCTTTACTGTTATATTTTTGTTGCTTAACACTTCAACTATTTGCAGCGCTATAAGAAATATAAATTCTATATCTCCATTTAAGTGCTTTTAATCCGGTGCTTAAATACTAAAATTGCATGTTTGGTGGGTGTTAGCCGTCCATTCACTAGGCTCTTCAGTCAAATATGTTATTAACTTGTCACGAAATAATTGGTATATACAGGGTGGCTGATGAATTTTGCTACATTAAGAAACTCAAATAATTTTTTTTTCGGTGCATGGAATTCTTTTATTCATGCTAAAGCTCATTAAATTTTATTAAATATAGCTTAATTAGTTTTAAAAATAATGGAATTTAAATGCCCCCCCCTGCTCGTCGATGCATGTGCGGCATCTTACCAAAAAGTTGTTCATTACTGCTTGGAGAGTTGAGACAGGAATAGCCGCAATTGTTTCTCGAATGGATTGCCTTAGTTCATTCAAATTTGTTGGTTTTGCTTTGAAGACTTCCTGTTTGCAATAACCCCACAAGAAAAAGTCAGGTGCAGTAAGGTCAGGCGACCTGGGTGGCCAACGGAATGTGGAGTTTCTGGATATCAGCTTATTGGGAAATTTTCGTCGCAATTCTGTCATAACAGGTTGGGCTATATGAGGAGCTGCACCATCTTGCTGAAACCACACAGAGTTGAAAGAAATTCTCATTCGGCGTAATTCTGGATAGAAAAACTCTCTCAACATGCTCAAGTAACGGTCTCCAGTAACCGTAACGGTGTGACCGTTTTCTTCGAAGAAGTAGGGCCCGACAATGCAGCGTGATGAAACTGCACACCACACTGTGACATGAAGTGGATGCAATTCCGTCTCATGGAGTATCTGTGGGTTGGAAGCACTCCATATTCGACAATTTTGTTTGTTTATGTTGCCGTTTAAATCGAAATGGGCCTCGTCAGACATGAAAAGACAGTTCAACATGTTTCCATCCTCTTCCACCATTTGAAGCATCTTCTGGCAAAATTCCAAGCGAATCGGCAAGTCTGCAGCGTTCAGTTTGTTGGTCATTTGAATTTTATATGGGAATAAGTCCAAATCTTTGTGCATAATTGACTGTAATGACTGTCTGCTTACACCCATTTGAGCAGATAAGCTTCTTGTCGAAACACGTGGATTGTTTTGTATGGCAGCAGCTACAGCAGCGATTGTTTCCTCCGTTCGAACTGAAGGGTTTCGATGGTAAGGTCTTCTGTTGACTGTCCCATGCTCGGCAAAATTGTTTACAAGTCTTATTATGGTCCATCTGCTCGGAGGATTGCCGCCAAACGTGCGCCTATACTCTCTTTGAACCGAAACTACGGACTCCAGTGCGTGATAGCGGCGGACAATCCAAATTCTTGTTTCAGTGTCCCAGTTATCCATTTTTGTTAAATGTAAAAGTCAATCTGCAAAATAAAAAAAAAATTAACCAGATTCATTAAATAGAAAAAAAGTTATTTAATTTTTTTTTGGTAGCGGCTTTCATCAGCCACCCTGTATATGTATATGCATACATAACCGTATAATTTCATATTTATATTTGTGAAATTCTAAGGAGTTCAATCTAACCATAATAAACATTTGTATGAGTACATCTATTACATAAACGTAGTTGAACTTTTTGAAAAGTAAATTTATTTCATGGTATCCTGCATTCGTGATCTAAGAAAGAAAAAGATTAATCCTTACACATTATAAAATGGTAACAACAACAAGTCTGTGCATTATAGATTATAAAGAAAATGCAGTTGGGGGGTCTTCAAATAAAAGCACACCAAGAGTTTTTAAACTACTGTATGGAATTGAATGGCTTTTTCGGTGAATTATTTTTGGAGGTCTATATTGGAGATTATGGCACAGATACGTAAAATAAAGTAAAAAATATAAAATATAATAAAATAAAATAAAGTAAAATAAAATAAAATAAAATAAAATAAAATAAAATTAAGTTAAACGAAATGAAATAAAATAAAATAAAATAAAATAAAATAAAATAAAATAAAACAAAATAAAATAAAATAAGATATATTAAAACAAAAGAAGGCAAAATAAAATAAAATAAAATAAAATAAAGTAAAATAAAATTAAATTAAATAAAATAAAATAAAATAAAATGAAATAAAACCAAATTAAATTAAATAAAATAAAATAAAATAAAATGAAATAAAATAAAATAAAATAAAATAAAATAAAATAAAATAAAATAAAATAAAATAAAATAAAATAAAATAAAATAAAATAAAATAAAATAAAAGAACATAAAATAAAATAAAATAGAATAGAATAAAATAAAATAAAATAAAATAAAATTAAATAAAATAAAATAAAACAAAATAAAATAAAGTTAAATAAATAAAATAAAATAAAATAAAGTAAAATAAAATAAACTAAAATTAAAATAATAAAATAAAATTAAATTAAATTAAATAAAATAAAATAAAATAAAATAAAATAAAATAAAATAAAACCAAATAAAATGAAATAAAATACAATAAAATAAAATAAAATGAAATAAAATAAAATAAAATAAGATAAAATAAAATAAAATAAAATAAAATAAAATAAAATGAAATAACATAAAATAAAATACAATAAAATAAAATAAAATGAAATAAAATAAAATAAAATAAAATAAAATAAAATAAAATAAAATAAAATAAAATAAAATAAAATACAATAAAATAAAATAAAATGAAATAAAATAAAATAAAATAAAATAAAATAAAATAAAATAAAATAAAATAAAATAAAATAAAATAAAATAAAATAAAACCAAATAAAATGAAATAAAATACAATAAAATAAAATAAAATGAAATAAAATAAAATAAAATAAAATAAAATAAAATAAAATAAAATAAAATAAAATAAAATGAAATAACATAAAATAAAATTAAATAGAATAGAATAAAATAAAATAAAATAAAATGAAATAAAATAAAATAAAATAAAATAAAATAAAATAAAATAAAATAAAATAAAATAAAATAAAATAAAATAAAATAAAATAAAATAAAATAAAATGAAATAACATAAAATAAAATTAAATAGAATAGAATAAAATAAAATAAAATAAAATAAAATAAAATAAAATAAAATAAAATAAAATAAAATAAAATAAAATAAAATAAAATAAAATTAAATAAAATAAAATAAATCAAAATAAAATAAAGTTAAATTAAATTGAATAAAATAAAATAAAATAAAATAAAATAAAATAAAATAAAGTAAAATAAAATAAAATTAAAATAATAAAATAAAATAAAATAAGTTAAACTAACACAAAATAAGGCAAAATAAAATAAAATAAAATAAAATAAAATAAGATATACTAAAACAAAAAAAGGCAAAATAAAATAAAATAAAATAAAATAAAGTAAAATAAAATAAAATAAAATAAAATAAAATAAAATAAAATTAAATAAAACAAAATAAAATAAAATAAAACAAAATAAAATAAAATAGAATAAGATTAAGCAAAATAAACTAAAATAAAATTCAGTAAAATAATATAAAATAAAATAAAATAAAGGCCAAAATAATAATTTTTCACTTTTTGAATTTTTATGAAAATTATTATTGTTTTTATTTTTTTAATAATCATTTTGAATTAATTATTAAACGTTTTTTAATTGAATAGAGTAGAAAAAACTGTTGGTATAAGAACGCAGACATGCGAAATCTGTGGTAGGCATGTGCTAGTGTCTCCCACAATAAGAAGCGTTTTTTAACGGTTCGATGAAGCAGACTCTCCTTATACCGATTACACTCTCGTTTAACCGTATTGAGACTGCCACTTTTCTGGAACTTCCAAACGCCAGGAAAGATGGATGACAATCATCGCTAAGGAACGTGCTGGGCGAATTATCATTATAAAGAGAACATCGAACTTCAACGATCTAATAGAAATTATCATTTAGCTTAATATAAATAAAAGAAAAGCCTCAAACTAACTAAGCTACTAATAGTTTTTATAATGCTATAGAATATATATAAACTCTCCGAGTGCGCATAGGTAGCCACTTACCCTTTCATGATTTCCCTTTATTTATGTCTATCCATAATGAGCCAAAAAATGAATCGCTAATAACACAAAATGCTATTGTTTGTTTTATAGCTTTTTTTAATTGCAAAAACAAAAACAAGTCGCAGCATCTAACCGCTTAAGAGTGAGAGTTCTGCCTCTGCGCTGCTGCGGATGGCTTGTGGAAAAGCTAAAAAAAATTTTAGCGTAAAATTTGTTTTAATTGGCGCGAAAATATATTCTTCATTTCTATTTAACATATTGACTTAAGTTGGTGTTGATTGGCTGTGAAATTAAGCTTGACGGATTGATTGATGCAGGAAATTCTTTATTGGAAAGTAAAATTTTGCAAAATTGGCGTTTTAGTTGATTGACTATTTTGGAGTTTTAGGAGTTTTGATGTCTAAATTACGGTACTTAATGTTTTTATAATGAAGTGATTCCGGACAAAATGAAAATGAGATGAAGAAGCCAAAACCAGTAGGAAAGTGAATTTCCTTAAGTGCTTCTTTATTATTTATTACTTATAAAGAGTATTGAATTGAAAATTTTTTTTAAGGAAAGTAAAATCCTGCGTCTATGTATATATAGGAGAAAAAATATAATTTCTGTCTAGCTTGTGTCATGTCAATAACGAGGTTCAAGGGCCGAGATCTGAGGGCGGTATCTACCGACTCGGTGTGTAGGTCATTCAGAGCCTGCATGTGGTTCCACGGATCAAACAGTAACAGAATAATGCGATGCCAGATCTTATCATAGTGCTCACGGAGGTATTTTCTTATATTCCTAGGCGGTGGAGCTTTTCCAAAAGCTAGGCTTATGCCAATTCAGTAAAAAGTTTCCTTTGTGTACTTCCGCGTTCTCTCTGACGTTGATAGTTTTTGTAATTGATGCAAACTTTGTCGCGGATGGAATATGTATTTGCTGCATGATAGATAATTTGAGGAATCGTTTCAAATATTGTTTGTTTTTTTACGTATTCCTCTTCCTCGTACAGTCATTATCTCTTTCATTCTCGCTTGCCCTTTAGAACTCGCTCAGTCTCCTCCTCAACCTCTCCTTTGCATGTCTATCCCAAATCCCTTTCATATTTTTCTAGCCCTTTCTCGTTTAAAAATTTTATAGCAACCTCTACTAACTTAATATTCCAAACCGCTACTTTATCTTCCAAATCTGACCAATCTGCTCGTAGCTTAAACACACCTAAATATTAATTGATTTCACACATGCCCATTGTACAACATTTTTTCTTAAATATTTTTAATTGCTACCAGCATTACATGTAAATTAGAGTAAACGCTTAGGAAAATAAACAATCTCCTACAGCATGTGCTCGCTAATTAAACAGAAAAATTGGAAGAGAAGCAGTGGGTGATCAGCAAAAACAATGCCTTTAATTGCGACGTGACCAGCTGCGTTGCACGTTACTGCCAGCTCCAATTGGTTGAACACTTTTAATTTCAATAATGCACGTCAGCTTACTAAAAAAAGTGGGTATAGAGTAAAAAAGAAAGAACCAGTACACGTACAAGACTAATACCAAAGTACTTTGAAAAAATAAGTAGAAGTATAACTACGGTACCTGTACTTACTTTTTTAGAACTTTGATAAGTATTGTGATTCCCAAAATATTTAATTTTTCTTTTTTTTAAAACCATACACAAGTAAACTTAATTTTAAAAAAAATATTCCTTGACTTTTTTTATCGAAAAAGTTCTTACAAATGCTTTAAAATACTTTGCAATTCGAAGTATAAGTATTGTGGTACTTGTATGTAGTACTTTATCTTTTAAAGCTTTCAATTGTTGCACTTATTTGGTACTTTTACAAGTTTATGCTCAGTACTTTAAGGTCTGAATTAAATCTAACTTCAATTTAATTTAGCTAGCGATCGCCCAGTGGTTGAAATCCAACCACAAAACTTTAATTCATTTTAATTATTTTCTACTAATTCTATTCGCCTTCTTTTCCTTCCTTTCCCTGCTGTTCTTTCCTTAGTATATTTTCGTTTTCTTTGAATTTCTATTTTTATTTTTTTGTTGTTTTCTATTTTACGGTCTCCTTTTCTTGCTTATCCCTTCCGTTCCCTCCCGGTCCTTTCCTTTTCTTTCCCTTCTTTTCCTTACCTTTTCTTTCCTTTCCTTATTTTATTTTATTTCAATTCACAAAAACCTAACCACAAAAAATACAAAAAACAAAACTACGGTATTGAATACTCTTTATGAATAATGCATTATTTTGTTTTTTAAATACTGTTTGTATCATCAATCAAGTTTACATATTTGCTCAAGTTTTTGTTTGCTTAATCCCGGAAAAAGGGAAATACTTCATAGGAGTATCAGAGTACTCCAACACTTATCCTCCTTCATATAAAAGAGATGGTCCAATTTACATGACAATATCCTAGGATCACTTACTCTATCTCGGAGTACCCCATTTTTTTGCTTCTGTATACTCCATGGAGGACCTATGCGAGAGTACGCTCAAAATGCTACCAAAAGTATACTTCATAGAGTTTTCAACACCAAAGCGAGAGAGGCAGCGTGTAAATGTGATAACCATAGAAAGAAAAAACATAGCTGCACTTCTCTAACTAAACAATTTTCCGAAACAAGCCTGACAGCATAGCAAAGGCTGCATACTTTGAGGCAGTGTCAGGATTGCCGTACTTCATTGTCGTGTCCATTAAACATTTCCAAATATCCGAAATATGACTAATAAATTTACGCTTCTTTCATATTTTCCTTTATTAAAAATAAAAAATTACTTTTAAAATATATACAAAAACAAATTAATTTTTATCACACATGTGTGGCCACTAGCAAAAGGTGCTAGGTTTTACATCCAAAAAGCAACAATTTTGTATACGGCAAAATTTCCTTTTGGAAAACGCGTTGCACTGCAGCTACAGGTGGTGCATTTGTTTATATTGAGAGCCCCTCCGGCACATCTGAAAAAAGGATTTCGCAAATTCATTTGGAAGTGGAATAACATCTTCTGATGGTTTTTACTTCTCAGCAAGTTGTTGTCAATAAATTGCAGTTTTTATTGCTTATACTCGGCTACTAAACCGGCGATGCGTAGGTCATAACCGGCCGACTGCATCAGAATAGTTGCGCTGTGTAAGCTTCCGCAAAAGTAAGCTTCCGATGTTCAGCATATCGGTTGTGGCATGTGCAGTGTGTGCTGTTGCACCGTCTTGTTGGAACCACATGTTTTCCAATCCCAATTCATCAAGTTGCGGCAAAAAGAACTCGTTGATCATTGCTCTGTAGCGCTCACCATTCACAGTAACCGTTTGGCCCCGAGCGATTATTGGTCAAATAAATAGTCAGCAATATTCCGCGTTCTGGAGCAGTGTAGCGTAACATTGTTTATTAACGTGTATTTCGCATGTGTTTACTACACAAATGTCAAAACAGAACTGACTTTAGGGGCCAATCGCAAAATTTATAGCATTTTCTGATAGGAGGATTACTGTTGCGCCACCCTGTATGAAGGTTACTAGGAATATTAATAATAGCTTTCTATTATTATATTTTATTTATTCCAAAAATGTGATTTTCTTCCAAAAATTCATTATTTTTTTTTTGATTTTGACATCAGATTTATTTAATAGTGAAAAATTATCTGATTTTTGTTTGGGAAATATATTTCATAAATATGCGTTGGTATTGGTATGGCGGAGAAAAAACTAGAGATGGTGCAGGAAATCGATAAGGAATTGACAAAAAGTTGAATTTACGAATAATACAATGTTTTACATCTGTGTTGGTGTCATTTTGAAATAAATTTTTCTATATTGCGAAATAATTTCATTTACGAGCTCTAGGCCAATAATCAAAAGAAAGAACAACTTAAATTTTTCTTTTGATATCTTTATTTTTATTTTATTTGAGTTGATCCGATATTTCGATTTCAATCTGAAATCATCATCAGGGACTTATGGCTGAGCCTGATCAAAAGAAAAATTTAAGTTGTTCTTTCTTTTGATTATTGGCCTAGAGCTCGTAAATAAAATTATTTCGCACAATTTTAGGCCGTAAGCAACATTTTTTTTTTTAAGTTTTTTTGATTGATGGCACTGCATTACAACTTACGGGCATCATCCTGTATAGAGAACGAAAATTGGTGCCAACAATTCTTTTCTGAACCATTTGTTGTATAAGTCATATTCTGTCACATTCTAGTTAGCGCTTTACATTTCTTAGGTTATGTCAACCTCACCCATCTACTGGCAACATTTTTATCTAACCTCACTCCATTGCATGGTCTCATAACTTATAATATCCCGAGTTCGATTTTAATCATTATGTCTCCGAAACCAATTGAGATATGTAACTTAATCACATCGCTTATTTAATCACTCAGTGACGCCTGTCGTTTGATCCCCTTTTTGTGGTATCACATGTTAGGTCCACCCTCGTTCACATATTGGTCGATATCTCTGAAACTGTTTGGGTTGCCGAAATAAGGAATATCTTAAATTTTAAGTTACACGTCTAGTAATGCCATTCAATCATGCAGTTTTGAGTGATGCATACAGACAGACAGACAAAAATTTGAACGAAACTAAACACTGAGGATGGCGGAATTTTGATAAGAGATGACTTGTGTTGACTGGGATTCTTTTGGTTTAATAATGATCTTACCTATCAATTTTAATTGAATATCTGCAATGTACAGACATGGAGAGATCGACCTGTTACAATTTTTTTTAGTGTAGAGATTTTGTTTGAAAGAAATTTACAAAAAAATAGTTTTATCGATTAATAAAAATAGTAAAGTAGATTTAAGCTGATCGTCTCTTTAATATTTGCTACAAATTGGCATCTTTTTATGGCGACTAAGAATGCTATCTGAATTTTTTCATAACAGAAATGCAATCAGAAGATTGCCAACCACTAGAGAGAGTAAGCGCTTTTTGAAAAAAAAAGTTTTTAACATATTGGTTTTCCCATCCCGGCACTTGAACCTGGGCGCTGAGGTGTGGTAAGCCACAGAATCGTACTCAATTGGTCATAGATACACTAACTTGAATAGATATTGAAGCAAAAGTATATGCCGAGGTGCTAGCTTGTTGCAAAATCTTTAACCAGCAGAGACCACTAAAGCAATATTTTTATTCACAATGCTTTCAAATGTACGAGTACACCCACCTCGATCCGATGACCAGCTGCTTGAAACGTAAATTTGAATGCTAAATGAAGAAGTTCTCAAATGAACCAGAGTCAAGTAATTCAACACCGACTCAACGTTCTTAGCTGCAATGCTAGATTGTCTTGCCGTTTTGCAAATATTTCATCCAATCTGCTGGCGTTACTTACCAACCTAACTACAAGTACCGACTGTAAGATCTTTAGCAAAATTTCGGGTTACTAACAAACTACAAATATTCTTAGCCATAAACTAACAAAGCGAAGTAGACTGAGCAGATGCACGTTCACTGATAATAACACATTTTATTTGTATACAAAAAGTTTACGGGATGTTAAGAAAGCAACAAAAAACAAGTAAGGAAGTTGAAGTTCGGGTGGAACCGAACATTATATACCTAGTAGTGATCTATTATGACATCCCAATTTACGCAGGTCTATTTTAAGACTTTTCAGTTCGTATATAAATCCAGCTGATTGTTTTGAATAAAAACACTTCAAAATTCCAATGCATGCATATATTTTAAAAATTAATCTTCAAATAGACAGACGGACAGACAGACAGACGGATGGGTTGACGCAGTGGGGTATTAACTACTTGCCCGGATATTTTGCTTTATGTGTTATCCGATTTCACTTATATTTAGAAGGAGTTTACTACATACTATTGAGAAGCAGCTGACCAATTTTTATTGAAATATCTAGTTTAAATTACAAGCAATCGCCTTTAAAAATAGCAGAGCTTTTATGCTGAAAAGTGCGCGGCGCCACGCCTATTTCCTCAAAATCCACAAATTTTTTTTGCGGTCGAGTTATGTGTGCAGTATCTTATTCAAATAGCTTGCATAGTTATAGAAATATCGCGTTTTAAATACAACGAATTTTTCAGAACTATGTTAACAAACTGGGCGTGGCCCCCAACCGATTTTGCCCATTTTTACAATAAACAGTTACCTTTATATGTTCAATATTTTCGACAAATTTTGTTCCGACAAATCAATATTTGCCGGAGTTATGGCATAAAAAGTTTTGTGGAATAATCCACTATAAAAGGGGCGGGGCCACGCCCACTTGCGAAAATTTATTTTTTTCGAATTTCTTCGTTCACGTACACTCGAAAAGTGAAATAGAAATGATATAAAGCTATTTTAAGCAAAGTTATTGCTTATTAAATATATCGATGATCCTTTACAAAACCTTTTATATAAAAGTGGGCGTGGCCTTAAACGATTTCGCTCATTTTCGAAGCATTCCTTGTATTAATATAAATATGTGTGCTGAATTTCGTTTCGATATCTTGAACGGTTTTTGATTTATAATTGATAATATTTCTAAGTTCGACTTGATCAAAAGTGGGCGGTGCCACTCCCATTTTCAAAATTTTCTTGAAAAATTTATTTTCTGCCTTAATGTTAATGTACTCACAAAATGTTATCCGTATAAGTGTATTATGTACTGAATAATCACTTTTTTTGTATTTTCGTAAATGTTCTACGAGTATATATAAAAAGGGAGCGTGGCTATCATCCGATTTCGCACATTTTAAATAGAACTCGGAGATGAGTGGTACACAGGCCAAATCAAGTTAATATACCTTGCGTTAGTAGCACTACTAGGTATAAAAAGCGAGAAGACAACACTGTACCTATGTACTAAGCGTGTGGCAAACGAATAGAAGAACAAGAACAAGCAGGTAGGATGGTGTGGAAGAACAAGCAGTAAGGGAGAATCATAAGTAACCATAATAGTAGTAGAAGCAAATGTTTGCTGTTTGGGCCGAAATGCCGCAAATTAGCAATGACAAGATTATACGCTGTCGTGCTCGGCTAATGACTTGCCAAAACAACGCCAAACAATTTTATAGCGGCTTACGGAAAGCGAGGGGTATAGTGGCGCGTCGCGCTTGATTAAAACACTTTTTATTTTTCGGTTTTTTTTACATTTTGGCCATGTGTTGAAATTAACACATTCTTGGCTGATTGGCTGCTAAAGTTGTGAAAGCAACAGGCGAGAGAGCGAATTAAATAAATAAATGAAAGATGAAGAAAATTTACTTTACCTGCGCTTTATTTAAACTAAAAAAAATTGCTAAAATACTTCGTGTATTAAGCGCCAAGTTTGGTTATATGTGATTATTCACTTTGGATAAAATCTTTGATATTTTTGTAGTTTTGCTTGCTAATTTATTTAATTCATTTATTTGCTGGCATTTTTTTTGCCATTTTATTTCACCGCCCCAAACTAAAGTTAATCGCATTTTAAAAGTCCATTTCGTCCATTTTGCACCCGGAAATGGAATAAATTTTGCAGCAACTGTAAGCAAATAATTTATTTTGTGTTTCGCTCGCTCTGCGTTGCTAAGCAACTAGTCTGCATATATTAAAAGCGCACAGTAGAGCAGTGACTTATAGGTTGGGGTAGCAGCAAGTCATATACTGGGTGATCGAAAAAGTTCGCAAGTTTTTGTACTAAACATTTGTCCACTCTTTCTTTAGTCGGAATTTTTTATCAATTAATATTAACTACTTTTATGGTAAAGTTTTAATGAATCCCGATATAGAGAGTCTTAGTTTTCAGCTTACTGAAACCTAATGGACTTGAAAATATCGAACTGTGGTACGGGGCTAAATAATGATTACTAATCGTAATGATTACCGGTTTGATTAATTCCTTTCTTGATAATCCATTTAATGATTGATTACGGTTACTTTAAATTTTCAATGATTCTTTTTCAATTAATTAAAAAAATAATCAAAAAACATCAAGATTTTTTACGATTATTAAAAAAAAAATATAAATAAAAATGATCGAAAAAAGTTGTTTCGATTATTTTAGATTTATTTATTTTTTTTTGATAGTTTTGATTATTTTAGATTTTTTTTGTTGATATTTTTTAATTTTTTTCAGTTATTGTAGAAGCACATTAATAAATGCATCAAAAATAATAAAAAAAAATAATCCAGAAAAAAAAATTTAAAAAAAAAATATAATCAAAACAACTTTTTTAGATTATTATTTTTTTTTTTTGAATTTTTCTAATCGTTATCAATTAATAATTGCCTTTTCTTGAATAACCATTAACATAATCTTTGCAAATTAAAAAAAACCGTCTAATTAATTGAACTAGAGTTCGCCCAGTGGTTGAAACTCAAACAATAAACTTTATTTTATTTTATTTTTTTGCTGTAGGTTTGTTTTATCCGCCTTTTTTTCTGCCTTTCTATGTCGTTCCTTTCCTCTAACATATTTTTATTTTCCTTGATTTCTTTTTTTACTCTCTTATTTTATTTTTTACTTTCCTCAAACTTCTTTTCCTTTCCCTTCCTTTCCTTTTATTTTCTTTCTTTCCCCTTCGTTTTCTTACCTTTCCTTTAATTCCCTTTCCCTTCCCTTCCTTTCATTTCCTTACCATTCCTTTCTTTCCTTTAATTTTCCTTCCTTTCCATTCCCTTCCCTTTCCTTCCTTTCCTTTCCTTTTCCTCTTCTTTCCTTTAATTTTCCTTCCTTTCCATTCTTTTCCTTTCCTCTATTTTCTTTTAATTTTCTTCGGTGTTTAATACTTTTTATGAGTAATCATTTATTTTATTTTTGTAAACCCTGTTTGTAGGTATCAGCAATGAATTTTACATATTTGCTCATATTTTACATTGCTCGTTTAATGTATCCAACAAAGCAACTTTTCGTGCTCTCAGGAGAGCAGCTGACACTGGGCATCGTAGCCAGTAATCAATACAATAACAACAACTAAAGCAAAAATGCATGACAGAGTATCTATAGTGCGAATACTTATTTTTCATTGGTCCACTACCAACTCTTCGCACTCACAGTGAGAGCCGACCACACGAATAACACAAAAACATGCATGGCAAGTCTACTCACACTACTACGGCTCTTAATTTTTTCCTACAAAGCAACTCCTCGGCCATGCTCACGATTCAGCATAGTACACAAAAAGCAAGTACACACACACACAGCGTGTCTATAGTGTGAATAAGTAAATGTGTAGTGGTGTAACTCTTATGTTAAATTTTTTATATTAAAATGATTTTTTAAATTTTTTTTATTTACGGATAAAAGTACACCTCAAAATTTCCTATCTATACATATATAATTTGTATACCTTAGAACTATAGTTTAGCAGAAAACGGTTCTACATTGCATTCATCTTGTCTATTTATATATAAGATACTAATCAAATTTAACAAGTCTGTTTTCAGTCCAGGAAAACCCCAAATATGGCCCTTCCCTCTTTAGACGTTTGGTCGACAAACACAAACTGCCCAAATGGAAAGAGCACCTAAGCACTTGTAAACCCTGAAAAAGCACAACAACAAATCGATTGTCTTTCACGATCCGCATTATATCTCCTGGTGGAATACCGGAAATTCGTACCAACCAGATATAGTCAGAAAGCAGGCGTTCCCAGCGGTATTTTAAATCTCTTAGTCTCAAAAACACAGACCAGCTCTTACTCTTAGCTTTGTTTTAGATTTTACTTAAACCCAAGTATTTTACACATTCAGTTCAGACAACGGGGTCTATCAGCAATTCAAATAGAACACCTAACAGGTATCACCGATTCCCTCGGGAGAACTTAATTCATTCGACTTATAGGAATATCTTTTTGCTAGCCGTCAAGTATCAGTGAAGTTTTACACTGTTGGCATTGTTGTATAATCTACGGCCAGACCCCGGAGACCTGCCCTGTCCGATAATATTTCTCCCTGCAATTTATCAACTTTTCCCAACTGAAAAACTGGTCATATTGTAACTTCAGTAAAAAAAAGTTAGTAGTTGTTGTTGTTGTATTTAGCGACAAAAACACACCTCCAAGGTTTTGGAGATCAACCATCAAGTTGCACGTCATTACACTTTGTGGATTTTAGTCGCCTTCTACGACCGGCATACATACCTCGGGCATATTCTAACCCTCTAACCCGCAGGGTTACTCCCTCTTCATCTTCATCTCCCTTTCCATCTTCCCATTCACACTCTCACACCCTCCCCTCTTTCCCTCTACCCCTTTTTCCAGACCTTTCTCTCACTCCCACTACCTCTGCCGGTAAGTCTCACTCCCAAGCTCGTTCTAAATCTATCTGCCCCTGCTTCTTCCTCTTCCTCTTTACATTTTGGTCATTATCTCGCAACCGGGTTCCCATATAGGACTTAGAACCACTGCTCAAAACCATTATCAACACCTTCATGGTATGATCCTGAGTACACACGGACTAGTATGCCAACTGGTATGCCGCTGATGCAGAAATGGACAACAACTGTCATCTCGTGGGGCATCGCCGTGTTAAAAATACCGGTTGATTATATGGAAAAATTACAGTACTTGAACTAATTGAGGAGTTTGACAAAATAGTATTTAACTAGCACACACCTTGTAGATTTGACTGAAGGGTAAGGACCGCTATGCGAACTTATAGTTTAGAAGATCTATATTCTCTTTTGTTTGCCTTACCAAGGTAATGGGATCCTAGGAGTCTTTGGTCCAAGTCTACAACAATGTGAAGAGCTACAAGTTTAGTCTATCTGAGTAGTTCTTCATTACTACTAAAATGAAACTAAAACCACAACTATATAAACTCCCAGCCATCAGCTGTTAAAACAATCAAAATTAACTTTTCATACACCCAATATTTCGCACACCCCACTATGGCGTCAATTATAGAGGTCCAGCGCCGTAAGCATATAACCCGACGCTCGAAATAACTACCAGTCGGAGTTCGTAAGCTAGCGCACAGCAAATAAGCGATGCCGGCGCATTGATAAGCACATTCGTAAGCCGCCTTAAAGGTTTGCGTTACTGAATGAAATAAAATCACTTTTACGACTGAGCAACACTGCGCGGTTATGCGGCCTAACGCGTTTCCTCGCAAACTTAACTCAACTGTTACATAACAAGCACTACGCTCAAGTAAGTCACAAATAAGGCTACCAACAAACATATATTTCCGTACATTTATTTGTTTTATCTGCTTTGGTGTATCCTTCTTGCGATTTGTGAGCAAGGCACTTAGCCACGCATGCTCCGCTATTTCCAGCATTTCTTTCTTCTTCTTCTTTTTGTGTTGGGCGACTGCTGCGTGAAAATGAAAATTGAAAAGACCCAACTCTGTTTGTTCCGGCACGCTGAAAACGTGAGCAATTGAAAAGTGAGCGCGCGCACGCATGCGCAATCTTCCTCTTCCTTAAGTAGCCGCCAGTCACTAGCCACAAAGCCGCCAACCGTTCACCCAACAGCGCACGCAAAGGTTAGTATGAACCAATGAGACGTGTTCGGACCATAAATGCGAGCAACTGCGCTTCTGCTGGCTAAGGCAAGGAAGCTCCACAAATACGTAGATATCCTACACAATATATTTAGGTACGCTTGTAAGATACATATGTACTACGTGTATTCTTCTTGGGAGTGGAGAAAAGCAAAAGTTGCACGCTCAGAAGCGGAAATGATGCCGTTCGTTGCGGTCACAGCTGTCGCTTTTACTTGAGGTTCTTTTGTTCAAGTGCATGTATGTAAGTGTGTATGTATAGAGCGGTAATTGAAATAGAGCTGGATTAGAGTACGTGCAATAGATTTTCATTGTTAGAATGATAAGAGCCAAGTGCGATACCCTTTCCTGTACGATCTGTGAGCCTTAAGATTTCATCGCACTTGTTAGTTGTTCTGCATAATTAATTTTCAATTACATTAATTAAGGGGGAAATGCTTTATGCACTGGCCGTGCTTAAGCCATTGTTACTAGGTGCTCTATTAGCAGGCATCTCCGTGTGAGACTGATTTCTTCTTTTGAAGGAATACCCACTAAAACCTAACCTCCCATGGCTCGCGCATTGTTCCATATGTGGGACTGCGCTTAGCTTTACGCAGACGCCGATATAGTTCAGCGAATTAAAACACAGCTGCTTCGCGAATGAGTGAAGGTGCTCCAGCTCAGAAGAGATTCTTATCGCCACCCGCCGGTGGAATCAGAGGAAGAGGGAGACCACCACTCCGATGGAAAGACCAAGTGGAGACCGATTTGCGATCCCGCTTTGTTTCCAAATGGCGCCAGTTGGCGCAACGAAGAAACGACTAGCGAGCTATGTTGGACGGTCAAAATCACCCGGGCGGTTAGATGCCCATTTAAAGAAAAAGAAAGAAGCTTAGCTTACTTCAAGTACAGAAGCGCGCTATGTGGGCTCTGCGGATACTTCCACGATGACGGGCTAGACAACCGTCTTCTTGTTTTGAGCGGAGTCTGGTCCTCGAGTATCTGCTGACCATATCCCATCTATCCTTTTCGTAAATCATCTTTGGGATGACACTGCTCGCGATAGGTCCCCTAGTGTCTCTTTCGCACGACTTCCTGTTGGACAATTTAGACAATTTATTCGCAGAAGTAACCGTGTTAATACTTGGGTCAGTAGAAGTCAACCTCTCCTTGAGACCGTTGCAACCATGGCTCTAATTCGGGAATTAATTCCTTGGTCCATCCACCACCACTCCGATGGAAGGACCAAGTGGAGACCGATTTGCGATCCCGCTTTGTTTCCAAATGGCGCCAGTTGGCGCAACGAAGAAACGACTGGCGAGCTATGTTGGACGGTCAAAATCACCCGGGCGGTTAGATGACCATTTAAAGAAAAAGAAAGAAGCTTAGCTTACTTCAAGTACAGAAGCGCGCTATGTGGGCTCTGCGGGTACTTCCACGACGACGGGCTAGACAACCGTCTTCTTGTTTTGAGCGGAGTCTGGTCCTCGAGTATCTGCTGACCATATCCCATCTATCCTTTTCGTAAATCATCTATGGGATGACACTGCTCGCGATAGGTCCCCTAGTATCTCTTTCGCACGACTTCCTGTTGGACAATTTAAACAATTTATTCGCAGAAGTAACAGTGTTAATACTTGGGTCAGTAGAAGTCAACCTCTCCTTGAGACCGCTGCAACCATGGCTCTAATTCGGGAATTCATTCCTTAGTCCATCTTCCTGCTGCACTGATGCTCCATTGTAGTTGCCAGCGCCGGCTTGATTGTCTTCTCGCCTGCGCGGCAGCAACGTCTCTACGAACTGTTGAGCGGAGGTCACAAATTTATGTTTCTTTCTTCCGCGGGAAGGTATATTGGTATAGTCCCTTCCGAGATTGTATTATATCCGCCAGATATCTGCACCGTGCAACATCACAGCTTTCTCACACAAGGCTGTGGTGCGCCCATATTTGTAATTAGGTGACTCAGATTCCGCTATAATGGGAACAGCCTTCTCGTATGAACTTCGAAAGTGGCCTGAGGAGCTGAGCTTGCTGTCTAGCCGTATTTGTTGATCCCCAACAGCCATATTAATGATGGTGGGAATCCGTCTCTCTGCTGCGCATCACTTGATTTAGTATGGTCTGTGCGATGTCGCAGTTTTGTGCTGTTATAACCACATTATAGCCACATCGTCTGCAAAATCGACTAAAAAATTGCTTGCTGGCATCTGTAGGCGAATAAGTCTGTCGCACGTAACATTTCAAAGGTCGGGGCCCATTGAGTTCACCTTTATTTGGTCTTGCGTCATTCCTTACGCTAGCCAAAGGTATCTTAAGTAGTCCCTTATTATGTCTAGCAAAAGTATGTCGGTACCTTGAAGGAGCTTTCTACTGCGTCAAACATGTAATCGCACATGGCGCAGTTTAAGGCATTTTTAACATCCAAAGTGACCAATATTACTATCAGTCTTGCCTCGTGGCTTGCTATGGCATCAATTGTAAAGTGCCCTCTCCGAAATCCATGTTGTAAGTGGGACAGTGCTGCCTCATTGTGTGTAGCTGTCGTTAGGCGTTGTTTACTAAGGTTCTAAATCATTCTTATCGCTGTGTCGTTCATACACAGAGGGCGGTTTAGGTCCGCTGTTACCTTCGGGATAAGGACGAGTCGTGTTGTCAGCCATCTGGAGGGAAAGATTCGTGTTTCCAAACATTTGTTGTACATGCGCAACAAAAGCTCATGGAAATTAGTAGCAGTTAGCCTAATAGCTTCTGCGGGTATTCTATCGGGTCCAGAGCCTTCCTAGTATTCTTCTCGGGTTACTTGCTCCTTCTCTCTGGTAGGAGCGTCTATAGTTCTTCTCACACTTCCTTCGTTCATCATCTGGTTTAGCGAGCAAAATTTGTTCATAACTATTCTGTACCCTTCTTCCATTGATCCACTTGATCAGAGAACGCTTTTTAGCATTTGCGCTTGCTTCGTTTTATGGTGGCGCCGAGAGCGTTCTTCGCCCCCTTGTATGCTTCCGGCCTTTGGAGAGCCTCAGATCTGTTACTTGCTCACTCGCTAATGTCCGCATTCTGTGACATGTTTTGATGTTGCACCAGCATACCTACTTCTTGCCTCGCCATCTTTCTTTGCGTGACATAGAGACATTGCAAGCATGACGCAGACATTGCATGGTATCTTCAACCGTCTCATGCGCCGTATTTGTACTGTTGGTTATATGTTGGGCCTTCGCCAGTATAGCGGCGGGGAAACTGGCGATGTCAACTTTAGATGCATCCCATTTAAGGTTTTTGTGTGACATTTTCATCGCATGTGTCTGGCCCGGGCTGAGTTGGAGTGTGATGTAATTGTTGTCACTACCATTAAGGTCCTCTATCACTATCCACCCAACCGCGTTTGGCAAAAGGCTTTCTAAGACGAGGTTTATATCAAAATTTGTGTACCTAAAACCCGGGCGTAGGTACGTGGACGACGTGAGCATGGTCGGTATGACCATACAAAGCTGGGCGGTAATCTTTAGGATTAACTTGTGTCTGGTATTAGTTCCGGGCATTCCCCAATATACTGTTCTAGATATAAAATATTCTGTGACAGTTATGTTCCGCGTTTGATCCAAGATTTAGAGCTTGTCTTTCAACCTTTGTGTATGGAAATTTGGGAACAGGTAACAGCCACAAAGTGCATCAAGTGGGCTATTGTTGCGAAAATTTCGCTTTCTCTGAAGCAAGTGCTTCTCTAAAAGTGCTACATGACCCAGACCCGGGAAGATGGTCGAGATTTTGTGATGTACAAGGGAACTTCTTTTGAGCTATTTCCTTTTTTTATACCTATTAGTGGTACGCACACAAGGTATATTAACTTCATTCGCCTAACGGTAGTATGTAACTGCATAAACGGGTCGAGATAGATTTTGCCTTATATACGAGGTGTGTTCAAAAAGTATCGCGAATTTTGTGTTTTTTCAAAAATTATTTATTTATTCATGAATATCTATTTTGTCCCCTTCAAAGTAATCCCCATGAGATATTATACACTTGTGCCAACGGTTTTTCCAATCTTCGAAGCACTTCAAAAAATAATTTTTTTGTATCTTGTTCAGCTCCTCCTTCGATGCCGTCTTTATCTCGTCAAGAGAAGCGTGTCGTCGTCCTTTCATGGGCCTCTTCAGTTTAGGGAACAAAAAAAAGGCACAGGGGGCCAGATCTGGGGAATACGGTGGCTGCGGCATCATTGGTGTGTTGTTTTTGGCCAAAAAGTCGCGCACAAGCAACGATGCGTGAGCAGGGGCGTTATCGTGGTGCAAAAGCGATTTTTTGTTCTTCTTTGCACGTCTTCTCGGCCTTCTGAGAACATTTTGTACCACCGATAAACGTTGCTTCGGTCCAAGGTAGCTTCTCCGTATGCCACAGTCAACATTCGGAATGCATCCGCGCACTTAATTTCGTTTTTCACACAAAATTTGATACAGGTTCTTTGATCCAAAACACGTGCAAGCAAAGCAGCTGTCAACAATTAACTGAACATTCAAAATGGCCGAGCTTGTCGGCATAAGTGAGAGCCATGAGTACCAACATAACGCCACAAAAAATTCGAAATTCGAATAAACGTAACCAGCGAAAATTCAAAATTCACGATACGTTTTGAACACACCTCGTATATGAAAAGGTTCAGGAGGAAAAGAGAAACTGATTATGCCACGTCCGTGCGTCCGTCCGTCCGTCTGTTAACACTATAATTAGAGTAAATTTTGAGATATCTTAATGAAATGGTACGCAGGTTCCTTGGCACTCATTTCCGAGCGCTATTTAAAATCGGATGGTAGCCACGCCCACTTTTTATATGTAGAATATTTTCGAAAATACAAAGAACGTGATTATTCAGAACATAATACACATATAACAACAGCATTTGGTGTGTACATTAATGTTAAGGCAGAAAATACATTTTTCGAGAATTCTTTGAAAGTGGGCTTAGCACCGCCCACTTTTGATTAAGTCAAGTTTAGAAATAATATTAATCATAAAAACTGTTCAAGATATCGAACGAAATTTAGCACACATATTTATATTAATACAAGGTATGTTCCGGAAAAAATGGGCGAAATCGGTTAAGGCCACGCCCACTTTTATACGAAAGATTTTGAAAAGGATCATAGATATATTTATTAGGCAATAAATTAGCGTACAAAAGCTTTATATCATTTCTATTTCACTTTTAAAGTGTACGTGAACGAAGAAAGTCGAAAAATATAAATTTTTGAAAATGGGTGGGGCCTCTCCCCATTTATAGTGGATTATTCCACAAAACTTTTTATGCCATAACTCCGGCAAAAATTGATTTATCGAAACGATATTTGTCGAAAATATTGTACATACAAAGATAAATGTTTGTTGTAAAAATGGGTGAAATCGGTCAACGACCACGCCCAGTTTTTTAACATAGTTCTTAAAAATTTCATTGTAAAATGTTAAACGCGATATTTTTATAACCATGCAAGCTATATCAATAAGATTTTGCACATATAATAAGCTTTTTAAGCAAAACTCGGCTGAGAAAAAAATTTGTGGATTTTGGGGGGAAGTGTTCGTGGCTCCGCCCACTTTTCAGCATAAAAGTTCGGCTATTTTCAAAGGCGATTGCTTGTAGTTTCAACTAGATATTTAAAACAAAATTGGTCAGCTGCTTCTCAGTAGTATGTATTATACTCCTGCCAAAAATTAAGTAAATCGGATAACACACAAGTAAAATATCCGGGAAAGTAGCTAATACCCCGCTGGAATGGTTAGGTAATATATCTTTTTTGATTTTCATAACTTTCGTGAACATAATTTGTCTGTAAGTATGAGAAGAAGAAGAGATGGACCCTTCAATAAGTAAACTGAAATAATAAGGACGATGAGCTAAGTCGATTTAACCATGTGCGTCTCTCCGTCCCTCTGCGTGTCTGTTTGACTACTTGAGCGAAAATTTTTCAAATGTGGATGGCAGTGGTTAGTAGGGTATGTGCATTTGGCTTGTAAACATACATTTACACCCCATTAAATTCAAAACTTGGGCGTTTGCTAGCAAAAATGTGAACTTTTATTAGAGCTTTTACCATTAAAAATATTTTATGTTTATTCATTTGAAAAGTTCAGCATTTTAAGAGAGATCGTGAAAAAAACCTAACTTTTACCTAACTTTTTTACTTTTGGCATACGACCTAAGCACTCCTATTAAAACTCAAATATATTTTGAAATGTATTTTCAATCAATCAGCAAACAGTTTTGGTGTTTCCATCAAAATAGTTGCACAGCCGCTAACCACTAAATGCCATCAAATCAACGAGTTATGACCGATAATCATCTAAGAGTAACTTCGAATCTCATACACCGTTGCTGTTGTTGCCCATGTCGTGACTCATTGCCATCTCACTACAAATCAAATCAAATGAAATGAACTGAAAGGAAATATTAAATGCACCAAAACCAAAAAAGGCGATAATCTAAAATATGAACAACAATAACAAGATAAAAGGCATTGAATTTGCATGCCACATTTGCTGGTGCAAGCAAAACGCGAAATGAAGAGCGTGAAGTTGCACGTATTAAAGCATTCAATAGAGCAGCGCAATAAAACCACCCGCCGCTTGAAACCACCGCTTGCGTTGATGGATGAATATGAGAAACCCTGCATACCTCCGTTTGCTGTTTCCAACCACTCTAACCACCCACTATAACTGCGAGCTTTTTTAATAGTGTCAATGCCAACATTATGACCAGCCAAACAGACCACAACCAAATCAGCTTCAATGTCAGCTGTCTTTAATAGCATGCTTTTTGTGAAAGTTCACCCGCGTCTAAGAGTAAAACTTGCAACGAATTATAAATCAATGTAGCGCTAAAGGAATATGGCATTTCATAAATGAATGCATAAATAACGAAATGCAAAGTTATGCTATGTAGCGGTGAAGGAAAAGCTAATCAAAATGATTACTCATTTTTCATATGCAAACATACAGAGATATATATATATGAAAATAAAGGGTAGTCAGGCTTTAATTGAGTGTAAGTATTTGCATTCGATTTATTTTCAAAAATTTAATTTTCTCATCAAAATTTTATAGAATTTAATAATAAGTAAAATATAACATCGAAATTTCTATGCTGAAATAAAATAACATATTTAAAGCAAAGCACGAATAATGTTGTGACTTTGTAGTGGTTCGCCACTAGTCTAGTGGACGTATAAGGCACATAATTATTACGTGCTAGCGACCCAGACGGAAAAGTCATAGAGAGGTTTCTGACATCTATTCGCCTACGTTTAACTGACTGTAATTAAATAGCAGCAGACCTATTAAATAATGATTACTAATCGTAATGATTACCGGTTTGATTAATTATTTTATTGAGAATCTTTTTAATGATTGATTGCCATTACTTTAAATATTTAATGATTATTTTCAATTAATTGGAAGTAAATGTTTCAATTAATTGGAAAATAATCATTAAAAATTTAAAATAATAGTAATCAATCATTAAATAGGCTCTCAATTAATTGAAAAATAATAAAAAAAATAAAGATATTTTACGATTAATAAAAAAAATCAAAAAAAAATTGTTTTGATTATTTGTTGATTTTTTTTTTTTTGATTTTTTTTATTCTTTTTTGATTTTTTCAGTATTGCTGTAGAAGCACATAAATATGCATATCAACAATACTGAAAAAAATCAATTAATTATTGCCTTTTCTTGAAAACCAATTAAAATAATCATTACCAATTAAATAAGCCGTCTAAGTTATTGATTACTAATCAAAATTAGCAGGTCGTTGCGTGGTATTTCAGACTGGGTGACGGGTCATAATGTCAGAAGAATTAATGTCAGTGACATTATGTCAGTGACGTTAATTCGCTTTTGCAAAGAGAATTAATGTCAAATTATTTTGAGAACTAAAGTCATTGACATTAATTCTCTTTGTAAAAGCAAATTAATGTCAGAACCACTTTATATCATAAATATTTTACTTGTTGATGGTATGGTCTGTTCATTTTTACATATTTTTGTAAGTTTAACGAGCTCAAGACCAGTTGATAATAATTCTTCTTTTTTCGACTTTGATTTTTAAGGTTTTTTTTTATGACCTACTAAAAAATTTTAAATTTTTTGACCCTTTTTTTAAGAGTCTTTTCAGCATACATTCAAAAATGCTGCAGTTAGACGTAGACCGATTAAACTGAAGTACTTTCGCGCTTTCTTCTTCAAGCTGATTTGGAGCCGAAAGTTTACTGAACTACTATTTAATCTTCCTGCTAAGTTCAAATGACCATAGATTAAGTATTATGGAAAGTCCAATCGTGCGTAGCATCATGTGTAGGGAGGACCCTACGGAGGCTGCACAAAGTTACGGCTAAAACAGAAGAATGGGTACTAACGAAATATGAACGTAGAAAGGTATTAAGAGATGAAATGAAGTAAGTGATAAATCAGAATCCAATTAAAACGGCATCAAACAAATCGTAAAAAAACTAAATGATGAAAAATTTACAATGAAGCCATATACAAATTTAATTTCGCTTATACGCATTCAGGTCTACACACATACATACGTACGCAAAAGCAATGTATGTACATATGTAGATAGAACAATAGCAAACAGAGTGCTGCGAAAGAAGTGTTAATTTAATTACGATCACAAAGCGCTTGTAAGAAAAAAATAACTAACAACTGATGCTTTTAATAGCTTTTTAACGCCTCAGCTACGCAGATGATTGTTTTTGTAATTTTTTTGTATTGCGCCTACTACCATTAATTATTGTGCGAATTTGTGCAAAAGGCAGAAAATAAGCAACAACAATGAAAATTATTAATAAAGTCATAAAGCATGTAATGAAATTTAAGTGAGGCTGGATACGAAAATCATATAGCCAGCTGTTGGTTTAAGCCAGCTTTTATATTTTATAAGGGGCATTACTGGCATCTTCACTCTATATTTACTCCTAACTTCGGGTACCAATTTTCTGTATTTGAAAATTCTTCCTTGAAGACGCAAAATGGATCGATTGCCAAGTTTCATTTTGATTTTCACACAGTCAATTCTTCAATCAATATACGGCCACTGAGAGTAATAGTGATGAAATCTTCTACTCCCTCAGTTAATCGATATTCGACTTGTGATCAATATTCGATAGCTTCCGATTACCAGCAGTCAACGCTTTTTGTTTTCACTGAGTGGTGAGTAGTCAATTGAGAAGTAAAATTCTCTCTTGAGGAAAAAAATCCGATAAAATGGCCTTCTTAGGTCCTTCGGTATATTATTAGACCAGCTGGACTTTGTATGGCTTACGCAGAGAATAGAATGCGAATAATTGAAAGCGCCTCGAACGAGTACTGCTACCGATAATCTATAATTAACATAAATTAAAACAAATATGTATATATAACCCAATCCCGAAATACATAATCCCAACACTTTCAAATCCCTTAAAAATATGTCGCCAACTATAACTTTAAAGACTCTGCTTTATACTCAAATTTTAACAAAGTTTTTTGGATTATTTCTTGCCGATAGCAAGAGTTGCCAGAGTTTGCTTTGTTGGTAGTTATTTTTTATCTGCCTTGTATCTTTTCGGGTTCTCCAAAATTGTTTGGATTATGCTGGTCGGTATTAGGTGTTGCTTCACTAAAATGTATTAGTAAAAGAAGTGGAACGAGTAGACCCTCGTTTATATATTGTCACAATCATGCACGATCCATCTCCCAACGAGATAATGTTCGGACTTTGCTTAGTCAATATGTTTTTTAAAATAAACAATTTCATGAAGAGAACTCAATTATAATACTCCATCCTTTGGTACATCTGGGTATATCAAACGGCTCAAACTGCCAAAGGCGTAAATGTATTTGCACAACAATAAGGTGCTGTAGTGTAAGAACGTAGACAACAAGCATGAAGAGACCTTAAAATACAACAACCACAACGTTATTCATAAAGTAGTCAAAATATTTAGAATTGTGTGTAAAGTTGGTTATTGTTTGGTGGGCAATTATTCATCTCGTTTCAAACAAATTTCGCGTTGATTTAAAAAAGTGATAAATTTGAGCATAAACATTAACCAAGGCTATAAAGCGCAATCATCCGCAACTTTGTACATATTTATATTGCCATAAAGTAATATAATAGTGAATGCCCTGCAGGAAATTCATTAAGTAGTGAGACAAGTATATAATTCAGAACTAGGTCTAAAGTGCCTGTTGAAAAATAGTTTGATAGAAACAAGATGTTTACTAGTACAATACTGGCAGTTTCTTTTTTCAGTGTCATTTAACGAAAGAAGTACATTCACTGCTTCTAGTTGAGTTTTGGTTTTAGAAAATGTATTTTAAAATAAACACATTTAAAGAGAAATAATTTTAAACAAGCATTAGAAAACAGCTTGCTTTAATAAGCTATAAACAAGCGTTTCCAATATTAAATTAATTTGAAAGTTATAAATAATTTTAATAATTAATTTGAGTTATTCCATACTTTCTTATGTTAAGGTATATGAAATATCCTGATACCTAAAAGCAACTTTAATTTATCTATACATATATAAATACACCACATGAAAAAATTTTCAACTCCTTTTTTGGGTGACCCGTTTGACCGATTTCGATGAAGTATATACCGCAAAGGGGGCATGGCATGTAGAACAAAATATGAGAATTTGAATATCTCCAAAAGAAATTAATCTTTGGCAGGAAGATGCAAAACATAGATTTAAATAATAATCGATTATTTATTCACAACCCTAACGACTACATAAATATTAAAACCGCCGTTTTATCCTCTTAACAAATAATCAAATCATAGAATAAGTTAACTTAACTAAAGTGATTGCGCTTCATAGTTCCAGAGATTCGATAGGTCTGAACTGTACAATCTTTCTAGTTCGGAACTATAGAATAGATAATACAGCGGGAACAATTTGTACCGCCTAAGGTGTCGCCATGTTAATTCCTGTAGTAGATTGACAACGAGCTAGTACCAGTTCATTTTTCCTACATGGCAACTTACCATATAATGCGTCTATGTTCGAAAAATAATTGCAGTTGTAAAACAATTTCTATAGCCTAATGAAGTCATTAAGGTATCGAGCGTATGACGTTTTGCCCACAGCATGGCGCCACTTCACTGACGTTCGTCCGTCCATGTTCATGTCGCATATAAAAATCGAGTTAAACGCATTTGATGGTCGCCAGATAATTTATTTACCCGACACGCCCATTAAAGCCCACATATGTAGATTCAAGTACTAATTAATAACATCGCTAGAAGCGAAGGCGCACACAGAGTGCACGTATCTTGTAAACAGATTTGGTGACAACGCATGCACGCACAAACCTCTGGCTATGAATTTGGCTCGTGATGCGCACCAGTTTGTCTTGCCTTTAGCGCATGCGTGGCTACCTGTGCGCCTGCGCCAACAGCATTCGCAATCTAGATATAACTTGTCTCAAACAAATATGTTTTATATATGCAAATTTTTTCACTTAGTTGCGGCTAAAGCAAAGTCGTCAAACGCATCGTCACGCATTCAATTAGCGAAAATGGCATTTTAAGTGTTTTATCGTCAAAATTTATCACCGTTCACTGTAGCAGCCTTGGCAAATTGCCGCTCTGATTAATGTGACTTTAATTGTGGGGTAATGGGAAAGCAAAGCAGGTACAGAATTTGTTGGATCGTTTCGTTGAGTTAATAAAAAATAAAATAAAATAAAATAAAATAAAATAAAATAAAATAAAATAAAATAAAACAAAATAAAATAAAACAAAATAAAATAAAATAAAATAAAACAAAATAAAATTAAATAATATAAAAAACACAATAAAATTAAAAAATAAGATAGAAAAAATAAAATACAATAAAATATATTTAATATAATAAAACAAAATAAAATAAAATAAAACAAAATAAAATTAAATAATATAAAAAATACAATAAAATTAAAAAAATAAAATAAAATAAAAATAAAATAAAATAAAATAAAATTAAAATAAAATAAAATAAAATAAAACAAAATAAAATAAAATAAAACAAAATAAAATGAAATGAAATAAAATAATTAATCCTATCCTTACCAAGTTTCATCAAGATATCTGAAAAACTGAGGAACTAATTTGCGTACAAACAGACAGACGGCCAGACGGACATGGCTAAATCGACTCAGCTTATCGCCCTGATTATTTCGGTATACTTATTTGTGGGTCTATCTCTTCTTCTTCTCATACTTACAAACATCGGACCAAAGTTATAATACCATTTCAGGTTCATGAAAGGTATAAAAAAATAAATAAAGTCAAATAAATCGTCATCCTCTGTGCAGCTCCCACAGCTGAGAGCAAAAAAAATATTATCATGCCCCGTCATCAGGGAGATAACCCCTGCAGGTTAGGGCCTTAGGTATTCCTGTCGTGACACGCGACTAAAATACCTGGTTCCGGTGACAAGGAAATCGCTCCCAAAGCAGTCGGCCGAGTAACACAAGGTGCTTGTAGTAGAGCGTACCCTATTCATATTCGCGCAAGGCTGCCAAAGGAGAAGTATGCTAATCAACAGGAAGATGAACTTAAGTCAGCCCGAAGGTCCAAGGTCCGACTCTTGGGACAGGTAGCAGGTAGGTGGGAAACGGGGTCGCCCCTCGGCAGTGGTTTGGTTCTGCCATGGAAGCCTTCCTCAGCAAAATTGCATCTCTTTGCCCACCACTGATCTTAAAAACCACATACAAACCATAGATTACGTCTCGGTGGAACAAAAGCGAATTTCAAATTTAGGTTATTATTGTTATATATGTAATTTGCTTTATTGGTTTCATAGACTTAATCAGTACATTTCGTATAAAAAGAGACTAAAATCTAAATATTTCTTATTAAACCAATGCATACATTAAATGTATGAAGATTTCCATTAAATGTATAATAATATTAGTTTAGTTATATATTTCTAAGCAATTTAACTTTTACAAAAAAGTCAAATGGATCCATTTAAATTAATTGTTATTGTTTAATTGCTCGCTTCTTCTACTTCTTCTGTTTCTCGTATTACTACTACTCCTTATTGCAGCTCTGTATTGCTTCTTGTTACGTTCACGCTTCCTTAGTGCCTATACCACTTAAAGTGCATTTTCTTTTTATTTATAACTTATCCAAATATTTACTTAGTTAAATTAATGTATTTTGTTGTTGTTGTAATAATCATAGTAATAAAAATAATAATAGAAGTCATAAAAAATAGCTACCTAAAGAGCGCCTTAACATATATATTTGCGGTGTTCAAGTGTTTGATTGTTTTATTACTGAGTGTGCGTTCTTGTGTTTGATTAAATTGGTATTTACTTAGTAATTTATTTTATCAATAAAACAATTTTTTTTATTGGCATTATTAGATATTAGTTATTGCATAAATAGTTATTTATTATTTTATTATTTATTTTATTGATATAATTTTTCACTATTAAAGTTATTAGTTTTTATTTATTAAACTAAAAAGATTAATTAGATTTTTATAAACTTCAAAGAATTTGCATTCTTGATATTTAGAGTGTTTTTCAAATATTTTTTTTATTCTAAAAATAAGTTTTAAATAAAAAAAATTAGATTTGGTGCCATAGAGGAGCTTAATTTCAAAATAATTTTCGAAAGGTTTTATTTATTTTTTAGTTAAAAACTGATTGCATTCATAACAAATAAAAACATGTTCGAATAGTAAAATAAGGTAAACAATCATATACATTAGGGTGGGTAAAATATTCAGTGAAAATATATCGGGACTTGAGTATAGCAATAATGGAATATTCAGAAATTTTTAAATAGGGCTACTCCAGAGTTTTCCGTATTTTGCAAAAGGAAAACTTCTTTAGGTGCGTATACAATTTTCGGAAGCGAAAAGCCCATTGAACTCACGACACTGCTACAGTAACTAACAACTGTGTGCATACTTGCTTTGGTTTTGACCTATGAGGATTCATATGAAAGGTATTGGGCCCTAGAAATAGGGTTACAAAAATGTATTATAATTAACAAGTAACAAGATGTAGGTTTTAAAAAAGAGTAGCCACCTGTTCAAAATTTATTTATTTTAAGTGTGTTAGTTACACCATTATAACTGAGGAACACCTCAACTTTTATGAGTTTTTTGTTTTGTATTTTTCGTCGAGAATAAAATAAAAAATTTTAAAATCTATGATCCCCATCAAAAGGGTTGCCAGCTGTTCAAAAACTAATTTGTGATGTGTCAGTAACAACATTATGACTCAAGAATGGCTTATCCAATTTAAATGGGTTTTTGTTTTTATATTTTTTTGTCGAGAATACAATAAAAGTACTGAAATATATGATATTCGTCGTTCAAAAGGTTGCCACCTGTGCAAAATTAATTTTCAATGTTTAAGTTACACCATTATAACTCAAGGATGGCTTAAACAATTTTAACATAATATAATATATAAAATATATATGATATTCAGCAAAAGGGTTGCCACTTGTGCTAAAATACTATTTTGCCTACTGCATTCGGCTTTTGTTATTTAAATTTAGGGTGAATGTATGAGAAGGTTTGTCAGCTGTTCATAAGTTTATTATTCCTAAATAATTGTTTTATATAATTTTCAATAATGAATAAAAAATATAAAGATGTCGATGATTCAAAAAATGCCCATGGTGATAGATCGCAGGCTCCGAACAAAATCTCAGTTCTTAATTCGATCGATTATCAATAAAATAAAATTTAGACTTTGACGTGAGGTCCTTAATTCATACAAAAAGGAAAAGCTTCCTTCACATGCTGCTGGGCTACTGTCTCAGTGCTCTCGTCGTTAGAATGGAACTTATAATTATTCTACCAGTATGCGCGAACTAAAACCTTGACTATAGACCGAGGTCTGAAGTGTAAATATTCTTCAGATTTTTCGTACATTTCAGTGTTGCTATACTGATTAACAGAAAAAGAAGCGATCCATTATTGTCATTAGAAAAATACTTTGAAAAACTGCCTTCGTATTTTGATACAAAATTACTTGGGTAGTTCTTCTTCTGTTGAATATTATGTGGAGCTACAGATATTTAGCTTTATTGCTAATAAATCTTATGTTTTGGCTATTTTTTGTTACTAGGGCACCTAAGATGTCTGTGATAACAAGAAATAACAGTCAAAGTGAATTTTTAGAATTTTCTTGGAAATCAGTTTTAAAGTTTGAGATGCCACAGCAAGGGGCTAATTATGTAAGGTGCTGCCATACTTTGTGTAGTAAATCTCTCAAACTCAGTATTTAAGACCAACTAAAGTAACACACTTGCGGTCAGTTGGGGAAGTGAGTGAACCTTGTTTTGTTCCACGAAATTAATAACGGGCTCATTATGTAAAACGCTTCTTCTCGTTTAAAGAAAAATTCTTATCATATAGGGACGTTTACTCACATCAGTGACTGTCAGTAAATTGGAATTAATACCAACTTAAGGTGAAGGTGAGTGACTGCGACATAAAGTGTCACGGTGTCTTACTTAATCAGCTCTTAACCCATTTAAGGTGAATTCTTTCAACAACACTGACATATCGCAAAGGGAAAGCGAAGCTCAGCAACTAACTCATCGCAGCTATATCACGCCATACTTTTGCTACTATTATATTTATTTCGAGTTAGGAAATTATTTCTGTAGCTAAAAACTATTTTTTTGAAACTGAAGTTCACTCTTTTTGTTATTTCGAAGCAAAATATTAACTACTTCACTTCGTTTTTTGGATTTTCCAACAGGGTGGAAAGTAGATGTATAATTTGGTTTTGGTTTTTAAAATTTTATCTAACATCGCAATGACGAATAAAAACCGGAAATATTAAGCAAACTAGCTTAAAACAAATAAAACAAGCAAAAAAGTGAGTTTGGCAGTTTTTTGTTTAACAAGAAATACCTTATTTATTGGGAAAAGCCGTTAAAACTTGTGTGATAACATATTTAAGCCGAGATACTATAACGCTGGTGGTAACTATATCTTATACTAAATCGACTTTAACTATTATTGCTTGTTGCTACAGTTTTGTTTTTTGAAGTTTTAGAATTTGAGTAAATATTTAAAAAAAAAAATTTTGAAAACTTTAAGGCCTACTAACAGCCTAGCTCCATAGAAAAGCCAGTACTGTTGTGGTTAGTTAAATGTATTTTTTTAATTTTTTTAAATTAGTCATAAATGTTTGCTATTTAGTACGTGTTTGCTTAACTTAAAAGAAAAATATTTTTTAATATAATTTTTATGTGTTTCTAGTTAACATAAAATAAACTTTAAGCTAGTTCGGTTGTTTTCTTTTTTTTTTTTTGCTTTTTGCTCGCTCACAATGCACAGTGCGAAACAGCAACTTCGGGCTTTTAACGTAAGTCAACTACTTAACAAACTTCTTCTACTTATATATATGTTTGTGTGTGTGTGTGTGTGTTTGTGTCTAGATATTTATGTAGTCTTCAGTTAAACGGTTTGTTATGATTTTCAGTAGTAAAACAGAATCGTTAACTAGTAGCGCGTTTTGGCCAATTGAAGTCACCGTTAGCAGCGCGCATTGATTGGCGTTCTTTATGGTCCAATAGGTCATCAACGCTAATACGATTATTATTGCTAAGACTTAAATTTATGAACAAATATTTTAATGATTTGCCAAACGAGAAGCTTTTGACTATTTCTAGTATTTGAAAAACTTTTTTTTCTTCTCTAAAAGTAAACTCGGAACTGATTTCTTGAGCCTTTTAGGCGTTGCAGAATTTCACTGTGCGTAAAAAAACTGACAAAGGAGCTGAAATTTCTCGAACACCGGAAACGCCTAAGAAGCTTAACTAGTATTATTAGTTTAAACTATTTTTCATACCTCTAACGCTTAAATAAAAATACACTACATTCCTAAATATATGCGGTAATTCATTAGCCTAAAACGTCTCCTACTTTCTTTGAAGAGTATACTTCTTACAATTTTTTTTTTAATTTCCATTACGTATAAAAGTAAAAAAGAAGCCTATTTATAACTAAAAAGAATTATAATAAAGGACAAGCTAAAGCCTAAGCCTCGAATATCTTGTATATTGTGTTTGTGTATTTGTGTGGCTTTGTTGAAGTTTCGTTGTGCTAATTCACGTCAGTGTGTGTGTGTGTGTATGGTTAATTAATTTATATTTTTAGTGAAATACTTTTCATTCATAATTCTTCCACTCTCCCCACTTGCCTCAATTATAGCCTACTTAATATTGTTGTCCATAACGTCCTGTCATACCACTATCATAGAGTTTACCCAGCGTATCATTAGCATTACTGCTGACGGCGTGCGCTGCGACTGTGACGCCACCACAGTGCGATGTTGGCGCTTTGCCATAAACCAATGGGGATGCACCATAGGCGGCTGCCGTTGCTGTGTCGTGTTGGTATAGATAACGTTCTTTCTTGTTGCGTTTCTGTACAGTCTTCCAGATGATGTAGATGGTGAATTGGGCCAACAGGAAGAGCGCACTGGCTACTATGACACCTGTGTGGAAAGAAAAGAAGCAGAAAGTAGGTGATTAGAGAGCTGCACTTTTTTTGATAGATTTCTTAAGTTGATATGAATATTAGGGTGTGTTTAGATTTTTTTTTTTGCTAAGCATTGCGTAAAGTTTATACATTATGAAATAAAATAAAAATAAAAAAATGTAGCTCAAAATTCTAGGGATGGCTGGATTTAAAATAAATAATTGATCAAGTTCAGTAGTTTAAAAAAAAAAAATTTTTTAATTTTTGAAAAATCCAGAAATTGAAAAAATATGGTTTGTATTAAATTTATAATTTAAATAAAAAATTGGCACATTAGAGAAAGACTTGATCTCATCAAAGCTAAGTTGTTATAGTATTAGCTTTAACAGCGACTTTTTATGCAGGCACTTAGGTTGAAATCCTTGTGTCCGAGAAGGGGTCTAATAAGTTGGTGACTTCGAAACATTTCATCGCATACTATTGCTGTGCAAATCATTTTTTTTCTCTAATAACTATAAACAAACAAACATTAAAATCGAGCACTGCTCCAACAACAATGACATTGAAAATGGAATAGTTGAATGCACTTGCTTTTGTAATAGATTGATAAAGGATTGTTAACCACATTTGAAAGTTTTTTTTTTTTTCTCCATTATTTTTAACCAAAAAAAAATTTCTCAATTTTGGAAGATTTATTAATTTATTTAAAATATTAAGTAAAACCTTTAGTTAATTTTTTTTTAAGTAACAGTTATACCTCATTTTAAGCGAATAGAAATATGAAACGAGTGTTGTTTTTCATTAACACGAGATCGATAGAAGGAAAGTGACTTACGCGCTAGTTACGTACAACACAACGAGTCACTGCTTCTCGATTAGAAAAAAATTCTATGAGAATTTGTACTGATATTTTTTAATAATCATTGTTTTATGAATTTTTATCGACTATTTTGTATTATCGATTTGGTTTTATTAAATTAGATTAATCGATTACCATCGTTCATTTTATGTAGGTATTGATATTTTTGGCTTCCATTAATAATTATCTCTTTTACAAACTTTTATCGATTATTTTAAATTTTTTACAGATTTTTATCGATAGATAAGTTTTATTACATCGATTTAGGTACCACTATTTGAGCTTTCAATTTTTATTGATTTTAATCAAAATTTACAAACTTTAAGCAGTCAGGTTTTCATTGCTATTCTCTATCGATAATTAGCTACTACAATCAGTCCCTTCAGATTTGTTTCGATAATTTTTTTGTTATGTTGGATAATTTTGGGATTTCTATGGCTTTTAAGTCTGTACATATGGTTCAGACAATATTTACAGAATTCAACTGATTTTCGCAGATTTATTCAAATTATAATCGATTGCGTCAATTGCGTCAATTGCTATAGTTTTAACCGATACCAATATTTTTGTCTGCCAACGATAGTTATCGAAAATCCTTTTTTTTATCAGTTTTACTAATCTTATTGGGTAAGTTATGAAATTTCATAGTACATTTGGAGTTTTCCTCTTTTTCCTCGCTTATCTTTATTTCAACTAATTTTCTCCAATTTTAACAATTTTTTATATTTTTTAAGAGTTTCAGCTCAATGGGGATATATCTATACATTTCAATATTCTACCAAGTGATATATTAGCAAACGCTTGATAAAAGAAATCGACTAAAATATACTGCTTAATTTATACTTGATGCACGCCTAAAGTTTTATGAATTTTATTTGTCGGTCTTCAGTTTACTATTTGGCTGCGCTTATTCACTCGATTACATTTGATATCACCATCTACTTATATACTGACCACTAATCTGTTTCCCCAATCCTCATTTGTTCGCATTGGGAGAAAGCTTTATTTGAAAGTTTTCTAATTTTGATTTACTAACAGAAAATTCACATTTTTGTGGTTATATTTAATTTTTTGCTAGCCATATTTTAATACGTATGACACATACATACCTATTCATTAAATGCAATACAAAATCCTCAACGAAAACAATAAAAATGCAAAAAAAAATCAGCAAAAAAGACCTGACTTAAACTGGGACGCCCTCAATATGATGAGACATCATGAGACTGCTGAGTACGTCGTTAAGATACAAAAAAGCTAAACCATAAGCTTAGTAAACACATATATACAGACATACATCACAGCAAGCATGGCAAAGAACAAATACACATTCAAGCGCGCCGTATATAATGTCGACAGCTAACAAAGCCATCATCAATGAATGACCAAAAAAATGTCTTTCAAAGGCACAACAATAAAAACAAATTGCCAACTATTAACTGCTAGCCATAACACAAATGTTGCTTTTGTTGTTGCCTAACGCATTTCGTGGCTACAAAAGAAAATTGCATTTCAGCTCACTGCAAACTAAGCCAAAAACGCACTTGCCACAAATGTGCCAAGACTCAAATATTTACGTCAAACAAAATGGGCAATTTACTTGTTGTTGTAGTTGTTGTATAGTCATTGAGCTTGTTGGACAACGTCAAGAATAACAACGTTGAAAATGGCACTAAACTTAAGCAGTGAAAAAGTACGTGCCGCTCTGAGGTTAACTATTTAGATATGTTGCGACTGTGACTGAGATGGAATGGCGTACTTTTGTTGACAGACAGTGCACAGTGGGAAGGTAGGACAGTATTATGGGCAAATTATTTAACTCAAAAAGTGACTACACTACGAGTATTTTAAGAATTAAAAAAATAAAAACGAATGTATGTATCAATAGTGATTCAAAATAATCTGTAAAAACAGTCGACTTACCGATAAAAAAATCTAAAAAGCTATCAAAGTCGATAGAAACTAAAAAAACTAGATAGAGAAACATAGAAATTTATACTAAATAGCAGTTAGCGATTAAAATCTATAAATATTTATAAAAATGTATTACCTTTAATGCCCAAAAATATCGATGAAAACAATTTTTTTATAATAAAAAATAAATAAGAATAGATAAAATATCGATATTTACATAACGCTATTAGAAACATTAAAAACAATACCTCTGTATATCAAAAAAATTACTAAGAAATATATCGTGTTAATATCGATAAATGTTGATAAGATAGAAGGCAATCCTTAAAACTTGACTTGTGTTAATTGTTTATGATCAGGAATAAAAAATGATTTTGATTCAATTTGAAAAAACAAGACAAATATTTAACTTGTATCAATGCTATGAGAACAATATTTAAAGATACAATTTCGATAACAAAATAAAAAATATATATCGATTTCATTTCAATGAAAGAAATGATAAATTTCGCTACGCCCCTGCGGATTAGGGGTTTAGAATATGACCGAGGTAGGCACAAAGGTAATTACGTGCAACTCGATGGTTGATCTACGGATATGATGCCTCTCACCTCTCATTACCCATCTTATCCTTCCTTACGCAAGGAGGGGTGACATGACCTAGAAAGTTTCACTGGTCATAAATCGATACCACGACAGTCGGGCAGTACCGCAACGGAGAACCGGAGCGTACCGGGTTCAAATCCACCGAAGGACTGCTAATTCGACAATACTCCCCAAAATAACAAAATGAGAATACATATCGATTTTAATTCAATAAACAAAAATCGTTGAATTTCGATATGATGAAAAGAAAACAATGACAAAATTTAAACTTGTATTAATTGCATGTGAACAGGACTTGAAGCTGCAACTTCGGTATTTAATTAAGAAATATATCGATGTAACTTCAATTTGACATATGCAATATTAAATGTATAATAAATTTAAGTGGAAGTTAGTTTCAATGCCTCACTAGCAAAGAGCAAAAGAAATAATGAAGAGTCGATAAAAGCTGAAAAGGTTGCTATAACTTATTAGAAATGGAAACAAATGAACTATAATCGAATTGATATTAAAGAAATTCGAACAAATCGATTAAATTTAAGAGAATTTGCAAAAAATAAATTTTTTATAATAGATAGTTATTAATGAAAGCCAAAATACCGGTGGCTTACTAGCAATTTACGGAAGTCGGCATTATCGAGAAAAATTAATTAAATTCATAATGATTAAACGCGATAAGTATTGGATGAAGCCAAATAATCGGTACAGATAAAAAAACACGATATTTATCGTATATGAGCGAAATAAAAGCAAATAATTCATAATAAAAAAACACAAGTTCAATTAAATTGTTGGTATACAAAATTTTTAAAAATTGATTAAATTAGATTTTAAATATCGGAAAAAATCAATGAAAATTTTTGTTATCGCTTAAATGTGTAACTATCTAAAGAAATTGATAAGTATAAGTTGAAGTTAAAACCAATGGTAGAGAAATTAAATACTTTTTAAATCACAACTAGTCCCACAGGATTCGGTTAAAATTATATGTGTAAATAATATGTGTAAAAACCTATTGAAGTCTACTGCTTTTGCTTGAAAACTAAACTGCGTAGATACAAAAACATGATAAGGGTCTTAAAAAAGCTGGCAGAGAAAAAAAACTATCGATAAAAAGTTTATGTTGTATACCAACAACTCAATTGAATTGTTGCTTGTGAAGTACCATGACTATGAGCTCCAGGCTAAGAATAATAATTTTTCTTTTTTTATTAAAATTATTATTGTTATTATTTTTTTTAATAACTATTTTTTAATTAGCTTTTTAAAGTTTTTATTAGAATAGAATAGAAAAAATTTAGAGGCAACTGTCATAGCTTTTCTTACAGATCCATTTCAGAAGCTGCTAGATAAAAGTTAATCAAAAATCCCGAAAAATAATTAAAATAGACCAGGCTCGATAACATCTCAGTAAAAATTATCGATACAACTTAATGACCTAAAATTTACGAGATATTTTAAATATGAAACCAATTCCATTCGCATTTACCATAGTGCGTGGATCAACTCAATGTACTGCAGCCAAACTCCACTTAATCGCAAATCAATTGTTGTAAATGTGTGACATTAAGCAAAAAATAAAAAGAACAAAAACAACAAAAAGGGTAGCAAAGGAAAATTGGTGAAAGTGGCTGGTGGCCATTGAAGAATGGTTGCGTAGTAGCGGTTGGGCGTACAAAATTATATAGAAATTTAGGACAACTAAAGGAGGCGAGGTGAGCACTTCAAATTAGAGACACAAATTGAATGCCACTTCAACGCACATACCTAACTGGTTACAAAGAAAACAAAAAGTGACTGACAACCAAGTCAATTGGAGGGTTTCTTCACTAGCCACTTGCTTTAGTTTCTTGCTTTGTTTCTTTTTGAGTGACCAAGTGACAGGTTACTTGCCCGTTTGTTGGTAGTTCACTTGTTGTACGTTGAATGCGGCATGATGAATGGGCGTATTTTGAGGCATTTTGGAAATTTTGTTAACTGTTACAATTTTTCATTGTGTGAAGACAGCGCGCGAGAATTTGGTTGTAGTTCTTGCCTTTTTTTTTCTTTCAACAAATTAAAGCGTATAGTTGCGCGCTTTGTTGTTGAGTAGCTGCGAACGAGCGTTTGACTTTTGGGTGAGCGTGATTATGCGCGGTTTGAGCAAGTTTTTGTTTTCTAAATTTTTTGGTGATGATAGGCATCAAGCAAGAGGTTGATAAGTAATGAAAAATATGCTGAGTTAGTTATAAAAAATGTAATGAAAAGCAAAAGTAAAAAAATGCTTTTATCAAGTGGAAACGAATTTGTTAAACACGCTTGTGGAAGTTATTATTTGCTGCTAATAGAAATACTGCTCATTGACTTGAAGATTTTTGTTCAGAGAAATAGGAAGTAGAGCTTCAAAAACATTTTAGGCCCACCATATAGATATATTTGGCTTATCTAAGAAAGGATCAATGCTTTTTTTGAAGACCTTTGAGAATTTAAATAGAAAGCCACATTTCGTATCATTCATTAAAGTATCTCTCATGGCCTGGTCTGGGCATTGAATAGAAAATATTGCATCCAAATACACATTTTTTTTATAGAGGAGCGATATCCCTTTTCTTCCATAATTTTCAAAATCGTCTTAATTGAGAATTCGGTTAGAAGAACGCTCGTCCATATTGCCGCTGATCTGAGGTCTCGTGTAATTTCTCTCAGATAGGCCATGGTTTTTAGTGGTGTGTACATTTTGATACCACAGATCGTGAATTAATCACACACGAGTATTAAAAACTATGACTCAGAGTAGAGTTTGGATATTTTAGTAGCTCCCCAGTTCTGAGAGAACCCCATAAGTGCATAGAGCAAGGGTTGTGCATAAATAATCCATTTTTAATTTAATTGATTATTTTTGATTTTTAATTATCGATTTATTGAATCGATTTATTTAACAGGAAAGACAATTTCTTAATACATCGATTACAGGGATGTCACATTTTAAATACATTTTTGCCAATTTGTAAAATTTTTGTAACTACAATCAACTTACAATAAAAAAATAGTAACAAATCGAATCAATTTAGGAAATATAGGTGAAAACAAAATTTTTTATAATAGATTATTACTGATGAAAGAAGAAAATATAGCTAGCTAGATAGATATCCTGCCGTAGTCGACAAAAACTATTAAATATCTATAAAAACAGATTAAAATCGATAAGTATTAGGCAATCCTAAATAATCGGTACGGCTAAAAAAACGATAAGAATCATCCATAGGACGAAATAATAAAAGGTAATGGATACAAAATTTTGTAAAATTTGATTACATTAAATTAAAAATATCGATACCTGTGCAGAGAGAAACTATAAAAGTCGGTGTTTTCGACAAAATTTATTAAAATCTGGGAAAGTCGATAAGTATTGGTTGGAGCCAAAATAAACGGTAAGGACATAAAAAAACATAAGAAATCGTGGATAATCCGACATAAATAAATAATCGATAACAACCTGTAGGAAATTGACTGTAGTAGAAAATGTATCATGCAAGCTAGAAATGTGGGAGTAACTTTTAAACCGGTAAAAATTGTGGGAGTCGATAAAAATTAGTAGCTCCACAGTTCTAATGGACTTTCGGCCGTGATTTGAACTACAATTTTGAATAAATAATTGATTTTTGCTTAAATTTATCACTTTTATCGATTTTTTTAATCGATTTAATTGATGATTCAATGCATCGCTTATAAATTTTACACCTTTTAAATTAATTTTAGTAAAAACGCCTTCTTTGCGAAGTACGAGTATAAAGAAATGGTTAAAACTATGTTCGCATAAATCACTTCTAGTCAGTGGCGTAGCCAAGATTTGGGGAAGAGGGGAATGAAAAAAATATTTTAATATTTAAGACACACAAGAAATTTGGTTTTAAAAATGTACGCAAACTTCGCGAAAATTCAAAGAAATTTTATAAAAATAAAAAATTTGTTCACACAATTTTTTGAATTTTTTGGAGTATGCAGTTTTGTAGTTCATTACATTTTAATGCAACAATGTGTGAATCTTGAAGTCGCGACACATTTTTTTGATTTTTTGCAATTTTTTTTCCGAAGAGCTAAAGTTTTTTCTTTCATACAAAAGAAATGGCTTTCAGAATCTTGTATTGAGGAAAATACAGAAATCCCAAAGAAAATATTAGAGGTTTTAACCTGGGAACCAGCATTGGTATTAATAATTCCAGCAAACAAGTTCTACTTCTGACTGAGTTGGCAATTCAGAAGTAAAGTCCACTGTCGAAGAACGAAAATAAATAAGTCACTTAGCGTACCCGTCCTGGTTTATGGTGCAGAAGCTTGCACTGACAACATCTGATTAGGCGTCTCTGGGAGTATGCTAGAGAAAGATTTACGGACCCTTACGCGTTGGCATCCACCGATGGTAGCATAGGAAGAGGGCGACCACCACTCCGTTGGAAGGACGAAGTGGAGACCGATTTGTGACCCCGTGGTGTTTGCAATTGGCAGAAAGACGTAACGTAACAAGGATTGAAGAGGTGAGTTCTACTGTAGAAGTGGAGACGGGGAGAGTTGCAAAAATTTGTAGGAATTTGTATAAGTTATGAAATGACGTTTTGTCGCTGCTCTGAAGTGCGTAAAGCACATTTTTTGGCGGAAGATTATGTCAATATTAAGAACCTTCTCCATTAATTGGTTTCGGCCACTATATTTTGGTTTTGAACCAGTGGTTCAAAAAATTCAGCAAGCTTAAATAAATGTTTGTCATTTTCTTCTCTGTGGTTTGTTGAAAACCCGACGCGAAATCTCTGAAGATCGTTTTATGTTGAGTGAATCGACTATCTATTTCCATTATTATATGATCAATGCATGAATGGATAAAAAACAGTAATCTTGAAATAAACATCTAGGTTACATGCTTGCAGACTTTGACTCAATTTGAATCGGTTCTATTTGATTTCAATATCCATGTCACAAGTTCTGAACAATTTTTCAAAGTCATGGTCGTCGGAACTAATACTTCGGAACTCCAGTACTCTAGTCTTTTGCCAAATCTACTACAAGCCTATCTTTATTGGTTGAAGTTTATTACACATAGGCAGAACGCATTGTGTTAACAAAGATGCTAAACGATTGGTTTATTATTTAAGAAAAAAATAATAATTTTTAATGTTAACCCAAGAATTTTATAATACCAAGCAATAGAGAAAATGTTGAAATTTTTTTAAATTTTGAGCCTTTCGCATAACAAAACTGACACTATAAATTTACCAATAAATGCCCATAATTGGCACTATTTTCTAACAACTTCACCATGGCACTTTATTATAAATACTAAAATTTAATAGGTCATAAAACTTCAAATCCAATTTTTTTATAAAAATTCTGATTAAAAAGTATAGAATTTTGATAAAACTTGGTTTAATTTTCTTTGGTTTTGAACAAAGTTTGAAATTTGTTCTTGAATGTTTTTTATTAGGTAATGGGCTATACTTTTATAAAAAACGTGTAAACAACTCTCGTCGTTATCTATTTTTCCGCCATTGTGTCCTCTGATTAAATTATTGAGCCTGCCTACTCTAATAATTTCAGGCCGCCTGAATTCGGATTTTTAAAGACGTCAGAGATAAGGGAGTAGAATTTTATCTTAGCAATATCATACCTCGGAAATTACGGTATTATTTCGATCTGCTATTTTATTACTACCACAACCAATGAGTACTCAAATCTAGAAACCGGTTTTATCGTCTTGAAAGCGTTGTGAATTTTGTAGGAAGTCTGAAAAGAAGCCTATATGTATATATTCTTAATATTCAAACGCATAATCCACTAGCCGATAATTGCATATAAAGGGTGTTTTTTTTAGGGGTATAGAACTTCAAATTGAAATAAAACACAAGAAAATCGTTTTAAGGTCCATCAATTTGGCTTTATTGGAAGGATAATTTTATGCCATTAATGTTTAAATATGATTTCGGGCATGTGGCCGCCGCGGCTGGCTCGAATAAAGCCAATTCTACAGGTCCAATTTTCAACCACTTTTTCGAGCATATGGGGCCGTATGTCGGCAATAACGCCACGAATGTTGGCTTCCAATTCCCCTAACGTTTCTGGTTTGTTGGTGTAGACGAGCGACTTCACATATCCCCAAAGAAAATAATCCAATGGTGTCAAATCACACGACCTTGGTGGCCAATTGACAGGTCCATTCCGCGAAATTATGCGCTCATCGAATGTTTCCTTCAATAAATCGATTGTGACGTGCGCTGTGTGGCATGTAGCGCCGTCTTGTTGGAACCACAACTCATCCACATTCATGCCATCCAATTCGGGAACAAAATAGTCGGTTATCATGGCTCTATACCGGTCTCCATTAACGGTAGCTGCCTCTCCAGCATTATTGCGGAAGAAGTATGGCCCAATGACTCCACCAGCCCATAGAGCACACCAAACAGTCAGTTTTTGTGGATGTAATGGCGTTTCAAGGGTCTCATGTGAATTCTCTTCACTCCAAATGCGGCAATTTTGCTTGTTGACGTAGCCATTCAACCAAAAATGAGCCTCATCACTGAACAAAATTTTGCGATGAAAATCAGCATCGAAATCAATCTCATTTTCGGCCCATACACCAAAATCACGACGCATTGCATGGTCTCGCGGCTTTAATTCTTGCACAAGCTGGATCTTGTAAGGTCGCAAGCCAATATCTTTGCGCAAAATCTTCTATAAAGTTGATGGACAAAGCTCCAATTGCTGTGCACGGTGGCGAATCGATTCATTCGGGTCCTCTTCAACACTTTGCTCTACAGCGGCAATTGTTTCTTCGGTGCGCACTGTTCGACGTCTCTGCGGATGCGTATTATCACATAGAGTAAACGTAGTGCGAAAACGATCCATGGTTAACCGAATTAATTGCTCTGATGGACGATTATGTCGACCATAAAATGGACGGAGCTCACGGTAAACTTCGCGAACTGAACCATTATTTTCGAAATAAATTTGCACGATTTGCAAGCGTTGTTCTTTTGTCAGCCTGTTCATGATGAAATGGCAAACCAAACTGAACATAAATGACATTAGAGTTGCCAGATTTGACCACAAAATGCCAGTTTTATCTCTATTCGAAAAACAAACCTGTAAAAAAAACACCCTGTATTTATAAAACTTCCCTTTGTCATTAGTAGAATAAGAAAATTATATTTCAGAAGCATAAAATGGTATTGCGTTATTCAATCGAAATTTAAAAAAAAAATAGTAGTTCATTGACGATTCCCCCCCTGGTTACGCCACTGCGTCTAGTTAGTCTTGTGTCTAGTCATACAATAGGTAGCACTGAAAATTTGTGGCAATTATTTATTGTTGGTTTATAATTTAAACTCAAAGTTTAAGGAACAACTTTTTGTACTTTTTAGTTTTAAGACTAAATTATTCCTCTTTATGTATTTATTTTAATATCAGTCAGTAAATTTCGTTGCAAATTTAGTCAAAATTTAACTCATTTTTTATAATAGCACTTCATATTTTTATTTTTCGTTGACTTAGACTAGACTGTAGTAAGCTTTTATATATTTATATTAGAGTTTTAAGGTAAGAAATTCATATACTTTTTATTCGCATTATTTTGTATTATTTTGACTGTAATCAAATATTATTTATATGTAAAAATTGTTTATTTGTATGTGAGTAATTCGAATTTGCATAAATAAAAACTGAAACTCGTCCATTTGGTTATTTTTTATACTTCATTTGAGACCATGATTTCCACATGATTTAATTTTTCGTAAAATATTTTCACTAATACATTAAATAAGAATTTGTTTTATAAAAAGTCGATTTATCAACAAAACTCAATTATTTTCTTTAAAAGTTAATATCATACAAATCGATTTATTGCATCCATACGCTAAACATGAAGTATTTTATTTTTAATAATGGATTGGACAAAAAAAAGCATGCGTGCAAATGAGTTCTTTGTATGCCTGAAAAAGGCATGCGGTACCAGTGAAAAGTTATTTAATTTGAAATTATAGAGTTTATAGATTGTGCTCTACGTACATAATTGAATGATCTTTGGGTTTTCTTAATTGACTTGAAAAATTTATTCAAATTTAAGAAATAATATTAATGTCTACGGAAATGTTCCATAATTTGGTGGATTTACTGCACAACCCTTACACCATTTTCCTCGGGCCATGATAGGTACTATTTCAGTGACGATGGCACGGATTTGAACCATCGACTTAGGAGATATATGGACAAATGAACACACACCGTTTTGACCCCAGCATGGCTAACCCCCATTGGAACAAAATACGTAAGATACGCCAAGAGTTTAATTGTTTTATATTATTATATTTATGGTTGAAAGTTGTGGAACCTGGTTTAATTTTTCCCCTTACCGATGTATGAATACAAATATTATACCCGTATGTATAAAAACCCCATGCTATTTCATCCATGCAGTATAGGTGATTTTGTACGTTTAAAGCATGTGTACGCACTAGTATTTCTGTATGCCTTCAGAATTAATAAAGATACATGCATACCAAAGCATAACAAAAGAAGGGACAGAGTATGCATGCTCCCTGAGAAACAATACGTGTAAAATGGAAATGAACTAGCGTTTATACTGGCACGCATACAAAGCTCCAATTCAAAACTGAAATACCAGTGCCGCATGCTTATATTTCCAACTGGGTTAACTTACGTGAAAGGTTAAACCAAATTTAAGAAAATCTGTTTGACAGGAAATAACAAATTAAGAAAATCAAATAATCTATGAAAACAAACATAATCAAAATCCAAAGTTTCCCCAAAAAAGAGACCACAAAAAATTGTAAACCATAAAAAAGAATAATCTGATAAACCGCTGCATCTGCACATCTGTGCCATCAACAACTTGTTTGCTATCAAAAAGTAGAAAAAATCATGAAAACTCAAATATTCACATTTAACAACCGAAAGAGAAATTAAAAGCTTATGCGCACTAGCTACTATAATATGTGCGTTGTCTGCATGTTTGTACACAATTGTTGGCAAAAAAAAAAAATTATATAAGCAAGTACGCACAAACATATAAATCATACAACATGACCGGCTCGAGTGCAGCTGTGCTACCAAATGTGGCCAGCCAGCGAAATGGACAGGCGTGCAATAACAGCCAAAAAGTGTGGCCAAATGCTCAAACCGAAAATTTATTTTAAAAAAGAGAAAAAGAACCTGTGCAGAAAGCGCTTAAAGCAGTTACACAGCCAAAAGAAAAAAAATAGGAAATCAATTGTTTGTAAGCTGCAGCTTTCGGTTGCCCATACGCAACGCACCGAAAGCATATGCGCGCCAGTGACACACAAAATGTGACGAGTGAAATAGCCAAAATATTTAAGTGAAATTTATAGCCAAAACATGATGATCAAAAAGCAAATTAATGAAAGTAAGTGATAAAAGTAGATATGATGTATGTGTAGTTAAAGAATTACAAGGCATTTTTGTTGTTATAAATAAATGTAATAGAGTATGGAAGCTGAGGAAAAACATAGAGAATTGCATTTTTTGGTACATTTTCAAGCAGAATATATATTTTATATAACGAGGCCAGGCGCTTTCCATATGGGGTTTCCAATGTGAAATCGTCTATTTTCAATGGCAAACTCTCTTGGTCGGAAAGTAAGCTATGTGCCAAATTTCATTGAAATTTCTCATTTTTTACTCAGGGTTTTGTATGCACGGACGGACGGTCACGGCTCCAACGATTCTTCTATTCATTCTAGGAACTTTGAAGCATGATTCCCTATATGTGTCACGATTATTTTATACCCAGTTATGTATATTAAAAAAAACTTTAATACACTTTGTTCCAATGCAAAGAGGGGTATAAGCCTAAAACTACACCTTTTCAAGTTTATATTGAGAAAACACAAGTTGTTAATGAGAAATGTAAGTTTAAATTGAGAAAAACTAAGTTAATAATGGGAACATATAAATTCATAATGAGAAATATGCGTCGTTTATATTTATTTTGTTTTTTTTTTCACAAATCTTCTTGCAACACAATTATTTCGTTATCAAGTTCGAATTTCTCATTCTCAACTTAATTATTCTCATTATCTATTTATTTTTTCTCAATATGAACTTACTTAATGAAAAATATCAACTTCTGTATTCTCAATATGACCTTACATTTCTCATTATCAACTTAGCTTTTCTCAATTTAAACTTGCATTTCTCATTATCAACTTGCGTGTTCTCGATATAAACCTACACTTTCTCATTACAAACTTGAAAATGTGTAGTTCTTACTGAAGTTTGCTTTAACTGAAGTTCAGCGAATATCTTCTGATATTAGAAAAGTTTATGAAATGTTCAATTTGCAGTAGTTCTGCTCAAAAAGGGTTAAAACGCCTTTTTCGTTTTTAAGTTTCAAACCAACAATAAATTTTAGAAAAATTATATTCCTTATACTTAAACCTTGAAGTATTTCCTTTCTATATGTTGGCCTAAGATCGATACTTGAATAGGCCCAAAAAAGGTGGAGGCATCAGCACGGAGGCTCGGAATTTTCGCTTTGCTCTTGCTAGTGAGTATCCTATTATAAAATGGTTAGTTTTAGCTCTGTTTTAAAGAATTAAAAGCAATGAGTTAGGACTAGCAAGATTAAAGCACAAACGTGAAGCGAACCTACATTTTCTCACGCATCATATCCCAGAATCAGAGCCTAAAGGGTGACTTATGTAAATGATGTAGCAGTACTTATTAGGGTGGGTTGATTTGTATGGACGAAAGTTAACCGATATCGCGCCATAAATTTTTCGCTGGTTTTGGGCTCTGGAAAAAAAGTTTCACTACGCATATCCCAAAAAAAATATTTTCGAGCCTGCGAAATTTCATTTTTTTGACTTTTTTCGACTTTGATTTTGAAGATTTTTTTCATGACCTACTAGTGGAACTTTTTTTTTCCTGAGCCCAAAACCTATCGAAAAGCCGATGGCGCGATATCGGTTAATAAATCGACCCAGTCTAGCACTTATATCTGGTATCTGTCACAAATTTGTTCATATAAGGAACTCTGAGAAAGCGGAACGAGACACCTCCATGAGACGTAAAATCCTCAAGGATAGGGCTACTAGACGTTTACTCCAGCGGTTTCTAACTTTTGTATTCTCTCTCTATGGCGCGATATACGACAGGTATATCATCATAAACCTCCTAAGAGATTTTTGCGCCAAGCTTCTCTTCCAATTTGTGGTGTGCCGATTTGAACTTTCCCTACAAATTGGTGGGACCTACAGTTTTTTGCCGACTCCGAACGGCATCTACAAAGGAGACGAATTTTTGCTGAGAAGCCTGTCATGGCAGAAATACACTCGGAGAGTTTGCCAAACCACTGCCGAGGGGCGACCCCGTTTTTGAAAAACTTTTTTCAAATCACTTTTGATGTTACCTGTACCAGGGCTCGAACCATGGACCTTCGGTGTGGTAGGCCGGCAACACTACCTTCACACCACGGCGGCCGTTTCATGTAATAATACCCAAATTGAGAAGAAAAAGGTCTCTGACCAAGTCAACCTTCACCTATTTTTTCACGTGATTTACAGCCGACTTTCAAGCCGGGTTTTAATTCGCTGGTATATAGCCATATCTGCCCGTTGAAATCACGGGCAGCTCATAAGCTTTAGCAGAACTTTTCTTTCGAATTATTTAAGGTATGTCCCATCTTATTTCAGCAGAGTTCATGATTTCCGGCCATACATCATCAAAGGTATTCTGAGAGACTTATAGAAAGTGATCATTGTTCGTCGAGAGAGACGACTTTACTCCGGATTTGCCTTTGCTTCCAAATATACGAAACTCCTCACCATTTAAAATTTGTAACTATCAGGGTGAATGGCTTGTGTTAGTTCGCTTATCACGGGCGTTTATCAGGATTTGACTTAGCTTGAGGATCTGGTCCGTAGTAGACTTAGATGATCTAAAGTTCTACTAATAAGGTAAGCTCACTTTTGTCGACTTTGGGCTGAAGTATTCTATATAGAATTTAGTCGAATTTCAATATTAACAAATATAAGAAAAGTTGTCGCAATTTGTAGTGACGTGAAACTCTATGGTTGTGTGTATAACGTTTCATTGCCCAACTCCTGTTTTCCTTAAAGTTGGGTGGAACTCTTAACACCTTGTGGAGAACAGAGAAGTAAGATGGGTCAATCCGAAGGCTCAAGTAGCCAAATAAATCTTCCAGCTGCATCTGGGATAGTACTTAGAAGTGTGAGTACCAGAGCATATCAGATTGATTCCAAGTGAATAGCCGCTCATATCCTTAGGACTTCGAGTAGCATTTTTAATCTTACAACAAAAATATCAGTAACAGATTTAGTCAACGCTCTCGAAAAGTGGAAAATATATGATGTATATTGGAACAATTTTCCGTAATTCCTTTGTCAAATTGGGTTTTGTAACAAACTGGTTCCGACGATCCGCCATCATTAGTGTTTAGTTTCGAACGCTTCGGCGTTCCGCCATCCTCAGTGTTTAGTTTCGTTACAGTGTTACAAAACCAAATTTGACAAGGGATGACGGAAAATCGTTCCAATATACATCATATATTTTCCACTTTTCGAGAGCGTTGACTAAATCTGTTACTGATATTTTTGTTGTGAGTCAAAAATATCTCTTTAATAATAAAAGTTTGCAAATAATTTTCCATAATCGGAAACACTTGAATTAAGGTATGTGAGAAATTTCATTCTCGTTAGTTCACATGATCCTGCACGAGTTACCTGCTAACTCAGTTAATTAGCGAATGTTTATTAACCCATTAACCTCCTACAAAATGACCCTCAGATTATTGCTGTAATACAAGCAAAATGTTAGTGGAAATACAATAAATTTATATATTTTTTTTAAATCCCCAGAACAACAACAACAACAACATACCGAGTGTATACAGGAAAGTCAAATATGTTGAGCCACAGGATTGGCACACATTTGAGACAAGAAGCAGGCGCATTATAAATTAAATTCAAGAAAATAAAAAAAGAATTTTCGAGCAGCAGAAGCAAATTGCTAAAATATTATATACATCATAAAAGTTGGCAACAATTTTAACGGCGCAATATGTTGCCACACTGACTTAGCTAACACCGCAAGCGACACAACTGAAAACAGGGCAAAAAGACGTTGTGGCGCAAATAAAAAAAGTAAGAATTTAAAAAAGAAATACAATAAGTTAAAAAAATAAAATATTTTGTAAGATTAAAAAATGCTCTAAATCGCCAATCTACCCGCGCGCATTAGCAACAAGCGCAACAGGTGGCATTCTATGTCTAGCATAGAGGTCCTCACTACAGCGCAACATTTTCTTGCGAGCTAGCTTCTGTGCGCAACATGACTACAGCAAGCGGTTAGCAATAGGTGAACAAGAACAAGAGTATATAAGCCTACTACTGAGTTTTGGTTAATCCGTTGCTGCTGATGCAAACGCCAACTAGCAAAATATTGTGAGCAATTTTTTTGCTGCAGCTCAGCTAACCTCAGTTTATGCCGCGCACGTTTTCACGACACTTTGGCGTGCAAATTCTTGCCAAAGGCATGCGCGCTACATGAGCAAAAGAAGAAGACAAAGCAAAAATGAGCGCAAGCAAGTTAGATTTTGTTTTGTTTTTTAAATTTGAATTGAGCGGAAAATACAAATTAAATAAAAAAAATATTTTGTATGGCAAAGTTGAAGTGACGCGCATTGAACCACTGACCCGCTCGTGAGTAGGTGGCATGCCATTGTTGCACTGATTTGCTGTTAAGCGCAACTAATGCAGCCTAGCAAATGTTATTGCTAATGAAGCGATTTGCTGTAAAACTTAACCAGCGCTTGCAATAAAATCATGTTTAGCATAACACCGTAGGTCACTCGACGTATACCTAGAAACCTATATTTTGTGCAACATTGGGCGGAAGCGCGCTTGGCATAGAACAGCAGGACTTGCGCTAGAACGCTGTGCAATGTTCATAAATATAACAGCGCAACAGATAGTGCTAGTACAAGCATTAGATTCCGCTTTGCCTGTGTGTACCTAGAATGGGTTGCGCGCGAAATTTAACTTCGAGCGCGCGTTCTATATGTATGAGCGATCGCGCAACCGAAGGTGAACCTCACACCTTAGCAAGCGCACTATTTATTTCAACGCGCGCACCAGTATTTTCAATGCACTCCACCTTTTTCGCTTCGGCATTTATTGGGACTCATGCACGTTGCTTTATTCTTAAGCGCACTAGTCTGCATATAAAAAATTAAGTGAATAATTTAGACATAGACATATGCACATTGCAGCAGCGCACCACAAATCTACGATTGTCTAGGCGTAATTGATTCATTATCGTTCGTCATGCTGCATGGCATTGCAAATGCGCGCCAATGATATGCTGCATCTATGCGCCATTGCAAATTGACCTAAAAGTACGTGTGTGCGCGCGCAGCCAAATGCAAATTTTGCCCCTACAACTGCCACAAGTACCACTAGCAACAGCGCGGCGAATGCAAATTTGGCGTGTCGATATGCTTGCTGCAACAATTTGCCACTGTTATTGTAATTGCATATTTGCCACTGATTTGGTTACACACCACCGAACGCTTCCCTATATATTGGCGCATAAAATTGACAATTTAGGTGTTGGTGGCTCGCTGGAGAGCACGTTGAGTGGAGCGCAGCAACGCGGCATTCTTTGTGTTTGAACGGAGCGCAATTATGCAAATTCGTTTGCAGCAATGTTTCACGCCGACAATGTAATGCATGCAAATATGGAACCGAGCGCTGCCCGAAGATGCGCTTACCAAGTACCATCAATGGTAAATCAATAGAAGAAAAAAAAATACTTTCGTTGCTTTGGCAAATAGAAAAATAGTCAGCGCGTTATAAAGCGCAGGTAAATAAATATGAAGAAAAATTGCAAAATTATGCAGCAACCGAAAATGGATTTTCTTTTAAATTGCTTTATGTTGCACCCTCAGCAGCGCACCCGCTGCATTTTATACACAAAACGCGCGCGCGTATATACAAAACATATTTACTTACCATAACCATTGAGGCAGGTGAGCGCATCATCTGCAATGCCAGCGTAAACTTTATGATCGGCACCCAGCGCATCGGCATTGTCTTGATTGAAGCCAAATTTATCGGTGATTTGAATCGATTGTACCAGCAGTATATTGTCATCGGCACCTTTGTTATTTTTGTTGGCGCTATTGTTGTTGATGTGGCTGTTGCTGCTTACATCACGCTTCTCACGTTGTGCATGCGCCGCGTATGTGCTCAACGAGAATTCAGCTGAAAAAAGTTTTACCAAAAAACAAATAAAATGCAAATAACATTTTTGTAAATAACAAAAAACAATAAGAAACAAGAAGAAGAAGCGCGCAAATCAATAATTCAATTGTTTCAAGCTAATCGCAAATCGCCATTGTTATGCGAGCTTACAATTGAATTTCACCCGACTTTCATAAAATTCACCAAACATTTGGATTTCAGCTTTTGGCTGCGCTCCCAACGCCCACACCCATACACCCAACTCATGCTTGAACTTACCGCCATCTACACCATTCGCCACTGAACGTCTTCTACGTCCATATGATATCAGCGATTTTGCATCAGCACCGCCCATTATCGCCGCCTCATCATTCTCACAGATTACAGGCTCACAACGTGGTATACAGGGTGTGACAAGCGCACGGAATTGCACCACCTCCGACGAGGGGAATTTGAAAGCATCAAATTGTGAGACCAGCACTTTACGATTGTGTGACATTTTTTGTATAGCACCCATGATGTATTGATCTGTGGGACAACCATTTGCATCGATCAACGTAATTTCAGCATTGTCTGTGCCATCCAAAGCAACCAATTCCCGCACAAATATTTCATACGGACTATTTTGCTCTACAATTTCGAAGCGCAAGGCCAACGGATCACCGACCTCTGCAATGCGCTTCATGTCGCTGCCATCGCGTGATGTGATCTTCATAATAACATTTGGTGAATCGATAATTATTTCTTCGCTCAGTGATGATTCAATTTCGCCAGTGACACCCAAATCAACGTCATTCGATACCGTTTTGTTGGTCAAGTCATATTGGCAGGACACCGCTAAGCCCAAATCGGATGATGTGACAATCATGTCGTGATGTTGTATGACAATATCATTCATATAGCGACCATAAGCGCTCTGGCGTACATTGCACTCGAGATCATTGTAGCCCATGCGGAAATCAAATTCGAGTGAGTTGTTCACATTAACCGAGCAGGATTTGGGTGAACCTTTGGCGTAGACTTTGCCATCGAATAGTTTGGAGGTGCGTATTTTGGTGATCATTTCACCAGAGCGGCATTCAATTGAGACGTTGTAGCAGGAGGAGAGCTCATAGGTAGCAGCTTCTGGTACATCCAAATAGGGGTCAAGCACGTCAGTTAGGGTGGCACGACTGTGATGCGAGAGACGGCAGACCATGTCGCCAGTATCATTGTAGTCATACGAATGGCATCTGAAATGAGAAAGCGTATTAATTCTAAAGATAGGCAAGCTTCCAAAGACATTTATTAAGCTTTTGAATTATATTAAAGAAAGCTTACAATATTAAAAAGATATAAAGTGAATTAAGATCAATCTTAAAACCATTTAAAAAATATTTATATAGTTTTTTAGTATTAGGTTTTAAATAGACTGTTAGAGACCATTGTAAAAATCGCACACCCTTAAAAAAAACTAACTTAGGAAAAGCTTGTGTAACTAAGAAAATTGATAAAAAATGAGATTGAAGTTAGGGTGTGATATTTAATTCAATTAATAGAAAAACTCAAGGTTCAACGAGTTATTGTGTTTCTCTTTTTTATTAGAGAAAAATCTTTGGGGAGAGTTTGGAAAACCTAAACAAACTTTAAAAGCTTTAAGCACTAAAAGAGCTTTTAAGAGCTTCGAAAGGCTAGAGGCGTAAAATCTAAACAAAACATTGAATTGCGTCGAGCTTTTTCAAAAATATCTTCTACGAAGAAGTTTCAGAAAGAGTTCTCAACACAAAAATCAGTTCCAAGCTGAGTCCTTTGATCTAAAATTCTGTTGGAGCTTTTGCAAATAGTTGATTATATTTTATTAAAAAATTATATTTACCTATAAGGCGAGTTCAAGCACAAATCACGGCACTCATCAATGCTGTTAATATCTTGGTACACAGAGTCCACGGTCTTTAAAATTTTGCCCGAAATACGTTTGAACTCACACAATTTACTAGGTTCTTCAGCACAATTGTTCTCCAAGTAATCTGCGCCGTCGTAGGGCTCCACATTATTAGCGCCAGTGAGAGTAATACGATCCATATCGGAGAGTTCGCACAAACCGGAGTGACGATAAAAGTTTGCTGATCTGAAGAATATAAAAAAAATTGTATATAAAAAATAAAAATAAAATAAAATAAAACAAAATAAAATTAAATTAAAGCGAATAATATAAAATAAAATAAAATAAAAGAAAATAAAATAAAATAAAATAAAATAAAATAAAATAACGTCAAATAAAATAAAATAAAATAAAATAAAATAAATTAAATTAAAATAAAATAAAATGAAATAAAATAAAATAAACTAAAATAAAATAATATAAAATAAAACAAAATAAAATTAAATGAAATATCATAAAATAAAATAACAGACTAAAATAAAAAACTAAAATGTAGTGAAATATAATAAAATAAAGTAAATTTAAATTAATTAAAAAATTCAATTAAATAAAACAAAATAAAACAAAATCAAATAACGTAACATAAAATAAAATAAAATGAAATGAAATGAAATGATATGTAATAAAATAAAATAAAATAACATACAATAAAACAAAAAAATAAAATAAAATCAAATATAATATAACCAACAACAATAAAATAAAATAAAAAAATGAAATAAAATAAAATAAAATAAAATAAAATAAAATAAAATGTAATAAAATAAAATAAAATAAAATAAATAAAATGAATTTAAAAAACCAAAATAAAACAAATTAAATGAGAGAAAAACAAAATAAAATAAAATAAAATAAAATAAAATAAGAAATGAAATAAAATAAAATAAAATAAAATAGAAGAATATAAAAAATATATTAAATTCAAAGAGGAGTTCTGCCTGCCATTTCTGCAAGTTTAACTTTTACTTATATTGTGTGTTTGTATTTTTTCTGAGCAAAAAAATGTTCGGGTGGAAACCTATTTCGAAAAAACTTAATTAGTAATCACCTATCGCTATGCACTATGTAGTCGAGATGTGCAACCTCCAGATTGTAGCTCTTTCTATTTTTCCTTTAAACCTTTTTTTAAATTTTTTCACATCTTCGTGTTGAGCCTGACCCAGTTATGTGCGGTAGCTACAAATAAAAAATAATTCCCTGCCAACAAAACTACACTTTACCACTGCTCTCAGCATTCTCTACTAGCAACAGCTACTCTTCATTATGCCGCATCATTCCCTAAATACCTTAAAGGCATACAATGTAATCGTTTTCTCTCTCACCTGCATGTGAATTCAGTTTCGCCCAGACACAATTCCAAGCAGTCACGCCGCGAATAGACAGTCTGGCTCGACTTGACATGATCCACAAGACGATAACCTTGAACACGATCGATACACCAGGCCTTTGAGCAAGGACGTACACCCAAACAGGATTTCTGTGCGTAAATTGTGAAAACTGGAAACTGTGAACGCGAAAGTGAACCTGAAAGAAGAAACGATAAAAGACAAAAAGAAAAAAACTTACCAAAAAAGGCGTAGCACATTTAACAAAAATGTAAATTAATATAATGTATGTGTGTATAAGAAAGCAAAAACAACTAAGCGTGTAAAATATTAGGCTTCATTGCTGCACGCACTTTATTCAACGGTATCATGCGTAGCGTGCCAAGCATCATCACATGCAGCGTACCATGTCTACGCACACGCCCATTCGCTGCAAAGGACCAGGCGTCAAGAAATCACTAGCATGTTACATCAAAATGCTACGAGAGCAGGCTGCTGGACAAGCGCACAAGTGGCAACTGCCAACAAAACCAACAGCGGCGCTCCTTGTCGACGGCGACAAACTTAGGCGCAAAAATTGTGCGTTAGGCCTACATGGTGTATATTGAAAACGAAGCGAAATATCAAAAAAGCAAAGGAAAAAAGTATTCGCAATATTAAAGCAAACAAAAAAATGTGTGAATTGAAATAAAACGAAGACAAGATTTTAGCATGACTACTCGAATATGGCGGGTAGAGGAACACAAGGTGGTGCTGGCGTGCAAACCTGTTGCGCGCTACAAGTTTACTTATAGCCACTCGCACGCTGCATGTTGCATGCTATATAAAATTTGCTACATACATATATAGTGGAGTGCCTTTGGTGCCTTCATTCATGGCCTCATAAAGTGGCAGCACATAATTTTATGCGTAAAAAGGAGGTGTGTACGCGCACATTGAATGCGCGCCACACATATTATACAATGCAACAACAAGCTGCTGTATAAAATTAACCACCAACAATTTACTATAATTTAGTGAACGGCAAAATGCAAAGAAAAAGTATAGAACGCTGTATTTGTTTTTGTTTTTGGTTTTTTATCAGCAGCTTTGTTATGATTTTCCGAAACGAGTTCGCAACCGAAGTCTTTTGATTTTTTTTTTGTGTTGAAATGCAATGCTTTGCGCATTCTACTTAGCAGCTATCAATTGCACTCGCAGGCATTGCACACAAATACCAGTTTGGCGGTTCACATCCAACATTTTACCGCTATGTAATTCGTATATACAAACTTACTACAGTCCATACCACTCACTCACACACACGCACATGCACAAGCATTCATATATGTGTTGCGTTTATTAATATTATGTAGTCGTTTTATTCTTTGCAGAATCCATTTACCCACTTACCTGGCAATACATCAGAGGTGGTTTTGAATAAAACACAAAGACCGGTCTCATAATTAACTGCACTGCATGATTCGTTCGCCTGGCATGCCTCCAAGCAATCAGTTAGCATCAATATACCGGGCAGCGTGTCAAGTAATTTGGTTGGCGCCGAGAGAACGTAACTGCAAAACATACAAACATAGATTCATATATGTATATAAGTTTGCCATTTAAGCAATTGCCGCTTATGGCAGCGCAAAGTAGAAGCGGGCCAATGCAAAACAAATCTTAAAGTGCAAAATTATCAAAGAAACTTTGTAGAACACTTTGAGTATATTTGAGACAATAGTCGGCGTAAAAGATCGGAATATATTAACAGATAGATATATGGCACTATTACCATACGTAGCACTAAACTGGGTTATTACATTTCTGGTCTTAAATAATAAATATTATTTTATTTTGTTTTATTTTATTATATTTTACTTTATTTTCTTTTAGTTTATTTTATTTTATCTCATTTTAATTTATTTTGTTTTATTTTATTTAATTTGGTTTTATTTTATTTTATTTTATTTTAACTTATTTAATTTAATTCTATTTTATTTTGTTTTATTTTATTTTTTTTATTTTATTTTACTTTATTTTTTTAATTTAATTTTATTTTTATTTATTTTTTTAATTTTATTTTATTTTATTTTATTTTATCTTATTTAATTTTATTTTGTTTCGAATTATTTTATTTTGTTTTATTTTATTTTATTTTATTTTGTTTCGATTTATTTTATTTTGTTTTATTTTATTATATTTTTCTTTATTCTATTTTATTTTGTTTTATTTTATTTTTGTTTATTTTATTTTATTTTATTTATTTTTTTAATTTTTTAATTTTATTTTACTTAATTGTTTTAATTTTATTTTATTTTTAGAGGAAAAATGCATCGTGACGCTACAGGGCATCATAGCTTAGTTGCTAGAGTACTCTAACAGCGGCTTTGGTGCAGACACTTGGCTTCGTATCTCAGTTTCCGAGAAGGGGTCTGATGAGAAGCTGGGCACTTCGAAACATGTCATCCCATACCATTGCTGTGCATAACGTTGTAATTTTTCCTCTAACATCCATTAACAAACAAACATAAATATTCGAGCTTTGCTCCAACAACAATCACCATTATTTTATTTTTTTTATCTTATTTTAGTTTATTTTATTTTGTTTTATTTATTTAATTTTTTTTAATTTTATTTTATTTTATTTTATTTATTTTTTTTATTTTTTTATTTTATTTTACTTTATTTTTTTTTATTTTATTTTATTTTATTTTATCTTACCTTAGTTTATTTTATTTTGTTTTATTATATTTTATTTTGTTTTATTTATTTAATGTTTTTTATTTAATTTTTTTTTATTTTATTTTATTTTATTTTATTTTATTTTATTTTAATTTGTTTTAGTTTATTTTATTTTGTTTTATTGATTTAATTTTTTTTATTTTATTTTATTTTATTTTATTTTATTTTATTTTATTTTATTTTGTTTCATTAATTTTTGTTATAATGTGTATGTATAGGATATTTATGTATCGAAATCGCTAGCCTAAGTCGATACAAACTATATTTTCAATTATTTCTAACGATGAATGATTACTAAGAAGATGCAAATAGTTATTAAATATGAACACTACATTTCAAAGAAATGGCCCATAGTTTTATAACCCTTTATTCTCTCTTTATGGCGCGATATACAACAGGTATATCATCATAAACCTCCTAAGAGATTTTTGCGCCAAGCTTCTCTTCCAATTTGTGGTGTGCCGATTTGAATTTTCCCTACAAATTGGTGGGACCTACAGTTTTTTGCCGACTCCGAACGGCATCTACAAAGGAGACGAATTTTTGCTGAGAAGCCTGTCATGGCAGAAATACACTCGGAGAGTTTGCCAAACCACTGCCGAGGGGCGACCCCGTTTTGAAAAACTTTTTTCAAATCACTTTTGATGTTACCTGTACCAGGGCTCGAACCATGGACCTTCGGTGTGGTAGGCCGGCAACACTACCTCCACACCACGGCGGCCGCCCTTTATTAGCCCATCGTTTTAATTGATTATGGTTTTAGTACCAGTTGGTGTTTTTTGAAATATGAATTCTGAACTTAAAACCCCATTTGTGGCAACCCAAAACTTAAGACTTAGCGCTTATTCCAAATAATCACAGATAAATCCTCAACTGGAATTTATTAATCTTGATTATGCCACTGGATATAGAAAATTAAAAACTTTTTGTCCACTCTAACTTTAAATATTTCTGTAGCAGAGTTAGGTCCTGCATGATTGTGTTTATTACGATCAGCAATGTCTGCCCCACATTGCGCTTTAATATTTCCTACAAATCCATTTACGTTGCTCAATAAACATTTTATTGTCTGCTTTTACAACGCGCTCTTCTGACTCGCGTAATTACTTTGGTGAAAATCATAAGCCATTAACTCGCTTCCTATTTGACAAGTTTGCACTTCATTTCGTTGACCACCTCTCTTACTTACCCTGTGATAATCTCAAATCCAATCATATCCGGATCGCAATCCTCTTCAATGGGTGACATAGTGGCCGACGCGCTATCTACTTTGCTCTCAGCCGACGTCGATGAAGCTGCCGCACCAGTGCTACCTACGCTCGCTTCCGATAAAGGTGTCATTGGTTTGGGTAACTCATTGCCGGCTGCATAGCCATCGCTTCCGGTTGTGTCATCGCCGGCAGCGTAATTACCACTACCAATTTGTGTTGGTGTAGCTGTGGTAGAGCTTGTCGTCGCCGCCGCCGCAGCAGCAGCAACACTTAAACTACTTGGCGTATGTGATGTAGTGATGAGATTGGTTGGGGTGGTGGCAACAGCGGCAGGCTGTTGTGGAGCTGTTACACTACTTGCTGCGCCGGCGGCTAAACCAGCCGCCGGTGCAGGTGTCGCATTGTTGCGGGGAAATGTTTTCGCCGGTTTAACCGGACGTTTGGTTTTACGCGCCGCAGATGCAGTACTTGCAACCAACATAAAAACGATGAAGTAAATTGTAAATCGACGTAAAAACATTTTACCGCTATTTAATTGATTGTTTTACTATTGTTGTTAAGAAGTGTTCTTGTAGTCAATTGTTGTTCTTGTTGTTACTTCTTGTAGATGCCGTTAGTAATGCGTGTAAATATCTGCAAAGAGAAGAGACACAATTGATTACTAGGTGCGCTTCAGGAAATCTAATATTGCTAATATGCGAAACTATAATTCAATAAATAAAATATTGCGCAATAAATAGCAATGCGCTTATGAGTTTGCGTTCATTTCCAATGTTTAGCCTAGTATTTCTAGAACTCCTTAGTACTTTGTGGACCAGCGAACACAGAAATAGTCAATCATATATGCATAATTCTGTAGCTACTAGATGACTTAGTAGGTACTAGAGAATCTATCTATCTATAGTACTTAGTAGCTTCGCAGTTTTTAGAAAACTTAAGCATATACCAAAATGCTTGAATGCTTAAAAAATTCAATAGCTATGAACCCAATTTGAGCACTAAATATATGTATAATAAAACGAGTTCAGAGCTAAGTCTTATGTAAATAGCTTCACAGGTATTCGTATTTAATTATACATTTCCAAATCATAAAAACTAGGACTGCGAAAATTCATTTGGTAATATCAGAATAAATTATGATTCACTGATATGATTTTACTTAAATTTTATGCGGCTTATTCAAGATCATTGCTGAACAAAATAGGGCTATTGTAGAAACTACTTGCTTTTATTCAGATCGATCTAGCATGTTAAATCTATTGAGATAACTTCAGGAGCATTTATAGCTCACTTCTTGATATTTTCAGAAAGTTTCTTCATTGTTTTGGGTACTTTTACAGAATATTTTTCGGTATCATTTGGGAACTTTTCGGACTGTTTTGGATGGTTTCGAAAAGTCGCGAGTAGTTCCGATATGTTCCTGCTGTGATACCTACTTAACCGCATGAGCGTGAATTAGAGCAATGTAGTCCTGGCCAAATTTTGTCACGTAATGATCCGGTCCTAACAAAATAAATAAATAGTTGGCGCGATATACCTCCGAGGAGATTAAAACCGAGCTTCTCAAATAATTTGTGGTGTGCTGTTTCTAATTTTTCCTACAAATTGGCAGGGCCTACAGTTTTTTGCCGACTCTGAGTTATACCTGAAAACAGATGCATTTTTACTGAGCAGCCTTCCATGACAGAAATTCATTCGGAGAGTTTTCTGCCCCACTGCCAAGGGGCGAACCCATTTCCAAAAAACATTTGCACACCACTTGTTGGTGTTACCTATCCCAGAACTCAAACCTTGGGCTTTGGGTGTGTTAAACCAGCAACACTACTGCCACACCTCGGCGGCCGCCAATAATTCTGTCCTATCTAAATAAAAAATGATTTAGATCAACTCAGTGAATCTTATAACTTTGAACGAGTTATTTATATATATGTATATCCCCCACTATCTGGAAAATAGCTTGACAGATTTGAATGAAATAAGAATGTAAATAGCCTACTTTATTTATTTATTAGAATTTTTGTCTTTATGGGATTGCCAACTATCTCATGTTTTGATAATGAAATATGTAATGGATGCCATATCTCCCGATATATTACGGTATATTACTTGGTGTTTAAAAAAATATACCATATAGGGTTGCCACCTAATCTAATTATATTCATTTCTTGGCATGCTCGTTACTATCTCGAAAACGACTTGACCCAATTAGAAGAAGTTTTGAACATAGTTAATATGATACATTCCAAGTTATGCCTCAGGTGTGACCACTAGAAATTTTTTTATTGTTGTCACCTATTTGACAATAAAAACCTAAATAAAAACTGCCAATAGCCATATTCGCTTTTATTCGCTTTTACAAAATTTTAATTAATTGTATAGATACTATTCAATGTAATATAAAACAAGAGATTTTTTTTCTTTTTTGTGTCACAACACTGTCAGCAAGCTTGTTAAGCGTATTTATGTTTACTTCGACTGCTTATTGACAACCATAAAGCCATAAGTGGCACAATATATACAAGCCGCCACATCTAATTAAATAACGCACCAACAGAAGCCTAAATTGGCAAAGCGGAGATTGCGAACAACTGAAGATCATATTACAGTGAGACAGACGAATTACATACAAACTAGCAGACATTTATGTATATCCGTGTGTACGCAAGGCTTGGTGATAGTTTTTGCTTTGACAAACACTTGTGTGACACACTCAATATATTGTCAGACTGTTGGTTTTTTGATAGAATGATACCTTTTTTTAGTATTTTTTTTTCTTCTTTTTCTCAGTTGCCAATGTTGCACAAGAGCAAGTGTCATTGTTACCGCCTTTTTGCTGTTATCCCCATCATTATATTTACTACACTCGTTTCTTATGAGTAAACCAATTAAAGTCGTGAGAAAAAATTGCTAAAGGCTAAACATGATATATAATGTAATAGGACTTGTTATACCGTTATCTACGTTTTTTTTTTGTTTTATGTAATATCCATGCAACTTCCCATGCCTCGAAGACTGCCGCTAAATACCTACTTTTATAAAAAAGTTATTTTGATAGCTTTTTTAACTTGAAGGTTAAGGTTAAACCATACAAAATTTCTAATCAAATCAAATTCAATTTAAATATCCACAATTCCTTGGCGCACCTCTGTAAAATTGTATGTTTCCCGTAATAACTGTATCAAAAGCAATAAGCACCAAAGTCGAGCTATGGCAAAATTACCATTACCATACAAACTTCCTTGGATTTTAATTAAAACGAGATGATTTCTTGGCACAAAAACCAAACAGTCAATGTTTGTTTTCTCCTTGATGGAAAAGAACAAATTTTGGATATGTAATTTTATTTTCCTAAGTTCGTCTTTGACCCTTCGAATATTGAGTTCTAAAGTTAACTGAGTTTCCCATATTTGTCCTATACAGAACTTCTTTAAATACTTGTAGTATACTTTTAGGCATGTCACTCACATTATGACTGTTTATAAATGGTTTCATACCGAAATGAATGCTCAAACTAAAATTATAATTAATCAACTAATCAAATTAAACTGAAATTAAATATTAGTAACCTATAATCAAAATCCTGCCTAAAAGTATGCTACAAATACAGCTGCTAAAAATTGCTCAAATGGTTAGTGCCTAAAAATCTTAACACATATCAGTCTACTAAATAATCCCTGCACAAAATAGTGGGACTGATCTCCAAGAAGAGTCATCCGGGATCAATACTTTGATTTACAGTGGGATACACTTAAATTTTTTTTCTGTAGCCTATTTTTAGGTGTTGAAAGTAAACTTGTCCGTCCGTACTTGTAGGGGAACAAAGGGAATCTGTCCGAAGCTACCTTTTTAGGCATGAAAGGGGCCAATTAGTCTTTTCATAGGATATGCTCAAACAAAAGGGATCACTTGAAACCATACAAAGAGATCACAACTGATATTGGGTGCATGCTGCTTAGCGACTCATCCCGGATTCATCCTAGACTAATAGGATTTTTTGCAGGGTGAAGATATCCCAAAGAATTTGACTTTTACTAACTAATTATCTACATGGTCGCTTACTAAGTGAGTTCAACTTCTTTGATCTATAAAAACAATTTTTAAAATTTTGTACCAAGAAATTTATTTGTTATTTATTTTTTCATTGATATTTATTAAATATGTCTATCATTCATATGGTAGGCGTAGTAAAGACGATCTGTTAAAGTATTTCCTTATAACTTAATTTGTGTTTATCGTAGAGATAAAATTTGTGGTAATTAAAGCTTATATGTTGTGACAGCTGCTGAGAATGCGTTCCTTTAGGTTCCCTTTTTCATTTATTAGATCAAACCAAAGTGGCAACACTTATGTAGAAGAGCTCTAACTGTAACAGATAATGTACGTAAGGGAAAAAATAAATATAGTGAAATTTGCAAACCAAGTTTGTAACGCTACATGGAAATATTTTTGTAGAAATGCGGTGTAAAATACCCATCGAACGACATAAGTCTATCTCACTTCTTTTCAAAAATTCAAAAATGTGGCAACGCTGTAAAGTATTCCTACTTGAAACATTTAAGCTGGCGAGCGTGACAGGTAGTATATTAGCTCATCCACATGGCTCAAGTCGTTTTAGAGGTAAAAGAGTATATACCTAAAAATAAATATAAAGGGATTAGGTGGCAACCCTAGGTACAAACCGTACCTAGAAATGTTTTATTTTTAAACACAATGTAAAATGAATTTCGTTTTATACCCACAATGGCATATCTCAATTCATCACAAAAAAGATCGGATAGGTGGCAACATTATTTAATCATACTGAGTGGCAACACCCATACTTACACTACATACCAAATTTGATCCAAAATAGTTAAGATGTTTCTGAAATAGTATATATAAATATATACAGGGTGTTTTTTTTACAGGTTTGTTTTTTGAATAGAGATAAAACTGGCAACTCTAATGTCATTTATGTTCAGTTTGGTTTGCCATTTCATCATGAACAGGTTGACAAAAGAACAACGCTTGCAAATCGTGCAAATTTATTTCGAAAATAATGGTTCAGTTTGCGAAGTTTACCGTGAGCTCCGTCCATTTTATGGTCGACATAATCGTCCATCAGAGCAATTAATTCGGTTAACCATGGATCGTTTTCGCACTACGTTTACTCTATGTGATAATACGCATCCGCAGAGACGTCGAACAGTGCGCACCGAAGAAACAATTGCCGCTGTAGAGCAAAGTGTTGAAGAGGACCCGAATGAATCGATTCGCCACCGTGCACAGCAATTGGAGCTTTGCTTGCGACCTTACAAGATCCAGCTTGTGCAAGAATTAAAGCCACTAGACCATGCAATGCGTCGTGATTTTGGTGTATGGGCCGAAAATGAGATTGATTTCGATGCTGATTTTCATCGCAAAATTTTGTTCAGTGATGAGGCTCATTTTTGGTTGAATGGCTACGTCAACAAGCAAAATTGCCGCATTTGGAGTGAAGAGAATCCACATGAGACCCTTGAAACGCCATTACATCCACAAAAACTGACTGTTTGGTGTGCTCTATGGGCTGGTGGAGTCATTGGGCCATACTTCTTCCGCAATAATGCTGGAGAGGCAGCTACCGTTAATGGAGACCGGTACAGAGCCATGATAACCGACTATTTTGTTCCCGAATTGGATGGCATGAATGTGGATGAGTTGTGGTTCCAACAAGACGGCGCTACATGCCACACAGCGCACGTCACAATCGATTTATTGAAGGAAACATTCGATGAGCGCATAATTTCGCGGAATGGACCTGTCAATTGGCCACCAAGGTCGTGTGATTTGACACCATTGGATTATTTTCTTTGGGGATATGTGAAGTCGCTCGTCTACACCAACAAACCAGAAACGTTAGGGGAATTGGAAGCCAACATTCGTGGCGTTATTGCCGACATACGGCCCCATATGCTCGAAAAAGTGGTTGAAAATTGGACCTGTAGAATTGGCTTTATTCGAGCCAGCCGCGGCGGCCACATGCCCGAAATCATATTTAAACAGTAATGGCATAAAATTATCCTTCCAATAAAGCCAAATTGATGGACCTTAAAACGATTTTCTTGTGTTTTATTTCAATTCGAAGTTCTATACCCCTAAAAAAACACCCTTTACAAGTAAATATCGTTTAAAATTACGCTATTTGGACTAAAAACTAACTATTTAAAGCAGATGCCAGATAAGATAATTGCATTCTCTTAACACAAATAACATTTGCTAGTAATCACAAACCGTTAGTTGAGAGATTTGACTTTGACAACACCGCAATGATGCCCATCAACACAATAGAAATGCTAATGGAGGCGGTGAGAGCTTTTAACCATTTCTAGTAAATATGAATTGACTGAGAGCAGCTGAAGCATATGAATGGAGTAGCAGATATTTTAACATATTTACAACATAACTATATATATTAGACTAGGCGGAAAAAAATTAAAAATATTATGCACATTACTTTGCTTAAGCCTTGATTATTTTGGAACCAGATCATACTTTTTGCTTGCAACATTTTCCTATTTCAACGGCAGTTTTAAACTAAATTAAATCAGTCCTAAAGAATATAAACTAACAACGAAAGACCCTTAAAAATTAATATAAAGGTCTGAAACTTTTACTTCCAAACTGATGAAAAACAGAATTGTTTTGCAAAACTTTTTAAAATGCGATTTCCACACAAATTTAGTACTATAAAGACCTTATACAATTTTTTATATTTTTTATTTTTTTATGAACATGGAGCTACAATATATTTTTCAATAAAATATTTTCCCAGCCTAGTCTAGTGTATGTAGTCACAGCATTTTCACATGCCATCGACTTAACATAATTATTTGAATTTTTATATGCGCTAACTAAACAACAAACATACATGACAACTAGACTAGTATGTGCTAACTATAATTAATTCATTTATGAATGGCGCCTGACAATCTCGGCTTACTTACATGCACTTTTCAACACATAGAATTCAGTGAGAATGCTGTAAATCATATAATGGTTGTATTTAGCTCTTTGCGAAAAAAATTGAATACAGCAGCTATATTTTGTATGTGTGACTAGTCAGGTCATATAATTAATTACATAATGGCAGCACCGCATGTGAAAATCTGTTCGCTTTGATCTTATCACTCAAGAGAATTATTTCTGGGATTACTTCCGCAACTTTGAATACAAGTAAAAGAGCATAGTAATTTCCTACTGGATGATGTTTTTGTTGTTCACTCTGACAACCGTCATCAAGCTCATCTAACGGAAGTCCAAGGAAACAAGCAGTTTCAACAGAGTTGGACGAGCTGTTTTCAGAATTAAGCTCCTTTTTTGAATTAATTTCTCGCTGAATATTGGAGCTCGACTCATTCAAACCAGGGACCCCCGATAATAATTATTTTTATATTTTAAATGAAAAAAAATCAAAGGCTTCCTAGTATCGAAGGACAACTTAAAGAATATGAACGTGCATGTCTTGTCATGCTCAACGGAAATCTGCATTGATTGAAGAAAATTTGAGCGAAACCTATATAAATTACATCTAATCAATCTTTTTTGAGGTTTATTTTTTTGATCAAGAGTAATCATAAATTTTTGAGTTTGAGTTTTATTTTTTTGATATAAATAAAACGTATTCCTTGAGTGATATTTTATCTTTCAAGAATAAAATTTTGATTTTGAGTTTTAGTTTGTTTCACGGATCGTTATAATACCATTTCATGTTCATGAAAGGTATAAAAAATCTGAAAATAATGATCAAATAGCGAGTTTTATAATAAAACTCTGTTACGGTCCCTGATTCAAACACAGAAAAAATTTTAGGTATCCATAAGTATTAAGGTATTTAATGAAAGCAAATGTTGTACATTACTATATCTTTCAAATATATTTAGCACGTGGTCGCTGAAAGTGCAAAATCACGTAACTAAAAGTTTCGAAAAAAATGTATGTACTCCTGCCATCGAAATCTAGTCACTTAAGCTCAAAAAAAAACTACGTATTGGTTCAGAAAAGTATTTAAAGAAGGTGCCTGTAAGGCTAAGCTATTTTATTTTGCAAAACTTTATCTTTAAATTGTAACTTACGCGGTTTTGCAACACTGCGTTACGGAGTTTAAATCACTGTATTTGATTCACTTTCAATACGCTAATGAAGATATTGTTAGAGTAATCTCAAACAAATATTTTATCAAAAAATGTAGCTCTACTTAAACAAGAATAAAAAATGTGAGAGGAATATAGTTTGAGATACAGAAATAAAATTGAAATTTAATCCTACATAATAATTTGGCCACGCTTAATTGCTAGTCCAATTAAAATTAAAATTAAAATTAAACAAAACCTGGTTTAAAACTTAAACTAAAACTTAATTGGGTGTTTTGTTATTTATTTGAGAAATGTTAGCAACATCATAGTTGGCGTTGAAATTTCATTGCAACTAATTAGGTTGTAAAATTTTGTTTTATAACTTTTATAGCTGTGTGAATTTTTCGTGCATTACACATTTCTGACTTTAATTAATGTTATCAAATTACTGATTTAATACCTTGTCCGTTATTGTAAACAGAGTTAGACGTTTACTATTTTATTAGAATTTTTTTTATAAAGTGAAGGTACGTTGAAAGGTCTTGGAATATGCGGTCTTATCCAGTTATGCATTGAGAAATGTTTTTTGAGCTTCTAGCTAGATAAAGCATGTGACCAGGGGTGCACACCGAAACAATCAAAACAAAAATCTTTTTTATATGTATAAAAGAAGATATTGGAAAGTATTTTCGTTCTGCCAAATAACGAAACGAAAAATATTTCGTTTCAATAATTATCAAAAATTATTAGACCCCATAATTTTGTTTCGTTGATATTGAAAAAAAAGTATCAAAAAATTTCGTTTTGTTCCAATGTAGATACATATATGGGTACATATTTATATGCATACGTAACATATATTTTAAAAAAACTCAATATTATTTTGATATCAAACTTTTTGCTGTAGCTAAAACCAAACCTTTTTGATATATTTTTTTTTTTTTGATATTTAAAAAAATTAAAAATGTTTGGAAATTTTTTTTTATATGTGTAGAATCTATCCCTTTTTTGTTAAACACACAACTTTCACAATGCTATTTAACTATCTCAACAAAGTCAAAATTTTATTTTGCTTTTTGATAAAAATAACGTTATTATGCAGGCTTGCATGTGATTTCGTTTCAATAACCTATAATAATTCGTTTGATTATTGATATTTTGCAAGCTAATGGCTGTAATTTAAAAAGTAATATAAACTTAATAAATATTACCAAAAGAAAACTAATCGGACTATATCTTATACAATGATAACTTTTACGGTCTAGAGAATACCAGTAGTTGTGGGGCGAATGTAATTATTTTCCCATATTTTCTTATCAAAAGACTTAAATGTCGACGGATAAAGGGTTAAAGTCCAATATAAACTAACAGATTCATAGCCAAAAGCGAATTAATAAATAGATGGAGCATGTATGAAAATACCTTGCGAACGTTTTCAGTAAATGCGAATAAAAAAGTATGCAATTAAATGAATCAAGCAATTATTACTTCAAAATGCAGAGAATACGTGATTTGAACATAGTTTGCACGAGTGGATATGAAGGGAATACTAAACACAATAAAAACATGCAATTAAATGCGTTCTGATATAATCAATGGTGTTTTTATTCGATGTTATGCGATTGCTATCAAATTATTTGTTTACTTGCAGTTTTGCTAGGCCAATTTCCATGCTCTTCAACTTGAAACAAGTTCGTGTCTTAAGTCTTTTGAATCGATTGGGTCTTAGAAATAAAAACTTATGCGTCTGTATGCGTACTTTATAAACATCCAATAGGTTGGTTACAGGATACAACAAGCAAGAAAGAGACCAAACAAAAAATTTGTTTTTCTTCTTGAACTTGAATTTTGATTAAACAAAAAAAAAACTCGTTGGCCAAAAATCCTTTACTACAAAGTTAATACGATTTTATCATTCCTCATTGTAACAGAAAATTACCCACTTATGTATTTTAAATATACTCTAAGAAGAAATAATTCGTGACACCACAAAAGTCTGCACAAATTATTGATTAGAATTGCCATTTTGTAACAATCAGCGCATGCTATAACTGCTTTCAGACACATAACACGTAGCGTAATAGCAATTTAGCAACAACAGTTATGCAATCTATAATTTCTAAAAGTTAATATAACATTCAACGGTACGGCATAGTTGTCTGATTTTGCGCTTGAATGCCATTTGGCTATAATTGCAGCAAAGAATCGAATACAAACTAAGCGCAGCATAATGATAACATTCTTAAATGTATAGGAGTATGTTGGAATATGTATTGCATACCAAATCCACACAATATTCGTAGAATTTAAATGTGCCACAATTTGCAAATAATTCACGCCTATAGCACCACAAGAACTGGTATGTTTGTATGTATGTAAATGGTTCATTATGAAACTAATCAAACGTAGGCCTTTGCGGTGCATAATAGTTCGCCTATATGTTTGTACATACATACATACAAAGATACAAATATAGAAATGCAATACTATCCGTGTGGCATAGTTATGTTAGTATGTATAATGCAAAATGAATTCTAGTTTTGTAGAAGTGTTTACCTCAAATAAGGCATCAGTATTGTTACTGCTGGGGTTTCTTTTTATTTTTGCGGCTTGAAAACTTGTTTTATTTAGTTTGTGATTTGTTAAGCCTTTTTGGTTTGTTAATTTAGTGTAATAATCGCAACCTAGGTGTATTGGAGTTATGATAAAGATACAAATCGTTGTTGTGGTTTTATTACGAAAATGTTAAAAAATTATTTGATATATATATGCCAATTCAAACTTTTTTCTCGTTGCCTTACATATCGATAAAGGGAATGCTGATGATTTGAGACCAAAAGTTCTTGATTGATATCAAATATTAACAATGCTCTGCAGTCGCTACGTACACAAAAGTGGAGCTTAAGTTACCAACACAAGCAAAGAAACAGTAATATCTGTCTAACCAGAGCAAAGCCTTCGCGGATAATGTGAATCATCATTTCAACGTTCAGTCAACAAAACCAGTATTGTGTATCTTATATAATAATATAGAACACGTTGTCCTGGTGAGAGCTCAAAGCTCATCTCTATCTAAATTAAAGAGTTCTTCTGATAAACTTGTCAACGAAATTATAACACCAGGAAACAAAGGAATTAAAATGCGATATACAACAGGTAAATCACCATAAACCTCCTAAGAGATTTTTGCGCCGAGCTTCTCTTCCAATTTGTGGTGTGCCGATTTGAGATTTTTTCTAAAAATTACAGAAATTGCTGAACCATAAAATGCTGATGTAAAGGTGGTATTATTGTTCATTAACTTAGTGTCTCTTTAGCATGCAGAACACATCACAATCAAAACATTTTCTTGGCTTCGAGATTATGCATTCCTAAGCGATAGTTAGAAGAATTTAAGTAACCCGTACATAACTAAAGCCCGTGTTATTACATTAACAAGAGCGATGGCGGCTAGGAAGACGTTTTAAATCTCTTTTTATAAAACAGTGTAGAAATAATTTTGAATTATATAAGTCTTTCCGAAGTGTATGTAATAATTGTAAATCTCATTCCAGCACATTTTATATTTTTTACCTGCTTTTCAGCATTAAAAATCGATATTGCTCTCACCTAATCAATAATAACTTCATTAATGTAATACTACTATTTACAATCCAACAGATGCTTTCTACTTTTAACAAAATATGTATGTATATGTTTTAATATTTATGCTACTTAGCTGATGACTTTTTCTCTGTAGCTGAGCAGTTTTAAATCTCGACACTTAAAAAACCCCATAAGCTGCTCATAATCATGGACTGCGTCGAAAGATGATGGGACGGCTCTCGGGTTATATGAAAGAAAATTTATCTAAAAGACCTATGGCTTTGCCCGCGTTGCCAACACAATACTTCGTGCCACTTACTAATCGCATTCACTCTGTGTTCGAACATGAACTACATGAAACTAATGTTAGTTGTTGGCTAAAACCTAAAGATATAAATATTTCTTTTCAATGAAAATTAAACACCTGTTTTGTTATTAAAAAGTTAATTAGAGGAAGCAGTCTTGGCATGCGATACACTTAATTCAAAAATTTAAAGCCTCTATGTGATACCACAAGCCTTTCCTTTTCCCTTTTCAAGCCACAAAAAAGTTAGACCGGGGAAACTTTCTTTGAGTGCTTCTTATCACCGTCTGTGCGCTTTCTGCAATTGAGATAGAAATGCAGGTAGGATCACACTCCACTCATGTTTTGCCTAGATTTCCGATCATTTGATTTTAGGTTACATCTTTTAGTCGCATATGCAAGAAGAGATTCTTAAGGTAGCAGTTTGCATTATGCCAAACATTTTCTTAATTTCTTACAACTTCATGACTTTTTCGTCTAAGCTGAGCCCAAAACAGATACAACCTGTTCGTAACTCGTGTAAAAAACCAGTCCATTATAAAGCAAGTTTATTTGTACTTCTGGGATATAAATTGAAATAGTTCGGAATGATAATCATAAAAGAGCAAAAATCATTGTAAACATTTTTGTTAGCAAAAAAGGTGGTAGACTTTCTGCTTGCTTGGTAGAAGTGGTAGAGTTTGAAATTTAAGAAAAAAGGTGGTGGATCTATCACTTTATTGGTAAGAGACCGAAGATTGCACCCATTCATGTAAGCGGAATAAATTTTCTTTAGAATTCTTCTTTTTAATCCGATATATTTGTCTTAAAAGTTTCGGAAAAAATTTCTTAAACTAGGGTTTTTGGACTATTCTGTCAAAATCAATATTTTTAATCTTTAGTTTATTTTTTTTTTTTTTTATTCTAAGATTTCCATGTTATACTCTACTGCAAAGCAACTTTATTTAAATGTCAGCATTAACATACATTAGCGGCAGCAATAACAAAGAAAATATCGCAACGTGTAAAAATCATTTCCGCATTGATTCAAATTGGAATTAAATAACAACTCGCTGCACAGCATACAATGTATCTAAAAGCAATAACAAAAAAAAAACAACAAGTCGCCCAGCAGCTTACCACAACAAACGGCAGCAACACATTAGAACATACGAACGCCCCAAAAGCGCGATACGCGATTTGGAGCAATCAAATGAAATGCGAATTTTCGCGCGGCTGTCATTTAGCTTCGACTTTTGCCGTGAGTAGGCATAATAACACAAAGGCAGCTTTGCACAAAAAAAAAAAGAAGAAATTTTTCTCCATAAGAAAATTTCCGTTAGCTTTAGAAGCATAAAACCAGCAATTGTGCCTGCGCCACAATTCGCAATTGAATTGTATTGGCGGTGAATTCAATTTCCACAAATTCACAAATATGGCAAGAGCAATCAGTTTTTTTTAAATTTTTTTATGAATTTTTTGGTTTGTTTCATTACTCACTTTTGGATAGTTTTTGGCCAGCTTGAGTTTAGCTGCAACATTAAAAATTAATCAAGCGCAAAGTGCAGTGCAATAAGTTTAGTTGCAAGTCAGATTTTTTGCTTTTATACATTTTCTTACTTTGTTAAACAATAACTTCAACGCCTAATCACATCGTAAATAAAAGCAGCAATAAATATTTGCAGGAGTGAATGAAAAAAATCAATTGACGCTTGCAGCAGTTTTAGTGTTGAGGAAAATATTTTAATGGCGTTTTTGGGGTATAAGTAGAAACTTCTTCTTCTTCTTTAGCAATTATTAAGCAGCTTGAAAATGATTTCTGTAAGAAATCAAATCTTCATTATTATACAGTTGTTGTTATACGTTTCTGCTGATTGCAGACCTGAAAAAAGTAAGTCTCAGTACAAGTACAAGTACTTCAGTACTTCAGTACTTGTACTTGAATTGGTGAAGTACAAGGACGGCACTTGTAAGTAATTTTGAAGTATTTTGAGAAGTATCACGCTGCACAAACCGTTTTATATTGTCCCAGCTTGAATAAGTTGTATGCATACATGAAGCATGCATGCAGACCTGTTAAATTATGATTCCGAATTAAGAGTACGCATATATATTTACAGCAGACCTGTTAAATTATGATTACTAGTAGTAATGATTACCGATTTGATTAATTATTTTCTTGAGCATCTGTTTAATGATTGATTACCATCACTTTCAAATTTTAATGATTATTTTCCAATTAATTAAAAAAATTATAAATCAAAAAAGTTGTTTTGATTTTTTTTTTTCGATTTTTGTTTAATTATTATTGTTTTTTTTAAGTATTGTTTTAGAAGCGCACAAATAAACACATCACAGATCATTTCGGAATTGTTTCCGAGGATTTTTCGGTATTTTTGGGGACGATTTTGGTTTCTTTTACGGAATGGATTCGAGATTGCTTTAGGGGCCATTTTTGGACTTTTTCAGGATAAATTTGCAATTGCTGTCGCATCATTTTGAAAAGTTCGGGATCATTTAAGGATAGCTTCGGCGGTCCCTTTTATGGCCCATATTTGGGCCTTTTCTTGATCAATTCCGCATTGTCTTCTTGATAATTTCGGGATGGATTGAAATGATTTTTTGGACTTTTCCGGCCACATTTCGGGGCATTTTCGGGATCATTTTATTAAAATTTCTTGATTGCTTTTGGGTCTTCTTCGCGCCCGTTTTCGGAACATTTTTGAAATAATTTCGGGATGGTCAAAAAAAAAGATCACGAAAAAGTTCCAAAGAGAATGCTGAAGTGATATCGAAAAATCATGCGTAATACCCTAGACGGTAGTTTTTTTGTTGTTAATAATTGTACTATTCAGGGGATATCAGCAATAAAAACTTCATCTTTGATTTTTTCGGAAAAAATAAACTTTTTTTTGTGCAATTTTTGGTTCAAATTTGAATAACATTCGAAATACCATACCGATTTTTAGAATGGGAAAAGGTTTCTTCGTTTTTAAAAACTATTCCATAGATTTTATTTAAAATTGAGAGTATAAGGGGTTTCAGCGGCCGCCTTCCACATTTCTTTTCTTTTTAGCTCAAGGCTAAATTAAACGTTTTGCTTTTAGATCGATATATAGTGGTCTATATTTCGACGCCGATTTCTACCAGGCATTATTTGGCTCACAGAAAAAAAATGTTTTTTCAAATAAAAATTTTAATATACTCGTACTTCGAATAAATGGAGAAGTAAAATCTTAACACTGCTCTTCGTACCAGAAGCCACAACTGTAATATTTAAAATTAAAATTTACTTTGTTTGTTAGTCCAAAATAAAATGAAAAGTTGTTGAATACATTAACCTGCTTTTCTTAACTATAACTATTCTTTTTACTATTTCTTTTCACAAATTTAAGCAAACAGAAAACAGACTTTGGCTACCAAGTTCTTTCGCTCATGTTAATACACCTAAGTACTTGAGTTACAATGCTGATAGTAACGTAATTTCGTCCCAAAGCGACTTTGGATTTGATTGATTATTGCCGCAGATATTATGCAATCAAAACTTTTACTTTCTTTAAATAGTAGAAGATCGATTAAAAACGCTTTATTTCTCATCAGTATATCATGCAATTATTTTCATTATTTTATTACAATAATTACTTTTAATTTTAAAACTTTCACGTGTTCGCCACCAATTTGTATTTCTTTAATAATAACAGCTGCTGCTTTACGCTCAATACTGTACTAACATTTGTTAGACTGAGCCAAAAAAAAAATAAAATTTTTTTCTTTTCAAAATTGTATGGAGGCTATTTTTCAGAATGCCTTTAAAAATACTACAACCATTTCAGAACATAATATTAATTTTGAGGGGCTGTCATTGAGGATTTCAAATTTATAAGGCTGCACTAACTTTTTCTTTAAAACTGTAAAGCCATTGAAGTAAGGCAATTAAGCTGCTTAAAACTGAATTCTGAATTCTCCAGAAACAAATTTAAGTCTAAAATGTTCATCATGCAGGCCGCTCCAAAGTTATCCAGGTTTAAACATAGGCTTCCTGATTTTATGTATTTACTTTGGAAATTTAATCAATACAAAAGAAAATTCTTAAACAAAATAAATTTATTGGACCCGTGCAATATACATGACCAACTACAAATGTACAAAATACTATTACGCTCACATATTCACTCACTACAACCACAATCAGCGTCATTTCATTCAAACTAAAATTCAAAGCGTTGACAACTCAGACAGGCCAAAGTGTGACGCACGAATTTTTGAACGAAAAGCAAAACGTAAATTAACATAAAACAAGCTAATTAATCAGCTAAAAAGGCTGCATGTATATAATAACATCACACGCATATTCAATAATCAATGCTGCCAGCAGCGTTGGTCGGTAAATGACTATCGGCACCGCTTCTTGCCATTGGTGAAAGTGAAACTTACATTTCCTCAATAAATTAATTTGATGCTTGAAACATAGATCAATCAAACCTTGCTGGCACACATATTTACAGCTGTGTTCAATATAATAGTAGTGAAACTAAAATGGATATAATTCGACGAAATAAGAAGCTGTGATTTTAATTTAAATAATAGCGAATTCCATAACAGAAACCACATAAAAAAAATTCCAATGTTTACACTAAGTTCAGAAAAGTTGATTAAACTTTAAAAGACGGTCATCAAAACCTTCAAATTTTTTTCCAGAATTTCTAAAAAGTCTTGAGTATGCAGTTTTGTAGAAAAATCAATTTTCAAGTTAGAAAAGAATTCAAAAAATCAGGGGAAATTTTGAGGTACTTCTAACTTGCACATTTTTGTGCTAAAATTAAATGAGCTATATAACTGCCTTCTCAAAAAATTTTTCAAAATTCTGCCCAAAAATATTGAAATGTTGATGTAAATTTTTAAAAGTTTAATGAACTTTCCTGAGCTTTGTGTAAACTTTGAAATTTCTTTTAATGTGGTTGCTGTTATAGAAATCGCTATATTTAAAAAAAAAATTATTAAAAACATAGCTTCTTCTTATTTCATCAAAGGATATCGAATTAAATTTCACTACTATTATATTGCACACAACTGAATATCTACTCACCCATAACTGTCATTTTTATTTTCAGCTTTTAAATTATGCTAATTTAATTGCCAAACTAGATGCCTAACAGCGCATTTTCCTTTGCCAAGGCGTGAACTCCGATAACAACGCTTGTGATCAATTAGTTCATTGGGCTTAGAGGTCACAGATTTTTTGGTGCGTGTTGTTTTGATTGATATGTGAATGGTCAAAAGAAAAGTTTTCTTAATTAAAATTGCTTACTTTTATTATTTATTTACTTACTACTGTCTACTAATTGAGTTTAGTATCTTGCTATATTTCTTATGTTAGGAAAACTCTAATTTATTTAATTAGCACTTGGCGCTTTATTTGTAACACTTGTTAATTTGGGCGCGAAATCCAATGAAATAAGAACGCAGACAAATATATTGTTATAGAAATTTATGAGCAAAAAATTTATAAACATCTTCGTAGCCATTGGTCAACGCCTCGCATGCGGCGCGTTCATTTCTTAAGTCTTCTGTACTAACTTAATTTGTTTGCTTTCTGGCGCTCGTGCGGTTGAGTGGTTAACGCTAGCATCTTTGCTTACTAGAATAGAACAGAATCGTTTAAATCGTGGTGAAAGAAAAATTTATTAAATATTTTGGTGCAGGAAATTCTGTGGCATAGAGCATTCTTCTGTATAAAATATGCTAATTAATACAAAATGCCGTGCCTGATTATTTGAACTATTTCACACATAAATCACCGGTGGTTAGCTTTACATTAAAATTCAGATAATTAATAGATAAAAGTAGACCGCTACTGCTACTCATTCAAAAGTTAACGAGTGCTGGAATTGTGTGAATATTAATTATTATTACTTTATCTCATAAACAACTCTAGCTTTTGCCACTCAACAACTGTCAAAAGCTGAGCTGTCACTCAAATCGACAAAAAACTAGCGCAGAGCTATATAAATTACAAATTGAACAGTGTTGAATCCATAAATGTAAGAGATTCCGAATTAAGAGTACGCACATATATTTACAGCAGACCTGTTAAATAATGATTACTAATCGTAATGATTACCGCTTTGAATAATTATTTTCTTGAGAATCTATTTAATGATTGATTACCAATTACTTTCAATTTTTATTGATTATTTTCCAATTAATAAAAAATTTTATCAAAAAAAAATTATTACGATTACAAAAAATTGGAAATAATCTAAAAAAAGTTGTTTTGATTACTTTTAATTATTTTTTTATTCTTTTGTTGTTTTTTTTTTTGTTTTATTTTTTTTCAGTATTGTTGTAAAACCACATAAATATTCACACCAATAATATTAAAAATTATTAAAATTATCAAAAATAATAAAAAAAAAAAATTACGAATAAATCGAAAGTAATCGTCAAATTATTTTTGATTTTTTCCTGTTTTTTTTTTAAATTTTTTTATATATTATTTTTATTTTTCTAATCGTAATTAATTAATAGTTGCCTTTTATTGAAAACCCACCATGCCACTGTTGGCAGTCATAATTTCGAAATCGAAAAGCATTTCGTTTACCTGGGAACCAATATTAACACCAATTATAATGTCAGCCTAGAAATCCAACGAAAAATCTCTCTTGCAAAATAAACTTCGGACTTAGTAGGTAATTGAGAAGTAGAGTCCTCTCTGGAAGAACGAAAATAACACTCTGTAAGTCGTGCCCTTCCTCCCATATGGTGCAGAACCGGGGACACTGACAACACCTGATAAGGCGGCTCTGAGAGTATGCGAGTGAAAAGTTTTTCAAAAGGTTTATGGATCCTTACTCATTAGCAACTGTGAGTACAAGAAACCCAGCGGCTTCGTTGGCTAGGTTATGTTGTGCGAATGAACGAAGATGCTCCGGCTCAGAAGTTATTCTTTTAGGTACCTGCGGGTAGAAGAAGAGGACGAGGAAGACCACTAATCGTATAGAAAGACAAATTTTATACCTATTTACGATCCCATGGATCCAGAAAAGAAGTATTTGTTGTTGGAAATTCAATTCAATGTTTTTTTTTTTTTTTTAAATAACGATATTATCTATTTAAGTTCTAAAATTCCCAAAAAATTCAAGAACTAAATAACACATATAAAAATAATTTTGGAACTTACCTCCTTATTTTTCTTAACAGTTTGTGACTCTGGTCCGAGCAAGAAAAGAAAATTTGTTAAATTTTTTTTCCTTAAAAAATTTAGTTATTTGCTAATTAAAGAATTGGGCCTTATATGATTCTTCGAATACTTAGAAAAAGAGCAATTGGGCCATATTGAATACTTTCTTATTAAGAGAAGGGCTAAAAAAATAGAAAAATTCCTGCTTTATGCTGCTAATGAGGACTACAATAGTAATGAACACGTTTCGATGATATCGACAACAAACATAGCTCTACTGATCTTCGAATGAAATATTAGTAATGTCGTTTCATCCGTAGTAAAAACTGCTAACTCCTCGACTGCTTTAATATTGGGAGATTTTTGAACTTGGTGGTGAAAGAAACTATATGTTTACTATTCAAAATATATAAAATTTACTAAAAAAAAAAGCTGAAATAAGAAGAAAACATAAAATTTTTTTATACAGTTTGAAATCTTTATGATTCTGTTTTGTGTTGACTCAATTGAGTTTCTTCTTTCTACTAAAATTAAATAGTAAGCCACTTTTTGTGTATAACGCAAATTTTTCTTTAATAATTTTACGAAATTCTGAAAGTGAAACACAAAATCTTTTTTTATCAGCAAGTGCGGCATTACTCTCACCTTTCTAACAGAATGGAAAATTAATTTTGAGTGAAAAGTAGAATTATAGCTACTTTTAACGCATTGTCGAAGCTATACCAAACATAATTTTTCGTTTTCCATATACTCATTCTGAAAATGTATCACAACAAACTAAAAACTCCATCTAGCTAACCCTTTTGCATTTATTTTTTTTTACTCTTAACTAACCACTTTCTACTTTAAAAATAACTGTGCCCAAATGTAACCAATAAAAATTCAGAACACCTTACCTTCTACGGAAATTTCACTTTCTATACACAAAACATGTTTCATTGTCAACTCACCTCACACACTTTACCAATAAAAAATAAAAAAAACAACAAAAACCAGTTGTCATTAAGCGCTTAAAATGGTGTTATTGTGTGAATAAAAAATTTTGGTAAAAAATATCAACTTTCATTGCCACAGAAACACGCACATGAATAAGCAAAAAAAAAAAAAACAATAAAAGAAAAGAAAAAGCAGTAATCCAACAAGTTTATAGAAACGAAAAACACAAAGAACTGCAAGAAGTTCTTTAAATGGAAAGTGAAAAATAATCTTCTTTGAAAATAAAAAAATAAAATGAACTGTCACTTCCGTTAATGACTGAGCTTAACAGCACCCAAATGCACTCTCCATACATACCTATATTGTATAACATGTCTGCACTTAAGTATATTTCTCACTTTCCACTTGACGGTCACTTTATGTGGCATTCAGTTTCATTTAATTAACATTTGAAAGCTTGACAAATCGACATTCAGCGCTTGTCATCGAAACATTTTTTTTGTAATTCTTTACATTTCACTTCAAGTGACAACACTTTGCCACAAATCACATACAATTGTACGTACTTATGTATGTATATTCACTCTAATGACTTTTATTTCTTGCAGTGACTATAACAAGACCACACTAGCCGCTTACCCCAGAGACAGTTCTTGGTGTGAATAAGCGCTTTGTTGAAGCACTTTGTATGATCGATTGATTGTGCGTCCGTCGTTTATTACGTTTGTTGACTTACTGTTTTGGCCCATTTGTAAACGTGAGCTACCGACTTACAGTTAATTCATGCAGCAGCAATTTATGATATCTTTTATATCGCTTATTTCTTTTGGTGCCGTGAACTCAGCACAGACATACACACTCAGTGAGGAAAGGCCCTCCCGTTATTGACGAGTTTTGAGTATAATAATTACACCCCTTTCTATCACGTCTCAGCTTCTTTGATTGCTCTATAGCTTAAATTATTTACTCTCTAAACATAAATTTTTTTCAATTGACTTTCAACAATAATTTCTTCACTAATTTCCCGTGTTTAGTGTTTAATAAAAATTGTTGGGTATTGCTATCAAACATAAATTTTATATAAGATTGCAACTGTTGAGTAGATTGTATTCATTTGCTCTTTTATTGCTGTTGAAACAGAAACTCAAGACTAAAATTTTATAAGAGCCACAAAAATATCACACTCTTCAGGGTCTATTTCAGGGTTCTTAATCCTCTTACTAAACGTCAGTCATGTACATTTTATAGGGAACGAAACATAGCCGCATATATTCAGCTGATTTTTAAGCCATCCTAGGTGACTTTAAAATCAATAAAGTATCAGCCCTTTGTTGTTGCTGTCGATTTTGTATTATATAATTATATAGCCAAGAAGTATAAAGTAATAAAATCAATCAATTATTTAAATAATAAAAATAATAAAGTATTAATAGAAAAAAAAAATGAACCAAATAATTAATGAATGCAAAACTGCAAAAATTTACTAAGAAATGTAACCCAGTAAATATCTAAAAATAAAAAATATAAAAATTATCTAAAAAGGCGCAAATACTAGATAATTAAAGCAATGGCTTCACTTAAATATTAAAAACAAGTACGCAATAAAAAAATGTTATAAAAATAAGCAACGAAATAGTCTATGTAATCAAGTAAATAAAAACTGTAAAAATTAAATAAAAAATACTAATTAAAAATAATCAATTAAATAGCTGAAGCTTATCAAGTAATTAAAATAATAACTTCACTTAATTAAATAACTTGGTATTTAAGAAAAAAATTTTAAAAACAACAAACTTTATATTTGAATAAAATCAAGTAGTTAAAAATAATAGTAATTAAATAATTAATAGCAATTATGTAAGTGAAAACCTGAATCACTAAAGAGCTAAAAAAAGTGAATTTAAGAAAATAATTATTGGAGTAATCAAAATGTTAAATAACTAAAAATTAAAAAAGTAAATAAAAAAATAAGAATTATTTAAGTTATCAAAATGATAAATAACTTAAAAATTAAAGAAGTAAATAAACAAAACTTATAAAATAACTAAAACAAGTGATTCACTTAATTACTATAAATAACTTGTATCCAAGAAATTTAAAAAAAAATCAATTAACTTAATAGTTTAATACAACCATGCATTTAAAAAAAATACAAATAATTAATATTAATTAAGTATTCATGAAACGGTCAAGAATAATAATTCTTCACTTTTTGAATTTTTTATAAAAATTATTATTGTTTTTTTTATTTTTTTTTTGTCCTACTCTATTCAATTAAAAAAAACTTTTGATAATTAATTAAAAATGATTATTAAAAAACTAAAAAAAAACATTAATAATTTTCATAAAAAATTCAAAAAGTGAAAAATTATTATTTTTGGCCTTGGGCTTAATTACTCTAAATAACTTGTTTCATAAAAATTACTAACTAACTTAATAGTTCAATACAACCAAGAATTAAAAAAAAAAATGTAATTAACACTAATTAAGTTTTTGAAAAAATTATTAAAAATAATCAAAAAGTGTATTTGAAACAAAAAATTGTTTACGAAACAATTAAAAATAATCATGATAATAAAAAAATTCTATAAATTAACCAACAAATAAATAAGAGTTAATAATTTAAAAAAATGTATAACTAAGTAAATAGAAAATATGAAAAATAATCACGCAATTTAAAAATTAATTAAGTAAATAAGAAAAACTAATCAAGTAATTAAAAAAATTATAAATTAATAAATTCAAAAATAATAAAATATTATTAAACTTAAAAAACAAAATCGTTTGGTTAGACAATTAAAAAAGAGTTAAGTAAATCAGAACTTTATTGAGTAAAATCAAGTACTGAATAAAGTATGTCAGTTATGCAATTAATAAATTAAATACAATTAAAAATAGTAATTTAAAAAAAATTAAGCATCAATTCAAATGATTATATAATTAAAATTTAGTTTATAAAACTGTGTTTCTTAACAATGATTAATATAAATATTAAATTGATTGTAATTGATTACAAGTAATTAACATGTTTTCGATTTTCACAGTTATGCTTTATAATTGTTCATACTTATACACACTAATGTATTTCAAAGAACAATGTATCAAATTATACAAAAGCAGCAGCGAATTATGAGTAAGATAAATCGCGCTTAATCTGTTACGCTTATTCTTTAACCACAAACAATTTTTCAACTATTTCGCTAGCTACTTAATATTTTAGCAAAACAGTACTTAAAAAATATAACAATACCGCCAAAACAAGCCTTTGTTATCAATATAATTATCCGCAAGCAAATAAAAAGTGATACAGGGTGGCGCAAAAGTCATCCTCCTATCAGAAAATGCTATAAATTTTGCGATTGGCCCCTAAAGTCAGTTCTGTTTTGACATTTGTGTAGTAAACACATGCGAAATACACGTTAATAAACAATGTTACGCTACACTGCTCCAGAACGCGGAATATTGCTGACTATTTATTTGACCAATAATCGGTCGGGGCCAAACGGTTACTGTGAATGGTGAGCGCTACAGAGCAATGATCAACGAGTTCTTTTTGCCGCAACTTGATGAATTGGGATTGGAAAACATGTGGTTCCAACAAGACGGTGCAACAGCACACACTGCACGTGCCACAACCGATATGCTGAACATCGGAAGCTTACTTTTGCGCCACCTTTTATATGTAAACTTCAAAATAAGAACAATAGATATCAATCAAATCCCATTAAAAATTTTCATCGATATCTCATTTTGACATATCAGAGAAAATTATTCATTTTTAAATGTGCTTGCCAATCAAAATTTGTTACGATTTTTGCTCAAAATAGATTTCAACCCTCCTGATTGTCTTCTGGGTTTGAAATAACGACACAGCTCACAGTCATTAATTTAACAGAAAAAGTAGCAATTCTTCTTTTTTTCAGTGTCCATCTTCACTGCAGACATTGTGCTTTATTTGAAGAAGAAATCGTAGAATTTACTTTTTATAAATAAGTCAAAGGGCAAGCGAATGGTATTCAAGCATGTTGGCTTTTCTTCGGGGTAGCAAGCATTGTGGTCTGATGGGTTATTTCGAAAAACTTTTTCGAACAATGATTGATTCCTGTTCATTAATTTGTTTTCTTCTCTAATTCCAATAAAGTTTAAGTACTCAGAAACTAGAGCTTGCTTGCAAAAAAACTGTGCAATGAGTTATTAGTATAGCATATCTCTGCAAGCACGATTTCTGAGAATGATATCTAATACCTTTAGAAAAATCAATAAAACTCAAGGATAGAGACTGTCTGTAATTAGCTCTTAAAATGTGTAAACGCCAGTATAAATGAAATTATGACTCGGAATGCTTGTTATGGATATGCTAACCACTATTGATTTATTTTGTTTTGTTGATTTTCCGAGAACGAAACTATACACTGAGGATGGCGGAACGCCGAACCCGGTTTGTCACAAAACCAAATTTGACAAGGGATCAACTAACAACTATTCTTAAATATTTTTTTAATAAGCTACAAATTGCTGGACAATCTACTCTTAATCCAAATATTTGCCAACATTTCACCAAAAAAATTAAAATAAATAAATCATTGAACAACAACAAATATACAATAAACCACCTAGTGCGTAAGACGTATAAAATTTTGGCTTATCAGCTTAGTAGCATCACTTGTGGCGTGTGCTTTGCGTTTTAAATTGGATTAACGGCGCGCGCTACAATTTTAATAATCTAAATGATTACCAAGCATTTTCAAATTAAAATGTTCATTTGTATTTGTGTGAATTTTGATAAAGCCAAAGAACGAAATTAGTTTTGACAAGCTTAACATGATTTTTCGGAAACATCTAAAATAAGATACAGTAGGTATTTAATTTGATTACTAAAAGCATGCTTGACTATGCCGAACCCGAAGCAATACTGGAGAAAAACTTCATAAAAATCCATTATACCACCCACATCAGTTTTTATTTAGCTAAAGATAAATTAATTTAAAATTGCAACAGCAACCTCTTTATCAGTTTGACGAAATTTCTATACGAATTTAACTGTTTCCAATGGGATTAGTACCAATCAAAGCACTGTTGAATTACTTTTCTAAAATAAATGACCCATTTCACGACTAAATTAGAGCGTGGGCGTCGATCCACTAAAAACTCCGACACATGCGCTACTGGCACCATCAAAATTCCCACCCAATTTATGCACCATGCACAACTTACCGTTTGCCCCATTTACTGCCAAACGCAATTGCCACCCATTCCAGGCATTAATTTTGCTTAATTTTCAATTTAAATTCTAGCAAATTGCATTAAATTAGAAAATCATAAAAACCGTAGCCAACAACAACAATCGCAACACATTGACTTGCATAATGTAAATCATGATTTTGTGGTGAGTAAGAACCACAATGCGACGTATAAGAATTCGTTTGCAATTTATCTGCTGCATGGGAAGTTAACAGCTTACTGGGTCGCTCTATATCTATAGGCAGACATTGCGGCAGCACAGTAGCTAGTCTGGCATTTTTTTTTAGTTCTTGAAGTATTTATTTTTCTCTTATCTACTTCCCCGCTCTCTCTGTCTTCTTAAGCTTTGTGTTTCCCGGCTTTCAATTTATAAGCTGACATGCTAAAATATGCATGTCACATCACATAATCGACGTCACCTGCAAGCTATAACCTGATTCCACTGACTGCAACTACCGCCTTCATTGTTTAAATAGTAACAGTAGCAAGAGGACTACAAAGAACTAACTGTTAATGTGCGGCATTTTAGCACACATGAACATTAATTAATATGCAGATGTGTAGCTGTGCTCTCAAAACTGAATTTAAGCGAAAACTGTGAAAGCGCGCATAAGTTTCCAGGCAGGTCAACAATGCAATTCTTCGATAAAAGGCATTCGAAACGTCGGAAATTCGGAAAATTAATTTAATTTATAATATTCTATTTCATTTTGTTTTATTTTATTTTATTTCATTTTACTTTATTTCATTTTATTTTTTTTTAATTAAATTTTTCTTTTTTTTGTTAAATTCTATTTTAGTTTATTTTTTTTTATTTTGTTTTATTTTTTTTAATTTTATTTTTTTTTATTTTATTTCATTTTGTTTTATTTTGTTTCATTTTATTTTACTTTATTTTATTTTATTTTATTTTATTTTATTTTATTTTATTTTATTTTATTTTATTTTAATTTATATTATTTTATTTCATTTTATTTTACTTTATTTTATCTTATTTTAATTTATTTTATTTTAATTTATATTATTTTATTTCATTTTATTTTATTTTGTTTCATTTTATTTTATTTTATTTTAATTTATTTTATTTTAATTTATATTAATTTATTTCATTTTATTTTACTTTATTTTATTTTATTTTATTTTATTTTATTTTATTTTATTTTATTTTATTTTATTTTACTTTAATTTTATTTTAATTTATATTATTTTATTTCATTTTATTTTATTTTATTTTATTTTATTTTATTTTATTTTACTTTAATTTTATTTTAATTTATATTATTTTATTTCATTTTATTTTACTTTATTTTATCTTATTTTAATTTATTTTATTTTAACTTATATTATTTTATTTCATTTTATTTTATTTTGTTTCATTTTATTTTATTTTACTTAATTTTATCTTATTTTATTTTACTTTAATTTTATTTTAATTTATATTATTTTATTTCATTTTATTTCATTTTATTTTATTTTATTTTAATTTATATTATTTTATTTCATTTTATTTTACTTTATTTTATCTTATTTTAATTTATTTTATTTTAACTTATACTATTTTATTTTATTTTAATTTATATTATTTTATTTCATTTTATTTTATCTTATTTTATTTTATTTTATTTTACTTTAATTTTATTTTAATTTATATTATTTTATTTCATTTTATTTTATTTTATTTTATTTTATCTTATTTTATTTTATTTTATTTTATTTTAATTTATATTATTTTATTTTATTTCATTTTATTTTACTTTATTTTATCTTATTTTATTTTATTTTATTTTAATTTATTTTATTTTATTTTATTTTACTTTATTTTATCTTATTTTATTTTTTTTTTATTTTGTTTTATTTTATTTTATTTTATTTTATTTTATTTTATTTTATCTTATTTTATTTTATTTTATTTTAATTTATATTATTTTATTTCATTTCAATGGAGAAGAAAGTACACAAACCTGGACGACAATGACATATACTGGAAGGGCAACATATAAATTAGCAAATTTCCTTAGAAAATACAACATCAACACAGCGTTCAAAACATCGAACAATTTAGGACGGAAGCTAAGAACCAAAACTAACTCAGAAGATCCATTTAGCAGCCATGGTGTATACAAGCTCACTTGTGAATGCCAGCACAGTTACATAGGACAAACCGGACGACAAGTAAGAACGAGGTTCAGAGAACACATTAGAGATTACAACAAAAAGATACGGAATCCAACCATCATACCAGAGTCCAACTTTGCGAATCACATGGCGGAAAATAAATGCCCCCCCGGAAACATCAAAAAAACAGTCAAGGTCCTACATGTACAAGCAAAAGGCAGACGTCTGAACGTACTCGAAAACATGGAAATCTACAAACAAAAAACATTCGACGGTAGAATAATAAATGAACAGACAAACACTGTTTCCGACACAATATTCGAACCTTTAAAATTGGTTTACAAAAAACAAAGCAACCACTCAGGTACAACAAACACATACGCACCGACAAATAAGCACAAAACAGCAAAAGATCAAAAACAACAAACAAGCAAAAAAGGTCCAACAACAAAAATCACCAACTTTTACCTGCCTCAGTCAAGCACAAAAAAACCGATCGATGCAAACCACCCCCGTTTCTGAATGTACACACACAACACATGCACACACGTACACAAACAGACACCCATGCTGACGTTACCTGCTACCTACTATAAATACAAGACAAACGACCACAACAGATCAGAACGAAAATCGACACTGATGATGGCACGACGCCGAAACCGGTTTGTCTCAAAACCAAATTTGACAAGGGATGACGAAAAATCGTTCCAATATACATCAATCATTCACCCTGTCGGAAAAACAACAAAACAAAATAAAATATTTTATTTTACTTTATTTTATTTTAATTTATATGATTATCTTTCATTTTATTTTTTTTTATTTTGTTTTATTTTAATTCATATTATTTTATTTCATTTTATTTTACTTTATTTTATTTTATTTTACTTTAATTTTATTTTAATTTATATTATTTTATTTCATTTTGTTTTATTTTATTTTAATTTATATTATTTTATTTCATTTTATTTTATTTTATTTTGTTTCATTTTATTTTATTTTAATTTATTTTAATTTATATTATTTTATTTCATTTTATTTTACTTTATTTTATCTTATTTTATTTTATTTTACTTTAATTTTATTTTAATTTATATTATTTTATTTCATTTTGTTTTATTTTATTTTAATTTATATTATTTTATTTCATTTTATTTTGTTTCATTTTATTTTATTTTATTTTATTTTATTTTAATTTATATTATTTTATTTCATTTTATTTTACTTTATTTTATCTTATTTTATTTTATTTTACTTTAATTTATATTATTTTATTTTATTTCATTTTATTTTATTTTATTTTACTTTATTTTATTTTTTTTTTTTTTGTTAGTAATCTTCGTTTTGGTGACTTTTCGAATTTATTAAACCTTTTCAATTCAGAATTAAAAACACCGTGTTTCTTAATTTTGAAAAAAAAAAACATTGGACCTCAAGTCGGCAAAATAAACGGCTTTTTAATTTTATTTTATTTTATTTTATTTTATTTTATTTTACTTTATTTTATTTTATTTTACTTTAATTTTATTTTAATTTATATTATTATCTTTCATTTTATTTTTTTTTATTTTGTTTTATTTTAATTTATATTATTTTATTTCATTTTATTTTACTTTAATTTAATTTTAATTTATATTATTTTATTTCATTTTGTTTTATTTTATTTTAATTTATATTATTTTATTTCATTTTATTTCATTTTATTTTGTTTCATTTTATTTTATTTTATTTTATTTTAATTTATATTATTTTATTTCATTTTATTTTACTTTATTTTATCTTATTTTATTTTATTTTATTTTACTTTAATTTATATTATTTTATTTCATTTTATTTTATTTTATTTTATTTTATTTTACTTTATTTTATTTTATTTTACTTTAATTTTATTTTAATTTATATTATTATCTTTCATTTTATTTTTTTTTATTTTGTTTTATTTTAATTTATATTATTTTATTTCATTTTATTTTACTTTAATTTAATTTTAATTTATATTATTTTATTTCATTTTGTTTTATTTTATTTTAATTTATATTATTTTATTTCATTTTATTTCATTTTATTTTGTTTCATTTTATTTTATTTTGTTTTATTTTAATTTATATTATTTTATTTCATTTTATTTTACTTTAATTTAATTTTAATTTATATTATTTTATTTCATTTTGTTTTATTTTATTTTAATTTATATTATTTTATTTCATTTTATTTCATTTTATTTTGTTTCATTTTATTTTATTTTATTTTATTTTAATTTATATTATTTTATTTCATTTTATTTTACTTTATTTTATCTTATTTTATTTTATTTTACTTTAATTTATATTATTTTATTTCATTTTATTTTATTTTATTTTACTTTATTTTATTTTTTTTTTTTTGTTAGTAATCTTCGTTTTGGTGACTTTTCGAATTTATTAAACCTTTTCAATTCAGAATTAAAAACACCGTGTTTCTTAATTTTGTATAAAAAACATTGGACCTCAAGTCGGCAAAATAAACGGCTTTTTAATTTTATTTTATTTTATTTTATTTTATTTTATTTTATTTTACTTTATTTTTATTTAATTTTATTTTATTTTATTTTATTTCATTTCACTTTATTTTATTTTATATTATTTTATTTTCTTTTATTTTATTTTATTTTCTTTTATTTTATTTTATTTTATTTTATTTGTTTTTATTTTATTTTATTTTATTTTATTTTGTTTTCTTTTATTTTATAATATTTGATTTTATTGTATTTTACTTTATTTTATTATAGCTTTTGTTATTATTTCTTTTTTGTCAAATTTATTTATATTTGTTTATGATAATTTCAAATTAGTTTAAGTTTTTTTATTTCTTTTAAAGCAGACTGGAACTATCTAATCTCTCTGCCGAGTTTGTGTAATACATATGAATATTAAAGTTTGAGGTTTTGAAGCGCGCGTTATATAGTATATTTATATATTATATGTATACGGTATATCAAAGCAGAATGAATCGATAAAAAGTAGGCTCGCCGACAAAAACCTGATTGCTTAAATATATGTATTTACTTGCCATATAAAAATTAATGGCAACTCGCTTAAACATTTATTTTGTTGTACGTTATTTCCAAACTCATAGTGACCTAGCAATATAATCCCATGCCGGCGCAAAAGCTGCGCGCTCTACTTGCCATTATTCGCATCATCGATAGTTAATTGGAAAACAGCGAAAATCAAGTAAGCAAGCAAATACAAAAGCAAACGCTTAGCGGTCAACAAATACATACAAAGCCACCTACCACAATATGCTAAAAAGGTGTGTGCATTGTTTGCAAATACATATGTAGGTATATTTGTATGTGTTTATTTTCGCAATGAATTGCATTGACGTGTTAACATGTTGCGGGTGCTCGAAAGCGAATAGTCCACAACACGCCGTTGTGCCGTTGCGAATGCCAAGTGCGGTATGCCAACGTTATTAACCTATATTTGCATTAACTGTCAATGGCCTCACTGGGCCAAGCAGTCGATGCATATAGACATGTTAAAGCTATTCAACTTGTAAATAAGATAGGAGACACAACAGAAAGACCAAACAACAACAGAATTTAACAGCAGACGGTTTACATACGGAGGTATGTAAGCATTTCAGCTACTGTTTGTATGTATGTAAAGCAGCTACTTGTACGTGTACCTGCGGCATGCCACAGCAAATAGTTTTGCGCACGGAAACTTTAGATAACGGTACGTAGAAGCATATATGCCTTATATGCATGTTAGACTTGGTAACATTTTTTTTTTTTTTTTTTTGGAAATCATGTTGATATTTTTTTAAACAAGCTTTGCACTTTGGTTTTCATATTTCACGATTTTATTTTTAAAAATTGGTCGAAAATGCAAAAATCTATACAGAAAAGAGATGAATAAAAATTCGTTTGAATCGAATTGAAGGCTGAACTCGACATGAGATTTTAATAATATAATCTAAGAAAAACAAACAAAACAGAAAAAAAACAAGGAAAAAAAGCTCCCGTCCTCTGCTTCGTCGTTTTGAAGAGGTTAGAGCCGAGCAACGTCGACTCATAAATTACTATTAAGACCTAAAACTTCTACAATATTTCTTTCTATATTCTGGAAAATTAAATTAAAATTAAAATAATTTTTAACTATAAAAAAAATGTGTGCACGGTCTAATGTACGAGGTGTGTTCAAAAAGTATCGCGAATTTTGTGTTTTTTCAAAAATTATTTATTTATTCATGAATATCTATTTTGTCCCCTTCAAAGTAATCCCCATGAGATATTATACACTTGTGCCAACGGTTTTTCCAATCTTCGAAGCACTTCAAAAAATCATTTTTTTGTATCTTATTCAGCTCCTCCTTCGATGCCGTCTTTATCTCGTCAAGAGAAGCGTAACGTCGTCCTTTCATGGGCCTCTTCAGTTTAGGGAACAAGAAAAAGTCACAGGGGGCCAGATCTGGGGAATACGGTGGCTGCGGCATCTTTAGTGTGTTGTTTTTGGCCAAAAAGTCGCGCACAAGCAACGATGCGTGAGCAGGGGCGTTATCGTGGTGCAAAAGCCAATTTTTGTTCTTCTTTGCACATCTTCTCGGCCTTCTGAGAACATTTTGTACCACCGATAAACGTTGCTTCGGTCCAAGGTAGCTTCTCCGTATGCCACAGTCAACATTCGGAATGCATCCGCGCACTTAATTCCGTTTTTCACACAAAATTTGATACAGGTTCTTTGATCCATTTTTTTGAATAGGTAAAAATCGAAGACGATCCAAAACACGTGCAAGCAAAGCAGCTGTCAACAATTAACTGAACATTCAAAATGGACGAGCTTGTCGGCATAAGTGAGAGACATGAGTACCAACATAACGCCACAAAAAATTCGAAATTCGAATATACGTAACCAGCGAAAATTCAAAATTCGCGATACTTTTTGAACACACCTCGTACATATGCGAGTACGTATGTTTGTATGTAGGAAAATGTAGGAAAATAACACAAACACCTTTTTTCCGTAGAGCTCACAGTTATTTACAACCCACCTCCATGTGTTTGTACATACATAGCTTACATAGACAAACTTCATGCGTCCCTACCAGTATGTAAATATATATTTTTAGCACACAAATATTTAGTCATGCCTCTCAAAAGTGTTAATTAAGTGTGTGAATAGCAAATATGCATTTTTAATTTTTATGCGTCACGTCGTAAAGAGAAACCAGATGTGTAAAAATATGCATTACAGTGTCAATGACATGTGTCAAAAAGGCACGTAATACGGTATGTAACGAGGTGATATCTGAAAATGTTTCCTTAGACGTAAGTTGCAGTTTGCATTTTTACAGTTAAAATTAATTAATGACAGTATTGGAGGTATAAAGTATATGTAATGCCACTTTAAGGAATTTATATTAGCTTTGCTATTGACTTAAGTGTTTTTTGCGTGATTATATAAAGATGTGCTTGACGCCAACAAAGGAAAATCACTTCACTATTGACAGATACAAATTTATTAATTACTTTCTTAGATGCCCAAAAATAAAAGGAAAATATATAGGAACAATACAAAACTGTCTTCTATACTGCAAGTTAGACCCCCTGCTATATAGGTGTCAATAAATTATTCAATTCCATGTCGAAGTTATTTAGAAATGCGCCTCCAACACACATACAGAAATTAAAATAAATCTTCATTTGGCTCCTGTTGCTCTAACTAAGACTACTTTACTTTTATTAGCATACATGAACCTCTCCCAATTCACCTGTGTGCATTAGGGTGGGTCGATTTGTATGGACGAAAGTTAACCGATATCGCGCCATCGATTTTTGGATAGGTTTTGGGCTCAGGAAAAAAAAGTTCCACTACGCACACCCAAAAAAATAATTTTCGAACCTGCGAAATTTAATTTTTTTGACTTTTTTCGGCTTTGATTTTTTTCATGACCTACTAAAAAAATTTTCATTTGATTTAAAATTTTTTATGTATACCCTATCCGACCCAAAAATGTCCGCTAAAAACGTTGGCGATAACAGTTTTTTGAAAAAAAAAAATATTTTTTGGATAGGTACTGAGTCTATTAGTCCACTTAACTCTCAGTGGATTATTTCGTATAAGCCCCGGGTACTTCAAGGACAAGGGAGTTGTATTAATTATGTACTACTGAGTTGACCTTCAGATCATCCACTGTAGGAACTTAGAGTTTTTCAAACAAGATATCGACTCATTAGTACAAATAATGAATAACAAGAGTCTTAAGTATCTCTTGAGTGACATCAGATGTGGCGGAAGAATAGGGACACTGCATATTACAAGTGACATTACAGAGCCTGTCAAAAAAGTGATACTTGAGCCACTGAATAAAAGTAAAGTTTATATTAAAGTATTTTCATTCTAAATTCAAGTTTTTTTTTAAGAACTTTTCTAGCGATTTTGCGAAATATATAGAGCACATCGACTTGGAAATCTTCCTGAAGAGCACTAAATCACGCTTCTATGCAGACTACCATATTATGTAGATCCAATGGAAGTCTCTTTACCAAAACTACGCTGATTGGTGGTCGTCGTCGTAGTTTTTTCTTTCTGCCAACTAGCGCAATTGGAAACACCACTAGATTGCAAATCGCTCTCCAGTTGGCCCTTCCATCAGAGTGGTGGTCCCCCACCGAAAAGTGCCGTTAAGAATACCTTTTGGGCCGGAGCATCTTCATTCATAGGCACAGCATGCCCAATCCTAGTACGCTGCTGGGTATTAATTCGTCGGACTATCTCGGTTTATGCATATATCTTACACAGCTCGTCATATGCCAACAATTGTACGCTCTTATATAATACTAGCTTATACACGTGGGTTTCACCCCACATTATCAATAGTTATCACAAGTTTTCATGCAGTTGTTAGGGCTTAAACTCATATAACCCCTTACCGAATTTCAGTTGTCTAGCCCAAATACTTCCAGAGATATGAACTCTGAAAATTCCAGTTGTACGAGAGGTGCCACGCCCCCTTTTTCGTTATCTCCAGTTTTTTTTGGAGGTGGTAGGGATTAATCTCATATAACCCCTCCCTTTACCAAATTTCAGTGGTCTAACGTAAATACTTCCAGTGACACGGACTATGAAAAATTCCAAATTCCTATATATATCAAACTATTTTTTTTGCTCATGACCATTCTTGGAAGATATCCAGTGCGTGTTTAAAATTTGGTTACGATCGGTTTATATGTTTAGGACACACGTCGGTCTATAGATACATACATACGTACATAATTTGAATTTTATATACAGGGTGGCTGATGAATTTTGCTACATTAAGAAACTCAAATAATTTTTTTTTCAGTGTATGGAATTCATTTTTCTTTTATTCGTGTTAAAGCTCATTAAATTTTATTAAATATAGCTTAATTAGTTTTAAAAATAATGGAATTTAAATGCCCCCCCTGCTCGTCGATGAATGTGCGGCATCTTACCAAAAAGTTGTTCATTACTGCTTGGAGAGTTGAGACAGGAATAGCCGCAATTGTTTCTCGAATGGATTGCCTTAGTTCATTCAAATTTGTTGGTTTTGCTTTGAAGACTTCCTGTTTGCAATAACCCCACAAGAAAAAGTCAGGTGCAGTAAGGTCAGGCGACCTGGGTGGCCAACGGAATGTGGAGTTTCTGGATATCAGCTTATTGGGAAATTTTCGTCGCAATTCTGTCATAACAGGTTGGGCTATATGAGGAGCTGCACCATCTTGCTGAAACCACACAGAGTTGAAAGAAATTCTCATTCGGCGTAATTCTGGATAGAAAAACTCTCTTAACATGCTCAAGTAACGGTCTCCAGTAACCGTAACGGTGTGACCGTTTTCTTCGAAGAAGTAGGGCCCGACAATGCAGCGTGATGAAACTGCACACCACACTGTGACACGAAGTGGATGCAATTCCGTCTCATGGAGTATCTGTGGGTTGGAAGCACTCCATATTCGACAATTTTGTTTGTTTATGTTGCCGTTTAAATCGAAATGGGCCTCGTCAGACATGAAAAGACAGTTCAACATGTTTCCATCCTCTCCCACCATTTGAAGCATCTTCTGGCAAAATTCCAAGCGAATCGGCAAGTCTGCAGCGTTCAGTTTGTTGGCCATTTGAATTTTATATGGGAATAAGTCCAAATCTTTGTGCATAATTGACTGTAATGACTGTCTGCTTACACCCATTTGAGCAGATAAGCTTCTTGTCGAAACACGTGGATTGTTTTGTATGGCAGCAGCTACAGCAGCGATTGTTTCCTCCGTTCGAACTGAAGGGTTTCGATGGTAAGGTCTTCTGTTGACTGTCCCATGCTCGGCAAAATTGTTTACAAGTCTTATTATGGTCCATCTGCTCGGAGGATTGCCGCCAAACGTGCGCCTATACTCTCTTTGAACCGAAACTACGGACTCCAGTGCGTGATAGCGGCGGACAATCCAAATTCTTGTTTCAGTGTCCCAGTTATCCATTTTTGTTAAATGTGAAAGTCAATCTGCAAAATAAAAAAAAATTTACCAGATTCATTAAATAGAAAAAAAGTTATTTAATTTTTTTTTGGTAGCGGCTTTCATCAGCCACCCTGTATATAGATTGTTCCAGTGCGGTTAAGTTCTGCAGCTTGTATTATTTTCTCCAGCATCAAATTATTGAAATCGCACGAAACCTCGTTTAGTTTCGAACGGCTCGGAGAGGACCTTCTTACCGAGCTTATAGTGTTGCTCAACGTCATTTTACATAGCCGTATAAGTTTCCCTGGAGACGAAACTGGTAGTTATCAGATTTTGGTAACGTTAGATAATTTTGAAATCGATATTTAGTGTACTAAATAGCTTGTGTATATATTAGCTGTAGACACTTTTGAAACATGAGATGGAGAATTTTTGAAACACACTCTGAATTGAGTTGTTATTCTTCCAGATTCTGGGACAAAGCGATGTTCAAAAAGATTCTAATATAGAATTCTAGACAAAAAAAAGTTCAAGTTCTAAAAATAATCGAATATAAACAGTTTTCAAAAACATCCTGCGATAGTTCGATTCTTAACATAACTATAGAACTAACAGACCCAGCTCAGGTTGTCACGATTTCCTTCTCCTCTACTTCTTTTACCTACACTGCATCCTCTTAATTTTGATCCTGCTTTTTCCTGATTTTGCTCCCCCTCTTTATTTTCTAGTTACTCTTTCCCTTTCTTATACTTTTCATCATCATTTTCTTTATCTGCTTTTCATCGCGTTACATCCGTCTCCTCCTCACTCTGACGGTACCACTCCCTCTTAAAATATATTTCCCTTTTCGCTTTTTCGAAGCTGAGCGTAAAAGAAGGAGCGTTTAGAGAGCAATGTGGATTTTGTTTTTACTCTGTAACACAGAATACTTTAATTAAATATATATATTACTAACATTTCACTTGAAATAAAAAACAACTTCTTTTAAGATCGAAAATATATTTACCGGGAAGCATTCGCCAGAAAAATCAAAGAACTCATTTTGATATACGAAGCTCAGGTAAATAACTGATCTCCTGTTCCGCTAAAATTTTCAGTGATCTCCTCCACACTAGAAGATTTACAAGATTGGCATACGATTGCAGGACAAGTCCCTTCCCAGCCAAAATAATCGCTCGCTTAGTATGAAAAACGCTATGGTTATTTTCACAAAATATATGCGGGTGTTGAACTACTCTAACGCTCAAACGACATTAGCTACAGTTTAAAACTGCTGCGATTCCATTCGCCATTCAAAGCAAACTTTGTGATGTCCTTCAAATGTAATTCCGATGCGCACAACGAACTGGATTGTGATGTGTGTCACATTTTTATTTTCTCAAACATCAAAATCAATCTGGGCTAATTTTCAAGTCAAAACAGTTTAAGGTTTTTTTTGAACAGCTGCCAACTCTCACATTCCCATTTCAAAACAAGTTATAGGCAGAAAAGTATAATTTTATTAAAGGCACGGAATAAAGCTTACTCAGCGTATAGGCAAGTTTAAGTGCGAGATCTTGATGCGACAGCAAAGCACAACCGGCGAGCACGTTACGTACGGCGACATAGACACTTCCTTGAAGAGGCCGAACACACCAACAAAATGAATTGTTGCAACTAAGCACGCATCAAACTACTGAAATAGACGTAATTATAAAATTTCTCATAAGTGTATTAAGAAAATATGCAGTCGAGTTGATAAATGATGCATTTTAACGTTGTTAGCTCTTTTTTTTATATTCCTTTTTTCTTTTGTTCTTGTATTTCTGCGCAATTGCAGGAAAATGAAAAAAGCAGAAGAAGTAGACGATTCGCAAGCAAGCTAAAAGTGTATTTACTGTGGCTACTATGAAAAGTAATAAAGGATATAAAGTACAACGCCTTGAGATAGAAAAGCCGGATGAGCTATTGTTTAATCGAGGCAGCTGTGCACGAACGAATGGGGGTTAGTGTTACGGTGTTGCGAGTTGCGCATGCACAGAAGTGTTGGGTGTTTAGTTTTCTAACTTTTTTTTTAAACAACGAACGTGTTCTATGGAAACCAAACTTTTTTGTAAATGCTAATTTCAAACGCTGAAAAATTGTAAATTAAAAGACTATAAGATTTTGGGTTTTTTTTTTTTTTTTTTTGGAGAGCACAGTGTGCAGATTCAAAATACCCTACTGTTTACGCGACATCGGTAGCCACCCGTCACATTCCCAAAAACATAATATTCATTATACACATATTGCATGAATTGTACATGAAATAATACTCGTTATATAAATATTTTTCCATGAACTGTAAATACTTTCTTTATAACGCATGTATTATATCACATTATATATAATCACCTCAGAGTATGAATTCACCTTTAGGTTTAAGTATTAAATTTGTAACGATTTGGGACGTGTGGTAACCCAGGGCAAAACGCCCCACACCAATTCGCTGCATAATCAACAGCTGTCATGCGGGCGGCCATCACATATTTCTAATATCATTGTTATTGTTTTTCACCGGTTGGGTTTTATATACTTTTTGCTAATGTGAGTTTTCTACTTTGTGCAAAAGAATTACAAGTGCAATTAAATCTAAATCAAAAATTACACTTTGCCGAATATATTCCGTTAATGTAACATTTAGAAATTACAATAAGTAATTAACTTACTTAGTGAATTTAGCATTGCTTTAAACCAACCTAACAAATGCATATACTCATACGTGAAAAAGAAAACTAAAACTATATATATATATTCATACGGCTTAGTTTCGACAGCAATAAAGTAATTATCAATATATAGTTTTTTCATATGAAAATTGAGTATTCCTTAAAGGAACGTAATAAAAGTGTGAATTAAAGTGTCAATAGCTGAACCAAATAAAAAAACCAAACATTTGAGAAAGCTCCATCGTGCATGCCATTTGTTATATTTGCCTACCCATAGACATTTGCCCTATTACAATTTCCGTGGCGAACCTCTTGGGGACCCTCTTGCCGTATCGCGCATACATTCTAAATCGAAATAGTGCGCTACGTGATCCATCTGTGCATACGCCATCAGAAGCACAGGATTCCCAACAACCGCAAGTAATACGTAAACTTCTAAAATAACCACCTACAACAAATATGTAGTGCGTCTCCCAACTGGAGAGCAATCCGAATAGAATATTTCTAATAATTTCCAATATCATTTGAGATTTTGTGCACAACTAAAAAATACTCAAAATACTTTTTAAAACCTTGAAAAAAACGTGTTCCTAAATTAATTTAGAAAACCGAATTGCCCATCAAGCTCGTTTTGTTTAGTATCAAAATTGTTTGTCGACCACAAATTCTGTAGTAGATTATCTTAATTAATTTAGAAGAAAACCACAGCTAGGATGTAATGTTTCAAAAAGTTAAAAATTAAAGTAATGGTAATTACTACTTTTTATATATTCATTACAGTATTGAAAAGCCCAATTTGAAGCAAATGAAATCACAAGTACTATGATTGTAATCGCTGGTACCTAATATAATGATTAAAGCAATCGTAATTTACGAAAATGTGAAGCTATGATTACAGTAATCGATCGGTTATTGAAAAATGATTACATGCTATGAGTAAAATTATTAAAACAAGATTACGACTAAGGGAATCGGCATTACAACTTAATAAGTTAGATCACATGAAGTAATGGACTTTTGCTTGAATTACCCTTACAGTAAATATAGTCGTTCGACAATGATACGATTATGGCTAAAGTAATTGTAATTTCGAAAGTTTCAAATTACCATTATAGTAATCATAATCGAAGGAACAATGGCTATGATGGAAAATTTAAATACTGTGAAATTAACATTACGGTAATGGAAATACTGAAATCATATCAGAAATATGATTACAATTTAAGAAAGGGAAATTTCGGTAACTCTAGATTAACAGTACAGGAATTTAAAAAATATTAATTTACATATAAAGTCGTATTAGTTGAAAGTGAGCTCGGTTACGCTAACAATGTTTATCAAGTAATTGACATTGCTAATCTTAATTCTAGGCGCAACTCTATTCAAGATCCTTGCAACAAGTATACAAGCTGATTACGATTAAATGTCGAAATTACTATAACTATAATCATCAGAATTAAAATTAAAAAAAAGGCTTTATTATGATTACAGTAATTGATTACAATCAAGCGGTTTCGACGTTTAATTAAAGTAATCATAATCTATCGAACAATGATTCGTAACATGAAAAAAAAATATCTCATGCGGCAGTTGAAGTAATTGTAATTAGAAATTTAATCGATTACACCTGCAATGATATCCAAGTAATGGACTTTGCCAATCTTAACCGAACACCCAGGTCTGTTAAATGCCCAATAAACAAGAGTCCAAGAGAATTCATAAATATCGCCAATACAAAATAAAATCTAAATAAAAATTTTTAATTAATAAAATTGTGCTCAATGATAAGGAAAAAAATTTAATATAAAATGCCTAAAAAAATATCAAAAATCTGTTTAAAAATTATTAAACGTGAAAAGCTAATAGAGAATCAATATCAAACAATGACAATGAATCAATATGAACAATGGTCGATAAAAGAATAACCAAAATTTAAGACGTTATTAAACATCGATAAAAACTAATTTTTTTAGTATAAATATAGTAAAAAAATCGATAAATGTGAAATCGAATCGAATGAAAATTAGAAATGATAAATATGGGCAAAAGTTTAAATTGCAGTATATATGCATCGGCGTTAATAAATATTGTTAAAATCACGTTTTCCAAAATAAAATAGGCGGTATATCGATAAGTATCGAACATCTCTAGCGTAACCAAACTCACGCCACTAGGGACACTGCAGTCAATTATTAAGGAAATGATAGCCAGCTTGGAACATGACGCGGGTGTGAGAGAGAGCACCAGTGTTGACGAATATGAGGCAAAGAGGAGGTGAAACACGGAATCTTTGAGAACACTATGAAAAGCTGAATGGCACTAAAGACTTTTAAGAATTTTATTGATGGTTGGATTGACACGTTTCGAAGACTTTCGACTCTCCTCATCATACTCTTTTTCGGGTAGAGTAAATTGAGGTGGAGTTTTCCATTGCCGTCAGTTAAACAGGCATAAATCTCTTGCTGTGGAGCAGGGATAAAATCATCCCTCAATTACATACACTGTACGAGAAGTGAACGACTAAGTAAGCAGGTATAAGGATGAGGTCAAACACATATTTTTTGTTATGCCTAATAAATAGAATACCTAACCAGCATTTGTTATAGCTCTGCGTCTGAGCTTTCATTTATGTTTTATAAAACATTTGCGCAGAACAAACAAACAATAAAAAAGAGAAAAACTTATAATCCGCACGTAGCACAGCTGCAATTAAAACAAACAATAAATAAATTTCTAAGTGCGGACTAGACAACGCTACTCTCTACAATGAAGTCAAAAAAGAAAAACCACATAAATCTTATTCTATTGTAGTAGCGTGTGTTTATTGTTAACAATCAACGACCGTTTAAAAATTTGATATACTTGCAGTTTTTTCCACGAACGCTGCTCCTGCTGCTACATACGCGCATGCGCAGTGGTAATTGCTTTACGCCCCGGCTGTACTACCAAGATCAAAGGCATAAATCATAAATGTAATAAGCAGTAATAGAAAATGAGCAATTCCCCACATAAGAATAGTAGCAGCAGCAACAATGTAAGTGTTCTAACATAGCCGGAACACAGTTCGCACATTTTTGTTGCATGTCGAGGCTAATTCTTTTTGAGTAATTTTGCTGCAGGCATGCGCGGAATGTGCGGTGCTTTTACCGGCGTTCAAGTTTTTTTAGACGTTTTTTTGTTTTGTCTAAGCAGCAGCGTATCTAATAGCTAGCACTTTATAAAAGCTGGCACTACCCCGCTCATATCTCATACCTACCTCTCCTGCTTCACATCAATTTCACTTGCTTTATAACGTGTCTAAATAATTGTTTATTAGCTAATTGTTGATTGAAGTCCGTAGCTGTAGCAACAGCAAAAAAAATTTAGACGTATCTTGATCTGTATCGAATTAAATTTAGAATAGTTGGTCAAAATGTGTGGAAACCTAATCTACTGCTAATACTTGTGGTAGTGCGCTCTTGCCGTGCTTGCAAATTTTTCTCATGCACCCATTCACACCGCCCTAAAAGTTTTAATAAAAACTCAAATTAAGCACACACGTTCAACGCACCGAAAAACGTGCTTAACATTAATGAATAAGCGTGATTGGCTGTGGTAAGCAATTTTTTTTATGAGCGCGCTAATTTTGTTCCTTTTAAGCTGACTACTTCTCATTATCTATTTAAGTTTTTTTAATCTTAAATTATGTATCGCTTTGATTGTTATCGATCTGATCTTATGAGTTATTTACACATAATAAAGTTGCTAACACCAATTTGTTGGAAGATATTGGAGAAATTTACGTAGAAATGCAATGGTGCACAGTTTCGGGCTCATTATAGTATTGAAAAAAAATAAAAAAATCTTTTCTTTACTACGACCAGCAGAGGATTTTTTAGTGTTGCTTTCTTTATTGTTGTCGCTTTTTTAATGAAAAATTTAGTTTATTTTATTTTATTTTATTTTATTTTATTTAATTTTATTTTGTTTTATTTTATGTTATTTTGCTTAATTTTATTTTATGTTATTTTATGTTATTTTATTTTATTTTATTTTATTTAATTTTTTTTATTTATGTTATTTTATTTTATTTCCCTTTTTATTTTATTTCATTTTTTAATTTTATGCTGGTTTATTTTTATTTTATTCCATTTTATTTTATTTCATTTTATTTTATATTATTTTATTTTTTTTTTTTTTTATTTGACTTTACTTTGTTTTACTTTATTTCATTTTATTTTATTTTGTTATATTTTATTTTATTTTATTTTATTTTATTTTATTTTATTTTATCTTACTTTATTTTATTTTATTTTACTTTTGTTTTGTTTTATTTTATTTTATTTTGATTTTATTTTATTTTATTTTATTTTATTTTATTTTTTTTATTTCTTTTCATTTTATTTTATTTTAGGTTATTTTAATTTATTATATTTTATTTTGTTTTATTTTATTTTATTTTATTCTATTTTATTTTATTTTATTTTATTTTATTTTATTTTATTTTATTTTATTTTATTTTACTTTATTTTATTTTATTTGATTTTACTTTTGTTTTGTTTTATTATATTTTATTTTGTTTTATTTTATTTTATTTTATTTTATTTTATTTTAGCTTATTCTATTTCATTATATTTTACCTTTTTTTCTTGCCGTTAGTTACGTTCAAAAAGTTTTATTATTTTTCTTGGAAATAATTTATAATAATTAACGAGAACAATATAACCCATAAATTAAGAGTCAATGTGTATATGATATATGTATACTATGTAAGTATTATATAGAGCTTGTCGTGCAAGTGGAAACTGGGGCAGGCGGTCTATAGCGAAAATCGAGTTAAGCTCAGACAGTGAGAGAACGCCTAAATATTGCAGCGGATACCAAAAACAAGAATTTAACCTTAAAAAAATGTATGAAATAAGAACATATATATTTCTAAAAGAACACAAGGGAAGAATATTTTTTTTTTTTGGTTCTGTTTATACTTTATATCGTGTCGCTCTGTGCTAGATGCTGCAATTTTGATCACTCGTAGGACAACATCACTGCGCATTAATTATTTGTATAGTGTTTGTGATTTTATTGTTGTTGTTGTTGTGGATCTGGCTACTATTATTTTTATTTTATCTGCGGGTAAGATGATTTTAAAATGTGCAAAGCGGCACATGCAACGCCAACACCACCTACCGTATTGAGGGAGACATCGTGATGGAGAAGGCTATTTTAGGTATTTCAATTAGTAATTACGAAGAAACGACTTGCGAGCTATGGTGGACGGTGAAAATCGCCCAGGCGGTTAGATGACCATTTAAAGAAGAAGAATTAGTAATTAATTTTTAATTAAAAAATTATAATATTTGCAAAAAAAAAAAATAATTAAAATTTTTAATTTTTTGTCAAAATTTAGTTTAAAAATATGTAAATCGTAATTATTGCTATTCTATTTTGAATTTCTACAAGCATACATAATATGAAAGGTCTCATCGTATTAAGCTCCAACGAAGGAGAAAGCTGATTTGTATTCAATAAAGTACTAGTTTCTTTAGATATATAGCAGTGTTATATGTTAGCAAGCTATCCACACATTGACATTTTTTTTGCTTAAAAACTATCTTCTTTTTTCTTTGGTGCAATAAACTAAATGTTTTTATTGAGCTGGCGTGCAATCATTGAGCGACAGAAGCCACGTTACTGATGTTATAAAATTTATGGTTCTATTGCATGTAGTTGGCAGGTGGTGTGGAACAGCAGCTTAAACAGGAAGGTCAGAATGCTAGCAAGGTGAGAAGGCAGTCAGAACCAAAAAGTAAGTCGGGTGGAGAAAGCATTGAAGAGCAATGTCACCAGTTTACTTTGTTAGGCTCAATAGGTATGTGAGTTTGCTTTATGGTTCTATGCATAGTATATTTCATAATAAAAAGTTATGAAACTGAAATTAAACAAAACTCATGGAAACTCAAAAAAGTATATAAGAAACAAATTTAAAAAAAATTAAATTCTATATATAAAAAAAAAAATTAAATGATCTACCCAAATACATTAACTAACACTTTAACTTATTGGTATGCACAACACTGTATTTGTCTGCTTAGAATTTGATAAGCATTTTTTTAAATAAATCATAAAAAAATAATAACAAATAACTGGTTTGTGCAACGTGCAACAAATAGCAGCAGTTAGCCAAGCGCAATTACGCCGACATGTTGCTCATAACCAACAGCAGCAAAATAGAAAAACGCCAGCAGCTCATATCTACCAGCAGCAATAGGAAATGGAATTCTTGTTTGATCCATTTATAAGAAGAAAGGAAAAATGATAAGCACAAATGTGGCGGATTAGGCACACAATCAGTAGAAAATCGATTTGGTAAAAAAAGAGAGTGGAAGAAAAGCTCGATCAGCCAGCAGCAGGAGCTTCAATAAGTAGCAAGAGCAGCGAATAAGCTACGAAGGGGCTAAGTGTGCAGCTCAGTGCGTGCGCTACTGTGAGAAAACTTCTAAGTGCATACAGTTGCTATCTAAAGTAAGCGTACAGATTATTTTTGTATCGCAAGACCTTTGAGAGTAAACTATTATAAATTTTTTTGTTAGAGAAATTAATACCGCTTAAAATTTAAGAATTTTTTATAATTCTTATTATTTTTTTGAAGAGTCGGAGACTTTTTCGTTTAGTTCTTAATGGATATCGAAACGCTCTTTTCGGATTTGTTTGTCAACCTGCATGCTAGGACTATTATAAATTCCTGTCATCTATTCTTTAACATTTATCATCATATCTAAGCTTTCGAAAATTCTGTTTTTTTTTTAATTTCTGAACACTTCTGTGTATCCTGAACCTTTCTGATTAACTCTACGTTTTGTTTTTTCATTTTTGAGTATTCTGAGCTATTTTGTGGTTTTTTAGCTCTTTGGTATGATTGAATAATTCAAATAAACTTTAACATTTTTGAGCAGCATTATTTTGGGATTTTTTTTTATATATGTATACTTATTTTGAGCTTTTAGTAGTTTTTGAATAAGCCGGTATTTTTTTGAATACTTGAAAAGTTCAAAGCTTTTTTTACTGATTCTGAGCTTTTTTAAAATTTTGAATAATCTGAACTCATTTTTGGCAGTTCTTAATAATTCTGAGCAGTGTTTTGTTAGTTACGATCTGGTTTAGTGTTTTTGACTAATTCGAGTTTTTACGTATTTTTTAAAAAATTTACAGCATATGAATAAATCAAAGCTGTCTTCAACTTTCTGACTTTTTTTGAGCTATTTAATATTTTTTAATAGTTTTAAGCTCTCCCGACATTTACAAAAAATTTTGTTGTTTTTAGAGTTTTGAATAATTCTGAGTATTATTAAAAAACTTAGAGATTCTAGAAGTTTAGAATACTCTGAAATTTTTGTAATATTTATTTATTTCTGAGCTATATTTTGGAATTAAGAGCTTTTTTTTAGCTTTTTGAAAAATGCATTGTTGTATTTATTGTTCCGAGCTTTTTGCTTGCGTTTTTGAATAATTATGAACTTATTTAGAATTTTTTAATTATTCACAGATTTTTTGAATAGTGCTATAAGTTTCTTAATAGTTCAAAGCTTTCAGGGCATTTTCGAAAAATTTTAGCCTTTTAGAATTTGGTATTATTCAGAGCTTTTTTAATATTCTTACCTTCTTTCGCATATTGACAAACTCTTAGCTTGCGTTGCATTTTTAAATATTTCTCAGCTTTGTTAGAAATTTTATTCTTTAATTGTAATATTTTTTAAGAAAAATTAAACTGTTTTTAAATGAAAAATAATTCAGAATGAAATCTAAACCAAGAAATACTCTGAAAGTTAAAAAAATATATGAATTTTCTTCCATTCTTTTTACCAACTGTGTATCGTTGAAAAGGAAGCAGCAGATGCTGCTGTCTACAATCTTCGAAAGCAAGCCTTGACTGGTAATTAATGCTGAAGATGTTGCACATTTTCTAAAGTAAAACAACCAACTTGAATATTTTCACATAACTGAAAAGTATTTTCACTTGAATGTCAAATGTGACCCCTCTTCGCATGTCGTTGTGTTAGGCTGCGACATATTCTAAAATTTTAGCATAGGAAGAGGTACTGGGTCAAGAAGAAAACGCAACAAAATTTCAATTGATCAATGTTGAACCCTCCAAGGAGAATGAAGTATGGAGTGAATGGTATGCTATTGACTGCTAATATGTTTAGGGTTTAATTGGACACTCGAGCGGCTTCTAAGGCTCTGTGTTCATTAGTGGTGCGATCGAATGTGGTCTAGGAACAGCAGATCTCGCTCTCGTTTGCTTTGAACTAGTTAACAATATGCACCATCTGTTTTCTGGACCTTAGCCTGTTTAGATTCGTGTGAAACAAACTTGTTGAACAGCAGGAAATTCAGAGTTTATCTTCGAACTTTTAGTCAGCTATCAAAGAGACGAGTTGGTTGAAGTTCACTAGGTTTATAAAGCTCATTTCTTTTATAATAAGTATTTCTTTGAGTATGAACTGACTACTTAGTATCCTAGTATCCCCATAAAAATAAGTGCACCCTAATGTATACACAGCACTTCGCTCACCATTGTTCGGTAGCATTGTTGCATTGCTGCTTTGTCATTTATAATCAATGATTATCGTCTGATGAAAGGCGGAAAAGCAACAAATATTTAGTAAAAAAAAAATAATTCCCAACAATTTTTCCTAATCGATTTTCCAATTCCAACAACAATGCATGTATTTGTAGTCAAAAATATAAAAAAAAAACCTTTTCCTTCATTTTGATGAATTACTTGGCGCACTTCTTTGATTGACCTTTGTGGTGAACAATTGACCAAACAGCTTGTTGTTGTTGTTGTTGTGATGTCAAAAAAAAGTAAATGAAAAACTTTGCTGCCTTTTGTTATCAATTCGCACATAACTACACGTCAGTCCATCCATTTAAACACATATTTATATTTGTAGTGAAAGGAAAGGATGCAGCTGCGCATCCATCAATTAATCCATGAAAGCATCCATCCGTCATTCATCTTTTCATGAGAACACTCAATCAAATTCGCACCAAACGAGTAGCCTTGCTGATGGCTCAACGTATTTTGTTGCTGTTGAATGATAGTTGATTTAGCCATTTTGAGCGCTGACATCTTTTAACAAGTAGCAATTGGTATTATTAGAGTTGTTAGGGAAAATATTTATGATTTTATTGGCGGCGCTCGTTGGGCGCTACTGGGTAATTATTATGAAGTATTAAGTGTAAGTGCCGCAAAGGGTTTCAAAGGTGGCTGATCCAGGGATATGACGGCTTGCGTGAACTTATATTCATCGCTTGCGCTAGTTGGTACTGTTGAGGAGTTAATCGGAGGGTGAGAACTGAGCACTTAATAGTTCCAGCGACATAAAATGGGGCCAGAAAAATCAATTTTACCACCGGCACATTGTTGGATAAAATAAATGCAAGGCCTTGTCAAAAAGTTTTTTTAAGTATTCGTTTACATAGATTACACTGTGTAACAAAGAGAAAAATTAAAATACTTTATTGAGACTTAAATATGTTCTTATGAAGCACACAAACGCTGTGTGTCCGAATTTCTAATACTCCATCAAAATTTAGAGTATAGTCCTCGCAAACTATCTATACTAGAAGAAGAATACCACCTTCGTATTAGTACAGCTTTCCAATTAGGATTAAGCGCAGATATTTGAAATGTGTTTGCTGAATTTGGAATGTCTTTCCACGACGCAAACCATTGTTCAGAAAAAATCGTCTATCAGTAAACTTCACCCTGATACAAACACAAAACGGTTAAAACTAAAAGTGACCTAGGAGTGCTCTTAGAGGATCGTGATGGAAATTCAATGAACGGGGAGTGCTGTATACTTTCTGTCAAATATCTAATTATATCAGCAACACTACCTTTAATCTTTGGTGAGTGTTACTATAGTTTCAACAACAACAAAAGTCTCCATGAGTAAAGAAAGAAAGTGGCTTAATAAAAGTGTTTGAATCCCGGCTGAATACTGGTCGATCATCGACAGTGCTCGGCTACTTATTCGCTAGCAAGTTTAAAGTGAAAAACAACTCGGAAAAAAATCCTTTTTTTTTTTTGCTGCTGATGACTGACACACTCAGTCAATACTGTGTATATATAAAAAAGATATCCTAAACAAATTAATATAACTTTTTTATATAAGTTGACTTCCATTCCAATAAAATTATATATATACATCCTAGATTTCAAGAGTCCTCGACCTACCGATTTTGTTAGGTTTTCAAACATTTTTAACACAAAAGTTCGTTTCTTAAGTCAATCGTTTAGCAGGGAAATCAACGTTTGGATTAATGCTTCCTCTTAAATTGATAGGCCGCAATACGAAAACAAAATTTTTAATAGCAATTTTTTATTCATAATCACTTACCAACACATAAAGACAATAACAATCTGACAATTTTTATTTTAATTTGAAGTTCCCTTTGAAAATTATATAAGAACTGGTCGCTTGCATGTTAGCCGCCAAAATTGTAGGCGATTCTAATTCATCTGATTGGCTGATTTTTGTTGGAACGATTTTCCGCCATCCCTTGTCAAGTTTGGTTTTGTGACAAACCGGTTTCGGCGTTCTGCCATTTTCAATGAAACTAGGCATTCCAACAAAAATCAGCTTACTACCCTGTCGGAAGATCAACACAACAAAATAAATCATCTGATTAGTTAATTTTTATTTCTAATTTAAAAATATTGATTCAGCAAGCACTTTATCTAACATAGCGAAGACGAATAAAAAAAGCGTAGCACAAACCTAATCTTTAGACAGTATCATAGACTGGAGACAAACATAATTAAAAGTAAATAAAATAAGTAAGGAAAGGGATGTCTTCGACTGTGCCGAAGACTTTATACCTTTCATGAATACTTACTCACAATTAGGAAAAATTCTGCAAAACTGATAGTTTAAAGATACATATCCCAAATCCCATTTATCCGAACAATCGATTGTATGGGAGCTATAAGTTATATGGGTCCGCTCTGGCTGATTTTCTTTACGTGCATTACATATATAATAAGTACCGAACCTACAAAATTTTACGTTCCTAGCAAAATGTATAGCCCAAAACCCATTTATCGAAACTATCGATTGTATGGGAGCTATGCGTTGTATTGCTCCGATCTTGCTGATTCCGACAAATGATTAATCTCATTCAAAATGGCGGCTCCATACTAAATTTCATTAAGATATCTCAAAAACTGAGGGACAAGTTTGCGTACAAACAGACAGACGGACATGGCTAAATAGACTCAGCTCATCGCCCTGATCATTTCGGTATACTTATTGGTGGGTCTATCTCTTCTTCTGCTCAAACTTACAAACATCGGACCAAAGTTATAATTCCATTTCATGTTCATGAAAGGTATAAAAAGCTCAAATTTAAGTTAGGAAGTAATTTCTTCTATTCTTCTTCTTCTTTAAATGGTCATCTAACCGCCTGGGCGATTTTGACCGTCCAACATAGCTCGCCAGTCGTTTCTTCGTTGCGCCAACTGGCGCCAATTGGAAACACCGCGGGATCGCAAATCGGTCTCCACTTGGTCCTTCCATCGGAGTGGTGGTCTCCCTCTTCCTCTGCTTCCACCGGCGGGTGCCGATAAGAATACCTTCTGGGCTGGAGCATCTTCGCTCATTCGCACTACGTGGCCTAGCCAGCGAAGCCGCTGTGTTTTAATTCGCTGAACTATGTCGGCGTCTGCGTAAAGTTCATACAGCTCATCATTAAATCTTCTTCGGTACTCGCCGTCGCCAACGCGTAGAGGTCCACAAATCTTTCGAAGAACCTTTCTCTCGAATACTCCCAGAGCCGCCTCATCAGATGTGTTTAGTGTCCACGCTTCTGCACCATATAGCAGGACGGGTGCGATGAGTGACTTGTAGAGTGTTATTTTCGTTCGTCGAGAGAGGACTTTACTTTTCAATTGCCTACTCAGTCCGAAGTAGCATTTGTTTGCAAGAGTGATTCTTCGTCGGATTTCTAGGCTAACATTATTGTTGGTATTAATGCTGGTTCCCAGGTAAACGAAGTCCTTTACTATTTCGAAATTATTGCTGCCAACAGTGGCTTGGTTGCCAAGGCGCGAATGCGCTGACTCTTTGCATGATGACAGAAGGTACTTCGTTTTGCCCTCGTTCACCACCAATCCCATTTTCTCCGCTTCTTTTTCTAGTTTGGAGTAAGCAGAAGTTACGGCGCGGTTGTTAAGGCCAATGATATCAATATCGTCAGCATATGCCAACAGTTGGACGCTTTTATAAAATATTGTTCCAGCGCGGTTAAGTTCTGCAGCTTGTATTATTTTCTCCAGCATTAAATTAAAGAAATCGCACGATAGGGGGTCACCCTGTCTGAAACCTCGTTTAGTTTCGAACGGCTCGGAGAGGTACTTCCCAATTCTGACCGAGCTGGCGGTGTTGCTCAAGGTCATTTTGCATAGCCGTATAAGTTTTGCGGGGAAACCAAATTCAGACATAGCGGCATATAGGCAGCTCCTTTTCGTGCTATCGAAAGCGGCTTTAAAATCAACAAAGAGATGATGCGTGTCGATTCTTTTTTCACGGGTTTTTTCCAAGATTTGGCGTATTGTAAAAAACTGGTCGATTTTTTTCTTCTATTCCTTTAAGCAATTACGCAGGTAAGCATGAAGTCATCACCATCTATGAGTAGCTTTGAGCACTTCAAAGGTTTAAAAAAAAAAATTTTAATTAGGTCTGTTTAATAGATTTTTTTTCTTTTTTTATAAAAAAGTTTTTTAAGTAAATATATATTTAAAAACTAAAAAAAGAGAAAAAAAACCTCATTTAATTTTTTAGATATAAAGGGTGTTTTTTTAGGGGTATAGAACTTCGAATTGAAATAAAACACAAGAAAATCGTTTTAAGGTCCATCAATTTGGCTTTATTGGAAGGATAATTTTATGCCATTAATGCTGAAATATGATTTCGGGCATGTGGCAGCCGCGGCTGGCTCGAATAAAGCCAATTCAACAGGTCCAATTTTCAACCACTTTTTCGAGCATATGGGGCCGTATGTCGGCAATAACGCCACGAATGTTGGCTTCCAATTCCCCTAACGTTTCTGGTTTGTTGGTGTAGACGAGCGACTTCACATATCCCCAAAGAAAATAATCCAATGGTGTCAAATCACACGACCTTGGTGGCCAATTGACAGGTCCATTCCGCGAAATTATGCGCTCATCGAATGTTTCCTTCAATAAATCGATTGTGACGTGCGCTGTGTGGCATGTAGCGCCGTCTTGTTGGAACCACAACTCATCCACATTCATGCCATCCAATTCGGGAACAAAATAGTCGGTTATCATGGCTCTATACCGGTCTCCATTAACGGTAGCTGCCTCTCCAGCATTATTGCGGAAGAAGTATGGCCCAATGACTCCACCAGCCCATAGAGCACACCAAACAGTCAGTTTTTGTGGATGTAATGGCGTTTCAAGGGTCTCATGTGGATTCTCTTCACTCCAAATGCGGCAATTTTGCTTGTTGACGTAGCCATTCAACCAAAAATGAGCCTCATCACTGAACAAAATTTTGCGATGAAAATCAGCATCGAAATCAATCTCATTTTCGGCCCATACACCAAAATCACGACGCATTGCATATTCTCGCGGCTTTAATTCTTGCACAAGCTGGATCTTGTAAGGTCGCAAGCCAAGATCTTTGCGCAAAATCTTCCATAAAGTTGATGGACAAAGCTCCAATTGCTGTGCACGGTGGCGAATCGATTCATTTGGGTCCTCTTCAACACTTTGCTCTACAGCGGCAATTGTTTCTTCGGTGCGCACTGTTCGACGTCTCTGCGGATGCGTATTATCACATAGAGTAAACGTAGTGCGAAAACGATCCATGGTTAACCGAATTAATTGCTCTGATGGACGATTATGTCGACCATAAAATGGACGGAGCTCACGGTAAACTTCGCGAACTGAACCATTATTTTCGAAATAAATTTGCACGATTTGCAAGCGTTGTTCTTTTGCCAACCTGTTCATGATGAAATGGCAAACCAAACTGAACATAAATGACATTAGAGTTGCCAGATTTGACCACAAAATGCCAGTTTTATCTCTATTCGAAAAACAAACCTGTAAAAAAAACACCCTGTACAAGGTGGCGCAAAAGTAATCCTCCTATCAGAAAATGCTATAAATTTTGCGATTGGCCCCTAAAGTCAGTTCTGTTTTGACATTTGTGTAGTAAACACATGCGAAATACACGTTAATAAACAATGTTACGCTACACTGCTCCAGAACGCGGAATATTGCTGACTATTTATTTGACCAATAATCGGTCGGGGCCAAACGGTTACTGTGAATGGTGAGCGCTACAGAGCAATGATCAACGAGTTCTTTTTGCCGCAACTTGATGAATTGGGATTGGAAAACATGTGGTTCCAACAAGACGGTGCAACAGCACACACTGCACGTGCCACAACCGATATGCTGAACATCGGAAGCTTACTTTTGCGCCACCTTGTATTATATATATTAGTTAGAACTTCCTTTGCAGTATGTTCTCAGTTTGAAATTTTATTTTTAACAAAAAACGATTTTATGTATTATATAAAATTTAATGGTGTATATTTTTGAGAGCTGAATTAAATGCCTTTGTAATGGTACAAAGGTCTTTGAAATCGGTTTGAGCCATTTCGTAGTAATTACAGCTTAAAAGTACCTATAACCGTCATTTTTCGAAGATTTCAATACTTGGCCACACCCACAATTTTTTTTAAAATGGAATTTCTAAAAATTAAGTTGTTTTTATGTAGGTAAAATGTACTTCTGTGCAAAATTTCTTCAAATCTGGGTTCCAAATGTGTCTTTTTTAAGGGGTTTGATATGAAACTCATCATATACCGTTTGGGCTCGCCTACCATACCGTGGGACCTAGGCTACAATTTCTGTATAGGTAACATCAAAAAACTTTAGAGCTAAAGTGTTTCTGAGACAGTCTTTGAATACATTTTTATGATGTCGGCAACAAACAGAGCAATCAGTTTTACTGCTTAAAAGGTCTGTGAAAAGCCATAAGAAAATGAAAGGCTAACCTAAATAAGTTGTTTTTGAAATATAAATTTTGGACTTAGAGTTAAAGTTTCGTATTTCAGCTGAGGGAATAAGTAAAGCTTTTCTACATGTCCCCAAAGTCATAAACAAATGAAACTTAAATAAGTTTGTATCCATTACTATTAACTGACTGTACTTTATTTATTATTTTTAAAGCAGTGTGGGTTAGCGCATAAAAAATCTTAAAAAATGTCTGCATCGCTTGTCACTAGGCGGTGTTAACCTATTTTCTAATGAATTTATCAATCACTCTTGACAGTTTACCACTCAGCATGGCGATAATTCTTTTCAAATTAGCTGGGAATTTTTTATGCAAGTGTATGAGTGTGAGAGTAAAGGTGACATGGCGTTGAATACTAAAAAAATGTCACACGTAAATGTGAATATGCGTGTTAGGCAAAGGAAAATTAAGACGTGTAAAACGTGAGCCTAGAAACCCACAGTGAGCAAACAAAACAGTGAAAAAACCAGCGCATTGCGGCACGCATACATAAGACTAAGTATTTACTGGATTGTAGCGTGCTTGGGTTGTTTTTTTAAATGCTATTTCTAGCAACAACACTACTATATATATATATATATATATATACTTATACATACTCTTCAGTATGTAGCCATTCACAGCACTTCTTTTTACAAACAACTTTTAAAACTTCCATTGCCATTTACATTTTTATGCCACACTTAATAACAGCAGTACATTTAAAACAAATGTCAAATCTTTTAAAATAAAAAAACAATCAAAAAGGCACAGAACTCAGCAGCAAAGATTTAAAAATGTCAATCTGTCATTTGCCGCCATCAATTGATCGATTAAAATTGAAATGGATGACACCAGTCGCACACTCATAACATTCCACGACCGCCAATGAGCCACTGCGGCAACAGCACACCAACAAATAACAGTTAACAGTCCAGCCGTGTTCTGAACCACTAAATAAATTCGCTTTTACCAGTAAGCAGCATGCAGCAAGAAGTATGTGCGACACGCGCGAATGCTTATATTGAACGTTGAAATGGTACAACGGTGCTTTTGTGTTGTTGGTTGACATGAAACAATGTCTAGTCAAAGTTCTATTGCACCGTTGAGAATTAATGATGGTTTGCAATGGTGGCATTGGCATGGAATATTGATGAGCAACTCGCGGGTTCTCCGAGGCGATTGTATTCTGAGTGTGTTGGGTACGTTTGTGTAGTGTGTTCTATAGCTTTTTGTTATTATTTCTTTCATAGTTTTCCTTTTTTCCGTCTTCTTTTATTGACATCTTATGACATTTTAAGGTCAGGTGCTAAATGCATTGTGCCATGCACTTGATTGTTGTCTCCATATGGTGATATTAAGTGACAGCATGTCAATGGCGGCCGCCGTGGTGTGAAGGTAGTGTTGCCGGCCTACCACACCGAAAGTCCATGGTTCGAGCCCTGGTACAGGTAACATCAAAAGTGATTTGAAAAAAGTTTTTCAAAACGGGGTCGCCCCTCGGCAGTGGTTTGGCAAACTCTCCGAGTGTATTTCTGCCATGACAGGCTTCTCAGCAAAAAATTCGTCTCCTTTGTAGATGCCGTTCGGAGTCGGCAAAAAACTGTAGGTCCCACCAATTTGTAGGGAAAATTCAAATCGGCACACCACAAATTGGAAGAGAAGCTTGGCGCAAAAATCTCTTAGGAGGTTTATGATGATATACCTGTTGTATATCGCGCCATAGATAGATAGATGTCAATGAGAGCATTTAGGGAAATGGTATGCAGATGGATAAATATATGTATATACTAGACTGGGCAAAAAAATCACAGTTTTTTTATTATATTTTCAGAATGACGAGCTTATGGAAAATGCATGAAACGCGGCCTTAATCATCCAAATAATTTAAAAAAACTTGAAGACATCTTCATAATGCTTGAGTTTCTTGGTTATAGTAAAAATTTCTTTATCGAGTTCGAAAAGCGCGTTTCGCGTTTCCCTGAGAATCCTGAAAAGGTAAATTTCAGTTGATCTGCGTTTTAAGCAAGATCAACGTAAACCCTTTCCATGATTTTTTAATAACTATAACAGTCAGCAGTACACAATTCATATGACGGCGCCCACTTCAGAGCCAACAAGACACGTAACGGCCAGACTAGCTTTTTATCTAGCAATTTTCAGAAGTGCAGGGCTTAGTTAAAGCAAAAAACTGAATTAGTTAAAATAACAAAGTAAGAGTGTTCAAAGCTTAAAAATAAAAAGCGTTGGTTAACTCATAACTAATAGCCGGTAATATACCTAAAAGCTGCTTTAAAAGTTTGAAAAGCAGGTGGTAAGAGCTAGCAGTTTGAGTGTCACTGTATTCGAAAAATCAATAAACAACGCATGACCTTTACTAAAATAAATAGCAAAGTAACGTAAGTGCACAAAAACAATTGCAAGAAGAAAAATTAAGTTTATGAATTTGAAATAAGTAGCTTAAATTCCAAAAACGTGTGAATTATTCGAACAAACAAATTGTTTAAGACATAAAACTACATTAACACTTATTTTCATCACAATTTAGAAGCAGAAAATTAAATTTACTAATTTTTTATTTCACAACTAAGAAAAAGTCAAATGTAAACACTGCAGAGATAAAATAAAGTTTGCATATTAACCAAGGACAACAGAACTCAGAAAACCAAATCAAATGTTAAAGCTTGATTACTCTCAAGTGGCCCAACTGATGAAAATTTTCATTCTAAACTTTTTTTCGGGAAATCTAAATCACTAAAAAACATTTTTCTTCTTCAATGGTTTGATTATATTAAAAGAAAAATTAGTTCAGTCCTGCAAAAGCTAGAAGAGCATCGATAGATTTCTACAAATAAATGCTATAGTCTGAAACTTCTGGCGTAATTTATTCGCTATTACGAAAAATAATATCAAAGTAATTTTCAAACAATTATTTTTTTTTTTTGCCCAGAAGAAACGACTGGCGAGCTATGTTGGACGGCCAAAAACGTTTGCTATTTAATCAACTAAGTCGAGAGGAGGGGACAACTAGTCCGACAGAAAAATCAAAAATAGATCGGTTTGCGATCCCATGGTGTTTCCAGTGGGCACCAGTTTGCAGGAAGAAGAAACGATTGCGGAGCTTTGTTCGACTCTCAAAATCATTCAGACGGATAAGCGCCATTAAAAAAAGAAGAAGAAGAGCAATCAAATTAAATTGTTCTTTTGACTGAAAATAAATGCCTTACCTTGAGCGTAATTTAAGCTTTTAAGCTAGTTTTCAATGGTCAACACCTGCAATAAAATAAAAAAAATATTAAATTATTTATTTTAAATTAGAAAAAAAAAGTAAAATAATTAATTAATTTGAATCTGTGCATAAAACTTTAAGTGACGTATCTCTACATATAATTAAATTGTAAAAGGTCGACATTGCAGATATTTATGAAAAATCAATAGGAAAGATCATTATTAAGCCAATAGAAATCAAATCAACAGTTTTTTAATTTTTGTCTGTCTGTCCGTATGTTTGGTCACGCATCACTCAAAAACTTGGTAAATGCAATTGAATGGACCTTCCACCGTTGCATTAATAGACGCTTAACTTAAAATTTAAGATATCATTTGTTCCGATAGCTTTACAAGATGTCGACCGATATGTGACCCAAGGTGACCCAAAATGCGTTTTGTACAATATGGTTATCAAACGAAAAGTGACAATTATTGCTGCAATAAGCGATGTAATTAAGTTCTATATTTTATCTAGTGTGGGATATAATGACGAAAATCGGACTCAGTCTATTATTAGCTCTGGGAAGCAGCGAAGCGGGCCTAGTTTACCAGTTGATAATAAAAATGATTTTATATAAATACATCCCACGGCATCCAATGCATTTAATTTGCATCTCTAAAGAATATTATATTTATTTATTTTATCTGTTATAAGAGGTTGTTGTCTATACGTTACAGATATTTAACAAAAATTTATAGATTCGATCAAACATAATCCAAACCAACAGTTTTGAGAATTTTTGTCTGTGTGTCAATTTCACCGTGAAATTATAAGATGTCTAACTTAAAATTTACAATACATACGGGAATCAAGCGAAAAGTGCTAATGAGTGATACAATAAGCGATGTAATTAAGTTACATGTCTCAACTAGTTTCAGAGATATAATGACTAAAATCAGACTCAGGTTTTGAGATGCAGCGAAGTCTGAAATAGAAAGGAAGTAGACAGCAATTCTTCCACTTTTTATTGCTTTATTTAAAGGAATGCGATCAACTTTATATAAAGTTTTGATTTGAATTTAAAATAGCTTTAGTCGCGGTTTTGCAAAAAAAAAAAAGAAAATGAAAATGTTTGATGTTTATTATCTTCAGACCACTTGATCAACGAGAAGCTTTATCTACTCAATAGTAGATGCAGGCCCTTAGATTCGGGTGTGAGTATAATTGTGTAGTAGATGAACTTGGCTAAAATAAACTAACTACTAAATTTAATTTATTTATATAGGCAAAAATTTTGCTTTATGAAAAAAGTTAAAAAAAAAAAAAAACCAAAAAAAAACCAAAAAAAATGCAGTACCCAGATTTTAACTAAATAAATAATAGTTCTAAAGGAAGACAAATTTGCTAGCGCAAAAACATGCAAAAATTAGCGGATATGAATTTGTATTCCTCTTTAATTCTTATACTAACGAAAATTCATTCAAATCTTTCAATTTTTTTTTTTTTATAGCCTTTTGGCTACACGATTTGATTAATTATTTACATAAAATTCCAGTTGTCCATTTTCTCTAACCCACTTTTTGAATATGTTACAAGTAAAAAATTGTGTGTTGTAATGTTTTCGTAGATTAAGGCAATCAGATTACTTTTGCAGGGAACTGGCTTATTTCTGGCAGGTGTAGTATATTTTCAGGATTATTTCAGCATAACTTCCGGAATAGTTAGCTTAAGCAACATTTTTTTTTTTTTTATTACTATTTGCAATTTTGCATGATTATTTATACACAATTTTCGTTTTACTTTCCGGCACATTTCCGCATTTAATCAGTTATATTCTATTTCGAAAATTATTTTGTGTGAACGCCAAAATTAATAAAAAAAACCCGCCCCATCATTCTCAAAAACTCTTTCACTTGCGAAACTTAACTGTTATCTTGAGTTGCTGTTGATGTTATAAGAAAACTTCGAGTTGTATAAACGTTAAGCTCATTACAGGAATTTTCACCAGAGCTCCTATGAAGCCATCAGTTTCAACAGGGTTCGTCCATAAAGAGTTTGCTGTTAGAAAGGTCTATTCGGTTAGGTGAAAGGTATTTTGTGGTGACTATGCATACCAGACGCATATACTTGCTTGTGGTGAGAACGTGAAAAAGCAATCGTTCTATGTCTTTTTATGTATCGTCAAAAATTGTAGTTTATTTGATGATCGGTTAAGAAAATATTCAAAAAATGTTTCATCAAATTTTTAAATCGCTTAGAAAGTTCGACGTTGTTGGACTTATTTGCATACTTTAGTGCTTTGGTACCTTTGCGGTCAGAAGCCTATTGCTTGTAACATTAAAACGTTAAAAGAAAAGACTGAAGTTTACTGATTATTTTTTCCCTCACACCAAACCTACATCTTTCTAAACTTATAATTACTTTTTCTCATTTCGGTTGATTAGCTAATTCCATTGTGATTGTGTTTACTGGTTTTCTCGCTTAATTGTGGATTTCTACTGAGTAGCTTACTTTTAAGAATGATCCAGCATTTTTAACCTTTAAAAAAATAATATTTCAAGGTTATCTATATCCTGCTTCATTAACTCGGTAACGGTAACTTCTTATCTCAAGACGACCTATCTATAAATGAATTTCACAAACACGCTATATCAATAAAAAGCCGATACATTTTTGCTTGAGATTGGGCGTTTGTTAATCAAATTCTGAGATATTATGGTGCTGAATAAAATTCTGCGATAAGATGGTGTACAAAAATATTTTGAAATATGGTATCTTCCACTCAACCGTCAATACAAAGATGTCGGAAAAAAATAAATAGATTTGTAAATGGGATTTTATTTCATACACAACTGAAACCCAAGACAAAATATTCAAACTACCAAAACAATTTTTTAAATTCAATGTTTAAGATGGTCACATTTGTATCAATATTTTTCAAGTGAAATGTAGAGATGAGAAAGGGTAACATCTAAGATACAAAGAACTTGTGACAGCCAACCACGTATGCCTTTTGATGCCCTATTCCTAATCAAATTTGTAAATATAAAATTTTCCTCATAAAATTTCCTTTTAAGTGACCCAGAATTAATATATTAAGCTACATTTTGTTTAACTTATAACCACTGACAATGTTATTTTCTATTTTTCACTTTTTTCTTTTTATAATTTTTATCGATTTTCTTCTGCGCCTCGCTTTTGTTATCAGTCCCACTACAACTCAACAAAAGCATTTTTAAGTTGTTGTCTTTTATTTTTAATGTGCCACAATGAACTCTTTTGTTTTTTGTTGCATGGGATGGCCCTCTTGAGACTAGACAAACAAACCAAAAAACGCTTGAGCTTGCCATGATTCCCAGCGGTGTCACCTCTGCTGCAAAAGCCAATAGAAATAGAAATAAATCTGAACTTAGTAAAGTCGGCCAGCAGAGCAATTGCAACGGCGTTTTCTACAGCAGGTGACATTGAAACAATTTATTTATCTTTACCTAGTAATTTTTGTTGGAGTAAAGTCAAGTTTTTTTTGTTATAACATTTTTCTTCCTCCATACAAATCAGTCCGATAATACTTTAAAGCAACTAAAAAATAAATTGAAAAAAGACCATGAAGCAACGCGAACGAATCGCCTAGTTTCTAATAGTTTGCAGTGTAGTCAATGGTAATTCTTGTAACTTCATGCTGTTTTAAAGTATATTGTTCCCTTTTTTGTTGTTATCTTTTTTTTCTTTGTCACAATTTGTAAAATTGCTTTTTAAGTGACATTATTAGGTTCAACCGCAAACAAAGACAGCGCTAAAATGAAGCTGCGCGCATGCGCCACATTGCATGGGGCTCTTGATGGTAGTCGCTGTTGTTGTGGTAGTGCAAGTGGTTAGCAATATACATTTTTTGTGACTCTTTACATATAAAGAGCATTTGTTGGCAACGAATACTTACATATATATGCAGAGGTGACTTTACAGTGGTGTCAAAAATATTAGCAACGACTTTTCGAGAACGATTTAAATATCACAAAATTTGACAAGAGAGCATTTTGTGTTCCAAATTTTTAAGAGAAGTTATGTACCTTATTACGAACTGAATATTTTGGAGGGTGTGTTTGATAAAACCAAATTGATTTGGCTTAAATTCGGGAATGCGAACAATTAACTTAATATGTTTGAACTCGTTCCAATATAAATTGATAGTATCTCGTCCTCAGCGTCATTTACCTTTAAATTTATTAATTTATATCTTATTCTCTCCAAGCAAAAATTATGTTAAACAAAACGTCTATCCAACGAATTTTTGTTGGCATTAATTTGATAATTTTCAGTCTAGTATGAGCTGAGTTAGAAAATTCTTAATAGCTCGGTGTTTGCTGCGCTAGTTCAGTGTTGGAACAGGGTTTCTTATAATTTAATTTTTTCAGGTATATAATCTTGCAAAAAGCCTCTAATACCTCCTTATGTAGTGTGATATAACGTAACTTTACATAACGCAACATAATAATGCATAACCTAAAATAATATGAAAAAGAAAAAAGCATATTTACCGTACATAACATAACAATACATAATATCACATAACATAAAATAACATACCATCGCATGACATGACACGGCATAAAATGATATATGACAGCATGATAAAACATTTTATGTCATGTTGTAATATACAAGTACAAAAACATAGCATAACATATTATAATTTTCTAAAACCTGATATAATTTGCGTTACGTTGAATAACCAAGCATATTATTGCGTATAAATAAAAGAATTTTAGCTTAAATACTGTCACAAAAAAAACATAACACGACGTAAAACAAGTCGACATAACTTGACATAACTTTCAATATCATAATTAGGTGTTACCTATCAATTAACATAAAAATATGTAGCATAATACAATTTGAAATTATAGGATAAAGTAAAATAAAATAGGATGACATAAGTAACATGAGAATACATAGCATAGCACGCTTAAGGCAATTTCTTATAATGTGACAGTGCATAGGACAGCATAATATATCGTAACTTAACTTAATGTAGTATAGTTTATGTCACGTTGAATAACATAAGATATCATTACCACAAAAATAGAACATAACATTACACAACATAACATAAAATAACATAACATTACATAGCGAACATTTACATAACACATACAAAAATAATGTAACTTCAACTAATTTGACAAAACCAAACATACCGTAGCGCAAAAAAACATGACATAACTCTTAATAACATTGCAAAACTTTAGTTACCATAAGCGAGAAAGCATAGCATAACATAGCCTAACATGTGTATCATGTGTATCATAGAATACTATGAGATAATATCTCATAACTTTAAACTAGCTATTCTTGTTTATTTGGATGTAGAAATTGTAAGAATTTCTACCTGGGTGTTGCAAATCAGGAGAATTTTAAGGGGTTGATACTTATCTGAATTTTTTGCAAAGAAATAAATAATAAATGAGTTATCAAAATAACGGTTTTCTATGTCGTATTTCAAGAGAAATATTTATAATTACGACCCTCTAAAGTTGCCACCTAATCCAATTATACATATACTTTTTCCATCTTATCCGCTTTTATTTCGTAAAAGTCTTTACCCAATTTGATGAACTTTTGAAAATAGTTAATATGGTACAATTCAAGCTCTACTACTTAAGTGTTGCCAGTAATACGTTTTAAATGGGTTGCCAGCTGTTAAAAATAATTGAGTGAGATATGCTAACATGGGTATCAAACGGAAGGCATTTTACGTTGCATTTTAAGTAAAATCTGTGTAGGTAGATTAACCACCTAAAGTTGCCACCTAATCCAATTATATTTATTTTCTGGCATATACGAGCTTATTTCCAAAACAACTTGTGCCATTTGGATGAAATTTTGAACACAGATAATATAATGCATTAGTGTTGCCACCAGAAAGTAACCCTGTCTTAGCAATGAATGAAATTCTTCCCAATTTGGATTTTTTGCCACAAACGCCACATATTGTTATTGATGTAAACGCTTTCTGAGGGTTTCGATATTGTGAGGCATGGGTCAGTCGTTTGCGGTACTAGCAGCTACTGGTACTAGGCGGACTTCTGAACCCAATTTCAACATAATTTCATCTGCTGCCTCAGCCTTCAATAAAGCGAGAAGGAGAATTCGATATCGAAACTTTTATCATCTTGAATATTTTTTTTATTCGAGGTCTATATTTCAAGATCAAGCTTCAAACAGATAAAGGAAAATACGAAATTTCAATAAGATTATTATTCTCGCCACTAGTGTATTTGTATATATTTAGTCATAGTGCATTTGGCTCCGTGTCATTGTAGCAATGTCTCTGCTTTACAGTTAGCTAGCGAAAGTTGACCCAGTGCACAATGCTGAGGAAGCAAAGCAAGTCTGCTAATAACAAAAAAGTAGACAGACTTATAAATTTTTTTTTTTTTTTTTTGTTGCATAGCCATTCCGCAAATTTTTGCATACTCACAAGTAGAGCTTTGTGTCTCTGTTTTTGTGTTGCAGCAGAGCTGCGCTTTGTGTGTTTGAGTAAGAGTACACATTGTTTAGCACGTAAAAGTACAACATAAATGGTTAATTGTTAGTTAACCTGCAAATTGCCGTTTTAAATTTCGTTTGTTGTCAAAGCCAAAAAAAACTGAAGAATTTATAACAGAGGCAACCAGCAAAGTAAGATAAGAAAGTTCTGCGCCAAAAGTGTGACAAGTGCTGAGCGCTGTATGATGAACGGCAACGGTGAGCGGCATCGACACGTACTAAATTTGTTGTTGGTGTTTTTCTTTTAACTAAATAGCAAGCAATATTTTCAAGTCACCTTATTAGCCAACAATTCGTGCCACACACATACACATGAATCTGGCATGTAAAGGCGTTAGGACTTTTCTTTTTAAATTTAATTTTCTTTAAGAAAGTATTGTTGTTGCCTAATTTATGTGCGCGCTAACTTCCAACCTGTTTAAGCAATCGCACAAGTGGCACATTTTTCTTTAGGCTTATTGTCATGCGCAATTTTCGAACTTTTGCTTATTTAGTTTTATTGCATTTCTTTTTGAAAACCACTCAACTGGTGGCATGCCACGATTCTGGTGACAACAAATCGTTTTACTTCTATATCGCAGAAGTAGCGGCGTGTGTGTGTCCGCTTTTTCATTCTTCACGCATTGCGTTATTGCGTGCCAACTTGACCAAATGTGTCACCTCTATCCATAAGCCACAAGCCACTCACTTTTCTTCCTATGTGAGGTATGCTTGTACGTGTGTTTGTGTGCGTGTTTGTCACTTTCATTCACGATTATTTGGTATATATTTTGTGAAATTTTTTTTACTATCATTAAGTCGGGTTAGTAGAGGAACTGATAGTGAAGTGATTTTGCATAGCTTTAATTGGTCACTGCAAAAGTGAAGCCGGCGAAAGGCACAAAGTTTGGAGTTTTGAAAGACTTAATTATGTAATAAATATTTTGACAAAACATGAAGCATTTGAATTATAAAAGTTTGATATCATTTAAACTATAAGTACCTTATTTGAATGGATCTTCCAATTCTAATGCCACAAACCAAAAAAAAATGTAAAGGTAAAACCTTAGACCTCTTAGACGCTGAAATAAATAGCAAACTAATACAACAGAAGAGTTTCGAAAAGGAAGCAAATAAGGCAGAAATACTTAAGTCAGTTTTAGTAAGCTCAAAATATTTCAAATCACGAGGATTCCCACAATTCAGCAATGCGTTACAACTGGGAAGTTAAAAACCCGAGAATCAATGCTTTTTCGATTTTTACATTTCCAGAATTATCTGGCTCTTTTGTACAATCCAATTACAAGTCCCAGGATTTCCATGTCCGTTCTTTTACAACAGTTTAAGCGGCATAAGGTGAAAGAACGTATTAAGAAACTATTCAGCTTTAACATACATAGCAAGTATTTTATTTTTACTTTTATTTTTTTGTTCATAAGAAGAAAAATAATTTGGTACTCATAACAAGGCAAAATCAAATAAGTACACTCCTTCTTTTTCTACATACTTCCTTCTAGCTTAAAATCCATTTTTATCCTCACCTCAATATTTGTTATGATAAGTTCTGACAAATAATTTTTAAATTTTTCCTTAATAGCTTAAAACCTCTACCATTTGGAAAACTAACAAAAACCCAAAGCAAACTCGCATAATTTTGCACGAATTCTATCGCCCTTGTAATATTTCCTTTATCTACTATTAAAAAAACATGCTTGACCAAGTTAAAAAACCGTAACGTTATTAAAAATCACCACGAAACTTGTCGTTTTGAAAATTTTCTTGGATCGACTTAAGCTGTGATCATTTAAAAACATATCCGTTTAACCACTTTCCCCATCTATATTCTCGTGTCCAACCCCCTCTTAATCATCCTCTTTTCTATCACATAAGTTTTGTTTAAGGGCCTCATTCTCTATTGCGCCTCAGAGATGAATCGTTCACCTGTTTGTAATATGTAAGACGAGTATAGCAACAGAAGAAAATTCTCTCAGCAAAATAAAATAAACTAGTTGTCATCAAATCAAATTACTGTTCCAGATTTTGAAATTGAATGGAATATCATTAAAAACTTTTTGAAACTTAACATATAAGTTTCTATATAAATTACATACGTAAATATTCATTTCAGATATAATTCAAAATTCTTATGAAAATGCCATTTTAAAAAGCTTTATAAACCAATTTTATTTTACATGAATATACGGGTTAAAACTTAAAAGTAAAATTGATATTTTAAAGTTGGCATAAGAAAACTTTGTAATGTTTAAAATCCGTGTAAACTAAGTTTTTGATATAGAGGATTTTACACTTATAAAAAACAAATCCACCTTTGAATAAATAAACGAAAAACTGTTGGCGGGCCGGTAATTTCTTGTTAGTTGCTGATAAGGTGAATGTTACTTTGAGACATGATTCAAAATTATTCACTCTTATTTAGCATTTATTAACTTTTTTCAAATCATACGTAGATGATTGAAGCATTCATTTTGCCCGAAAACGAATATAACTCTAGTAGAATCAGCCTTCGTAATATCGCAGTAAATGTTCTGTAATGTTTTTTCTTTTTTTTGTTAAAGCCCGATATGGACTAAATTTTTAGACTTTATCAGTGTGGCTCCAAACCTGAAAACCCTTAAAAGCGAGCAGATTTTCAATACTGGGCCAAACTTTTAATAACGAATGGCCACATCACCTTAATGTCAGTTTGAAAGCTACCTTCTATAGCACAAGAAAGAACCAGCAATACCAGCAGCATATCAGAACCGGGAAGTACTTCTGCGAGACTTTCGAAACTAAACGAGGTTTCAGACAGGGTAATACGATTCTGTATATCTGCTCTATTGATCCTTCAACTACAAGGACTTTAATTTTATAAAAAATGTTAATAGATATAGCTGCTTTAAAAAAAATGTTTTTGCAATTTACTTGAAAAGTGAAACATAAAGTTCTAGCTTGCGAGCTAGCAATCAAAATTTTAAGCGGAAGTGATTTTTAATATATCACTTGTTTTTGGTTGCTTTGCTCAGGCAAGTCAAAAACATTTTATTTAGCTTCAAAGTGACGAATAAAAGACTTGTATATTTTTCTATATAATTTAAAAAAAGATTGTCTTGACATACTTTACTTTCCGAGCAATTTAGCTGTGACACCGAAAAATGATTTTTGGTAATACTTCAACTTAAGTTGCCCATGAAAAATTTTGTCTGACGGTATTTTTAATTAAACTTTTCAGAGAAAATTTTTTTTTAAATATGGCAACCTCTTCGGCCCACTAAAATCCTTTTAGTCTGACTACCTAAGAAAAGTTAATGTTTCGTTCCAAAAAGTTTTAATCCACAATGGAAATAGGTTTTAAAATTAAGAGATATTGTTCTAATTCGGTCATCTAGATTTTCCACACACAAAAAATGCTGCTTCACTTGCTGCACAGGATTACCAGGGCCATATGAAAAAATTGCCAAGAAAGCTTCAGTCAACAGTAATTGATTTTTTTTTTTGTTTTTTTTTTTCTTATTTTTAATTTTAATCAAAGAAAATTATTGTTAACTGTATGAAAGCTTCAAAACTAAGCGACAAATTCGCAATTTCTCCAAGTGTGTAAATGTTGCTTGCATTATAAGTAGGCGTTTATCTAAAATTTATTCAATAATGTCCCAAATCCCATCTCTGCAGCTGTAAAATATATAAACACAACATACACACACACTTTTTTAAATATTTGCATTAATTTACCAGCACTAATAGCTTTCTAATACAAAACTAAATGCCAACTGAAACACACAAATTCCCAACTCAATCACAATGCCTTATCGGGAGGTTCATATCGCCTGAATGCTTTCGCTCAACCCCAATGGCAAAGATCCTTTTATGCATTTTTGCCCCCATAAAGATATTTAACATTATACCATCAAACAATATCAGACCTCCTCCCCCTTGATCGTTTGTTGATTGCATTTTGCATTCAATTCTTATTAATTATTAGCACAAAAACATATACGGTGGCTGATTCGCTGCTATCTCGCAAGCTCTTAGTCAGCGCCAATAGCTATGCTTATTATGCACGACAACAGTAAAAGCAACAACAACAACATAGTCACTTTTCGATTTTTATCAGTTGCCATCTGGCCGCAATCACATAGTCGCTAAACAATGACAACCTCAGGAAATTTCACTGCGCACTTAGATATTTAATTTTCTGCTTTTAGTAAACGATGACTCGGTCAATGGGGCCATTTGAAGATTCACTTTTAATGCAATGCGAAGAGAAGAACTGGCATGAAGATAGCGAAAAAAAATTGGAAATAAAAAAATTCGAAAAAAAGAAACGAAAGTAAGGAAACGTCACAACGTGAAAAGGGGTGAATAAGATGTAAAAAACAATTTTAACAACCGAAGAATTTGTTAGTATTTATTTATTAATGAATAAAAGACAATACATCCGTTAAATACATACAATGGGGCATTTTGGTGAAACCTGAATCAAAACCAAGTATTTCAAAAGCTGTTAGTGATAGAGTCTGTAATACAAAATGTTAAAGCTGAAATTACTGATTATTGAATAATTGATTAAAGAGTCAGATTGAAATTGAAATGCCCTTAGCTGAAGCACCAAATTCACATTAATTATTCGCTGGACAATTAATTAGACGGAAGAAGTCGAATGTTTCAAACCCGCAACCGAAACCGTTGCATTTATTTTAATATAATGATTTAAGAAGAGTGCTATCTTCAACTGTGCCAAACTTTTCGATCCTTATTTATAATAAGTAAAAACTGGAAAAATTTGAATTTCCTATCTTTTTAATTGCAGGATTTTAAATCCGAAATCCGTTTATTGGAATAATCGATTGTATGGTTCCGACAAATGCTCACTTATGACAAAATGCCGACCGCATAAGAAACTTTATCTAGATATATCTAAAAGTGTGGAACTAGTTTGCGTTCAAACAGACAGATTGAAGGACAGACGGATATGTCTAAGTCACTCAGCGTATCTCCCTCATCATTTCGTTATATTTACTTACTAATTACTTCTTTTTTATTCTTACAAACATCGGACCAAAGTTATTATACCACTCCATGTTCTTGAAAGGTATCGAAAGAGTGCAACCTAACCAGATTTGTCCAAAAAACCACTTCCAGCTCAACCTTCAAAAACTATAAAATTCAGCTAAAACCTCAGTGTCTGTGGCAGTTTTGTGGCATAATAATAATCTAAAAAGTTCAATAGGTTGTCAAATAAATCTGGCAGCCTACACAAGAGGCCCACCTTTCCAACAATAGTCTGCCTGTGGAAACTCGTCCGACCAGTTCTAAGGTTTATTGGCAGCGATCTCCGGCTGAAACACTTGGCTCTGTGATAAAAAAAAGCTAACCACCACAACAGATGAGCTTTTCCCTATCCCTTCTTGAAAATATGTTATAGTTATGATTATGCAACTTTATAAGAAGAAGGGCTTGGGCTTGACCACCATTCAATACAGCCAATGTACTATATTTGTTGAGAGCTCTCTCTAATTGCAGTGATTGGGTAATGCAATGCAAAACAAACGAAGATTTGTTAAGTCTCTTTTCTACATTATGTTTTCAGTATAGGTTCTTATTTAGTTTTAAAAAACAAAATTTTAAATGAGTTGACCTCAAGTCCGAAATATTTTGAGCATCTACATTATTTTGGTAAGAGTTAGTGCACAGTCAAACTGCCAAAAGGCCTTACCACCTGTTTTGGTGGTTATGAAATTGGGCTGCACCTTAACCTGGCAGAGTACCAAAATGGTGTTAAAGTTTTCAAATTATTTACTTACCGCTAGAAAGAATGTTGTTAGCGCACTAGAAGCAAGGAGTACAACACACATTCAATTATTACTGAAAACTATTTCGAAAAATAAAATTTTCTGTATTGAGTAAACCCTTCCCAAATTTTGTGTTTTTCAGAATTTATTATTGGAAATATTATTTTAAATATTACATTAAATTGAGTTCTAAAAAATGATTTTCAATGTTATAATTTTTTTTTTCTTTTCTAGGATTCTTAATCATAAATAGAAAAGCAAAAAAATATTTTCATTCGAATATCACAATTGAGTTTTGAAAAACGATTTTAAAAATACAATTTACGAAACTAAAAATTTTTTGATGAAATTATTAAAAGTATTTTAATTAATTATTAAACGTTTTTATTAAAAAAGAGAAAGAAAATAATCTAAACTGATGAGCACAGTCGGAGTGTCAAAAATGGAGTCAAAAAACAAAAAGTCCATCATTTGTAGTGATAAATGCCGGTGCACGGTAAAATGATAAAAGTACGAGTTAAGCTAGCAAAAACCCAAATTTCTGATAGCCGAATGGTTAGCAGAGTATGACATAATTTCTTTGATGAAGAACTCTAGGAGACTCCGAAATGGATTTATAAGTAAAGCTTTTATGGTTGTTGGCGGCCGCCGTGGTGTGAAGGTAGTGTTGCCGGCCTACCACACCGAAGGTCCATGGTTCGAGCCCTGGTACAGGTAACATCAAAAGTGATTTGAAAACAGTTTTTCAAAACGGGTTCGCCCCTCGGCAGTGGTTTGGCAAACTCTCCGAGTGTATTTCTGCCATGACAGGCTTCTCAGCAAAAATTCGTCTTCTTTGTAGATGCCGTTCGGAGTCGGCAAAAAACTGTAGGTCCCACCAATTTGTAAGGAAAATTCAAATCGGCACACCACAAATTGGAAGAGAAGCTTGGCGCAAAAATCTCTTAGGAGGTTTATGATGATATACCTGTTGTATATCGCGCCATAGAGATAGATTTTATGGTTGTCTCTAAATTTTTCTTCTATTTTCTAATGAGAGCCTTAAAAAATTTATTAAAAAATAATTATTAAAAAGTTAAAAACAATAATTATTTTGAAAAAAATTGCTCTTGAGGTAACTTATAATTAGGAATACTTGTTTTAAAATGTTTTGTGGGGTGCTGATGCTCAAAATCGGCAAACTTTTTTTGTAAAGATTTCTATATTTTTTTGGATATTCGGTATTGCAAAACTCTTCAAAAGTGTTTGAAAATTTTTCCCAAAACTCTGTAATTGTTTTGGTTTTTCAAATTCGATATTTAATATATTGCAAGTGGGATTTAAAAAAAAATGTATTTCTCTTTTACAAAACGAGTTTTGATATAAGTTTTATGTTTGAAAAAAACGTATTGAAAAGCATAATGAAATAAAAAATTTTTGATTCTAAGAGTTTTTAATTGAATAATGTAGAGAAAACCATAATTTTAACTTTAAAACTTCATTTGATTTTAAATTTGGGAATGAAAAAAAAAAATTTCGGAACATTTTAGGCATTTTACTAATATTGAATTCAAAGAAAATAGTTCGAAGTTTTTTAAAAATATTTAAAAAAAAAAAAGCTTTGAAAAGAATTTTGAAAAATTTCCAAATTTTTGTGAAGAAAATTTAAGATACATGTTTTAAATGCCTAAGCAACCGTGCAAATATGCATCTTGCGCATGTTCGAAAAATCTCTAAAACTTTTAAAAAGTTAAAAACCATCTTTTTTTTTTTTGCAAGTTCAGATTTTGCATTTTAAGTGCTAAAGGCAATTTTAGTCTAGTTTTCTTAAAACAGTCCATAGTGCGCTACCATGCTGAAAACATCAATTTAATTAAAAAGTCCAAAAATGCACCTAAAGCAGCGATAATAGCAATAACAACAACCGAAAAGCGCTTTGCAGCAGCACAAAAAGCGGCTTTCGGTATTCAAAATGTATATATGTGTGGATATTTGTTGGTACATAGCTTAACGGTAAGTCTTGACAACATCGCCAAGCAAGCGGTAAACAAATAATTTTACAACAACAACAAGCAATACGAACGCACGCTTCAAGCGAGCAAGCGGCAATGTTGAAGAGTTAGTCGAGCAGCGTTGCCGTTTTGGAGGTTATTTTCCAAATTTGGGTATAAATGAAAATCTAGGAATATATTTAAATAAATAAATAAGAAACTTTGATGATATCCGGCAATATATAACATTTCACCTGGAAACTAACTCACCGCTTTTTAAATAGAGCTATAGAGTTGAATACTGCCACATGCCCTACACTAATTACGATCTGCTTAGTTTATTGACAGAAGAGACCCTTCTAAGCTTACTAAAGCCGGAGCGCTCCAAAATAATGATCCTAAAGGAGTTCAAACAGCGAAAATAGTATATCTAAAGCTTTATAAACGAGTTAATATAAGCCTTGAATATGAATCAAAAAAGGATACAAAACCATGAAAATGGAGGAATAATGTGGCTAAAAAAGAAAAAACAATAGTCAAAAAAGCTTTAGAGCAGCATTAAGGTTTCAAATTGAGTCCAAGACTCTAAAGTCCATTTAAAAAGAGTTATAAACCACATTTCGTTCCTTTTGCTTTTTTTATAACTATGGGCTACTAAAAAAGAGCTTGATTCTTAGAGAAATGCTATGAGAAATGTGCGGAGTCTTTGTGGTCCAACCTAATCCTTAGATAAGATTGATGGTAGTGCTTCTATCTCGTTTATTCATTTTCTTCCTCGAAAAGTTCAATAACCCTTTTTAATCAAATCTGAAGTTATTAGAAGTATAAGACTATCGGAAACGAGTTCATAGGGATCCCAACGAAGATCTTAAAGTTTTAGATTTGGCGAAACATTCTTTTCTGCAACCCATAGTTTCGAAACCGACAACTCACTCGTAACAGCCTTAACAACAACAGCTGCAAACCAGAAACCATCAAAAAGTATATTAAAAAGGAACAAAAAAAAAGACTGTGACTGCTTTTCAAACATTTCAAAGATAACACTAAAAATATTTGTGAGTGTAGTGGTAAGTTGTGCTCGACTAAAAATGTTGCACTGCATTACTAAGCAGGGCGATTTTAAGTGAGCTCACTTCTTAAGCTAGCAGATGAAGCGGAAAACGGTAATAAAATTTTATTGAGGTAGAAAAGTTGGTCGTTTTTGTTTTCATATTTTTGTTGTATTTGTATTTCTTCAAAACTTTTTTGCTAATCGCATCTTTTATGGTGCTTTTGAAGCTGTTATTCAACATCGTTGATGTTGATGATGAGGTTGTTGATAATACAGCTTAACGGCGGCAATGGAGACACGCGAACGCACAAACATTAACTCACACAAATACATGGAGACGCTACAATTCGGATGTACACTTGCTTGAGACTTTTAAATAGCAACAAAGTATTAAGAAAGAAAAAACAAAAAAGTTTAAAAGAACACTTAATACTAATCGACAGCACAACTTTCGATCTTTCAACTTTATTTAATTTCACTTCATTTCATTCCATCGTACATACATAGATGCAGTCATTTGTTCTTTGAAGTTAGAACGGAAAGCGTTTCTCTTTCGTTGTTACGTTAGTTAAGAAAGAGATTGGGTTAAGATAGAGTACTACATTCTATGAATTTCTATGTAGGTGTTGCCACTCAGGTTGCCTTTATCCGGCTACCACCTATCTGATGTTTTGTTAAAGAAATTCTATGAACCATTACGGCTATCAAACGAAAGCGTATTCTCCTTTGTATTTAAAAAATATATTTCTAGATAGCACCTAATCTCACTATATCTATTTTTTCTTTTTTTCACATCCGTTATTATCTGATAAACGTCTGCTACAATCTTAGCTTTTTTATATATGTGCTTTCATTTAGAAGATTTTCCTGAGTTGCCACCTATCTGGAAAATAATTGAAATAAGATATGCCAACGTGGGTGTCGTAGTTTGAGTCATATTTGAAAAAAATATTTTTATTTAGTGATACCACCTATTGCTGTTTACATAGTTTTGTTTTCGATATTCACCATTATCTTAAAAACTAATCAAAGAGTTAATTTAATAGCACCAGAATGCCTTTACTAATGAATATCTCAGACTAGCTAAATTATGTGGCAATCTCGAAACATGCCGACCACAGATTTGCTTCTGGTGCTCAACAGGTTCTCTTGGGAATGGTTCTAAGTTAGCTCCGTTTGAACTAGTTTTCAGTTCGACCTAGATCCGATACTTATGTGACACTGTCTTTACATTGGAGTACAAAACGTATGAAATCAGCGGATTCCACCACTCCCACTTCTAAGTTTTGGAACAAGCAAAAAAAAATAATTCATCAACTAATACCGGAAAACTGATAAAATCCATAGAACCTGTTGGCGGGCCCCAATTTTTTATTTCTGCTAAAAGTGTGCAATGGAATGACCAACAACATTATACCAAAGCGCGATCTGACAGCGATAAAGAAGTCTAAAATATTAAAAAGAAAATGTATGCAATAAAGAAATGCAGTTTGGTAGAAGATAATGTGTTGTATATATATTTTAAAAATGAATAAAGTCAGAGTGGTCCATCGCGAGGATATTTCCAAAAATTGAGAGCTTCGAAAATAGGTTTACAACTCTAACTGGTCAAACAACTCGCATTTCGAAAAACTGGCCCGAACGAGTTTTTTGTTTGTTGTTGGAAACTATACAAACAAGTTTCAGAAAGAAATTCGAATTTCGAAAAAAGTGGCACACTTCACAAATTTTTACCCTACTTTAAAATTACTTCGCTTTAATACAGATCGTTTTTGCTCACACCAATGTGAAGCTTTTGGCATATTGGCACCAAGTCTAATCCGAATGCTGAAGAATCGTTAATCCGCTCGCAAAAAATTCAAAAAAGCATATATTCAGATACTCTTCCAACTACAGTGAAGTTATTTACCCACACTTCAAGTTGTGGTAAAAAAGTTTTTAGACCACGATTCACCTTGAATAATTCCAATGAAAAAATAAAATAAATGTGAAATCAATCAACAATCAGCACAATAAAAACAACATTAAAATGCAGGTCAAGCGTGCCTACGCGACACTTTATTTCGCTTGAACTCAATTTGTGTTAAGTATACCATAGAAAAAGAGCACAAAAAAAAATGTATTTATTGTTACAAAGAAAGTGCCATATAAAAATTCACTTACATAGGTAGACTTACAAAGCTAGAAAAAAATGTGTCAATTAAATGCCAAAAAATAGGAAAAATAAGGTACACAAATAATTTACTTTTATTGTTGTAGAAATTACCCTGCAGTGAAATATCAAACTAGTCAGTACACATACTAGTATCCAACTATAATTTTATGGTTGAAATCATACTAGTCAGAAAAAGTTCAATCCATATTTTCAAAGTATGTGTTTAAGCGACATAAGCGGTAATTATTTCTTTCGTTTCTTTCAGTTGCATTGCATGCTATTGTAATTCTCAAACAGATTATAAAATATTCCAAAGATAAAGTTTATGTTTTGGAATCCCAAATCGGGCGAAATCATGAAAAATTAAAATGATGTATTAATGAGCCCATTTTCTTATTTTAATCCCTGCTAGTGGTTTTGCTTCACATTTGGACTAGTATTCTTTTATCTTTTTCCAACTAGTATGATACTGGTATTATTAGACTAAAATTTTGCTAGTACATTTCCTTCCATTTTGACTTACACTTATCCCCCGATTTACACAGAATATCGGTTCCAGACAAAACCGTGTAAGGTGAAATTTTCGTTTTTCCTATATAAAATCGTGTAAAGCGAAAAAACTACCCAATTCAGTCATTTATTTAAATAAAACAAAACTAAAACATCTGAAAAAACTTAAAACTAAGTATTCTTTGACCAAAAAATAACTAACTTCCGTAGTGAACTCATTCTACATTAGAAACAAAAAAAGAAACACAGAAATTTTCAGATTATTACACTTAAAAAGTTCAGGTATGTATTAACTTTATTCGGATTCGCTATCAGATTCAGGAACCATCATCAGCTTTTTTTCTTGATCGGTATGTATGTAATATCACTTCCTTCGCTTGAATATTCCCGGTCTGATTCTACCAGTTCAACAGTAGTTGACGAATCTGGGAAGATCGGAAGATCAGAAGATTGAGATGACTTCATAATGAAATCTGTATCACTTTATTCGCTTGAATATTCCCGGTCTGATTCTACCAGTTCAACAGTAGTTGACGAATCTGGGAAGATCGGAAGATCAGAAGATTGAGATGACTTCATAATGAAATCTGTATCACTTCCTTCGCTTGAATATTCCCGGTCTGATTCTACCAGTTCAACAGTAGTTGACGAATCTGGGAAGATCGGAAGATCACAAGATTGAGATGACTTCATAATGAAATCTGTAATCAACAGTTGCGTTGGGTTTTTGGCTAAATTCTTATAAACTTCTTTATATTGACTTAAGCATCTGTTAATATCACGTTGGAAACGGAGAGCTCGTTCAACATTTGTATCAATTTGTAGAAAATGGTTTCCGAATTTTCTTCCCATTTGAAGGCCCTCGCTATTGGCTTTCGCTGTGAATGTAGCTCGTTCTGACTATTCTTCATCCGAATCATTATCTGTATCTGGCTTATCGGCTTCATGTATCATATTAACTAAATCATCTTCATTCAGTTCTTCATCAGCCATTATTTCTTCAATATCAGCACGAGCAAAATCTTCAAAACCTTCTCCTTCTACTCTATGAGCTAGTTGAGTGATTTGGGAATATTCATGCTCTAGCTCTATTGGATGTTCTTCGTTTCCACTTCCAACAGTTTCTGGCCGTAACGCTTTACAGCAAGCATTGAGCGTTGATTGTTTGATTTGAGTGTACGACAATCCAATATGTTTGACGCAATCTAAGATTGTGAATTTTTTCCACGCATCCATGAGAATCAAAGATTCGTCATTCTCCATTCGTTCCAAAATGTACTTGAATGTTTGCTTGATGTAAATAGCTTTGAATATCGAGATTATTCCTTGGTCTAAAGGTTGTAATAAGGAAGTTGTAGTTTTGGGAAGAAAAACAACTTTCACATTTTCGTGTTGCAAATCTGGAGGATGACCTGGTGCATTTCGATCAATAGAAGTACCTTGAAGGGCAGTCCTTTTCTATTCAAATATCTCCTGACATCTGACATTGAAAGCCACAGCAGTGACCCATGCTTTCTTATTCGCCATCCAATAAACAGGAAGGTTGTTAATATCTATTCCTTTGAATGAACGTGGACGTTTAGATTGATTAATAACCAATGGTTTCATAAGATAGTCGCCTGAAGCATTGGAACAGAAAAGAACTGTTATTCGGCTTTTTGCTGCTTTATGTCCACTGGCTGATTTGTGAGCTTTGGTTAGATATGTTCTTTCAGACATTTTTTTCCAGAACAACCCGGACTCGTCAGCAGTGAAGACCTGATCAGGAGTGTAAGAATTGGCGGCAATTATTTCGTTCTGCGGGATATTGTTCTGCTGCGACCAATCGGCGGATGCACTTTCACCTTTCATCTTAAGATTATGTAACGAATGTCTCTGTCTGAACCTTTCGAGCCATCCATGGCTTGCGGAGGACGATACGTTTTTTCCATCCGAAGAAGTAGCAGGTGACTGATTCCGGAGTCTTCCATAAATACGCAAAGCCTTATTTTTAATAGCATTGGCGTCAACTAGAATTCTTTTTTGAGTTTGGTCTTCGATTCAAATCATTAGGGCTTTTTCCATACTTTCCATTGTAACATCTCTTACATATGATGTTGAGCTGCAAGCTCCAGCTGCGACACTTTTTCTAATGGAATTTTCACTTTTGCTTATTGTTCGTATTGTCGCCTCATTCATAGAAAAGTGTTTCGCAACATCCGTTACTCTCCCCCACTACGAAGACGATCCAATATTTTGATTTTTGTTTCCAAAGATATTACTTTTCTTTTGGTCTCATTTTTCTTCGAAGTGTTTGGCATTTTAGAAACTTGAAAAATTAACACAAATCACGTACTCATGAAGGTTCCCGAAAAGATAATTCAATCGATAACTTACCAGTTCAAACCTAAAAAACTCGCAATAATAGTAGAAATTATGGCTTTTTGTTCAAATTTTCATCAAACGATTTTCCTTCCACATGAACTATGTACTCTGCGTTTGGTTATGTACATATATATTTCACAATAAGGGGAATCCCTCAATATTGCAATCAGTGTTGCCAAATGAAGGGGACTCAAAAAGTACCGTGTAAATCGGGGGATAGGTATTTTATGACCAGTATGACACTAGTATATTTCCCCAGTATCAAACTAGTATTTCATGAGTAGAAGATGACTGGTTTGTTCTAGTCAAAGTCTGACAATTGACATATCGTAGGACATCGCCATGCTTACATGGAAATATTACAATTGGCTGACTAGTTGGGCTTGGTGCTTATACTAGTTGTAAAGTAGTTTGAAACTAGTTGGTTTGACTGCAGGATAATTATTCTCAGGATTACTACTAAAACAGTTATTAAAATTTTCCGAATTTTCTTATACATCAGTTGGAATAGCCTAGAGCTTTATAATTCATCCAACACCCATTAAAAGCCTTAAAACACACACAAGAGAGAGTTTATTGAAACTTGATATTTTCGGCAACATTCCCTTTAATGCGAAAATACAAATCTTGATCACCTCAGCCAGCCATACTAGCTAGTTAACAAATTTGTCAAATTTATGCCGAAACCTACTTTTCTATGTTTTTCCTCAAATTTAAGAATAAACACTTACCACACACATATTACAATGCCCTCAAAACTAAACCAAAAAAAAAGTAATAAAAAAATTCTTAAGAACAACAATCAACTTCTACTTATATACAGTTACAAATTAGCTGATATAAATCTTAAAAAAAAAAAAAAATCTCACAAACAAATCACTCAGCGAAAGAGGACACGCGCAGTAGGCGATCTCATCACCGTCTAAATTCATACAAAATTTCCGATTTAAATGCGCCATAGGCCAAACGCTTTTTTTTTTATTCTGTCAACAAGTAGTTAACTAGGTTAAATAGACGTTCGCGTTCACTGAACGGCACGCATGCGCAGGTGGCTAGCAGCAGTCATACGCACACGCAAACAACCGAAGTAAAGACAGTAAAATGCTGTGATTGTTTTGCATTGCGTGCGCTTCGGGGCAGCGACTGTGACTGACTTTAACTTCAACAAGACAGAACAAGCGCGCACGCGCTTTTGCCAACGCAAACAATTAAGGTTAATACGCTGCCATTTCCCTAATAACAATGAAAGCAAAAGAAAAATCAAGAACAAATATATCTGTTAATGAATTTATGTAGTTAAAAAGCAGACGACAACAACGTCTAAAGTTGTCAAACGCGCACAAACTGGACAAGTGATTGACTGCACAGCACGGAGAGATATGGCCAGTCGGACGACTTTTGGCCGCATTGCAATGTTATTTCCCTGTTTAAGTGCGTATACTAGTTTGTATGTATGTATGTGCATTTGTACAATACATTAGAGGCGTTTGTGTGTTTTTGTTAATTTGTTTTGCAGCAGATGGCTTCTCCGTGTGAGTCTTATCGACTTAGCAAGTATCAATGTCATTAGAAAAAATGCGGTTGCTTTCAAGTATTCTTCAAACATTCGATTTAAGTAGGCATTTTAGATTATGTATAGCCGTCAAGCATCAGTAGTTATGTACAGTGACTGTCAGAAAAGTTGTGATAAATCTTTTTGCTTTTAGCATTTGATGACGTTGTTCTAATTAATTTATTTTTGTAACTAGTTTTTATGAGTGGAGCAAAATTTTTTACAAGTGTTCTTTTTTTAAATTTTGAAAATTCTCTGATTTTTTTAAAAACTTTTTTAAAGTACCATGACTATAAACCAGCTCAAGACCCAGATTAATAATTTGCCTTTTTATTTATGAAAATTATTATTGTTTTTATTTTTTTAATAATTATTTTTAATTAATTATGGAAAGTTTTTATTAGTATATAATAGGAAATTTTTAGAGACAACTGCCATAGCTTTTCTTATAGACACATTTCCTATATTTTCATTTCATGGTACTTTCCAAAAGTAAAGGCCGTAAAAACGACAATTCAATTCAATTGAATTATTGGTATACCAAATCAAATATTTTGTTTTTAATTTGTTGTTGATTTTCTTTTTTTTTTTTTGATCCGAAAACACTATAGCTTAGTCCTTTGACGAAGAGTTGCATCGGTTGACCCTTAATGACCAATAATTTACATAGTCAACGATCGAAAAATTCCGTAATCCAAGCCAAAGCATAACCAGCACTTGTGAAATGACCTTTCGAAAGAAAACTGCTCGAAGTTGCTAAGGGGTGAAGAAAAAAAAACAGGCTAATAGAATAAGTTCCTAGTACCAAGTGAATATCCTGCAAAGGACTGTGCATTGTTAAAATTCTTCAAAACTATCTTGATTGATTCACTTGATTTTGTTGATTATCCGACAGGGCGGCATGTTGGTGTATATGGGAACGATTGTTCGTCTTGCCTTGCCTGTCCGATCTCTATGTCTATCTATTGTAATGTAACTATAATCTGTGAGTAACTGGGCAGTTTATGCTTATACGGTTGTGTGGGTGAGTTCGGAATTCAATCTAGGCCCTTGCTAGATTTTCCCAAGTAATGCCTTGATAGGAAAATCTAACAGGGGGCTGCTAGGGGCCTATCTAGTTTTTCAACGACTTTTCAGTTTGCAGCCAATATGCCATACAACCTGTAAAGCTCCTGCCTAGCTTTTTCTAGCTAGCGCTTGCTTAAGTTTTCCAGTCCAGTTCCTGCTTAGTTTTTCCTCGGTTATAAGATTTGTGTGCATTTAATTAAAGTTGTTCAATTGCCGAAAAGGGTTGCCAATAGGTTGATATAGGTACAAGTCAGTAGTTTTAGTCTCTCGGGTTTTTTTCCTGTACCTACTTATACTTTTTAAATTTTTACTAAGACATCCGCTGGCCTTTTCGTATAAAAAATGTATTTATGCACAAAACTCGATTATTTTCTTTTTAAAAAATCGATTCACCTTAAAAGAAAATAAATCGGTTTTCAGTAATCGATGTTTCCGATAATAGGGCAACTCTTTACAACGAATATCTTCCCATTTTCAAATATTGCTTTTTTGTTTGATCCATTATTTCTTCTGAGTTCATCTAGTAGGCCTTTGGAGTGTTATAGGGAGCAGCAACCACTACTAATATTTAGTTTGCAGTGACTGTATGCAAATATGACGCACCCATAGGAGTAAAATCTATTTAATTTGCTTAGCCTAAATATCTAAAATACTCTTAAAGAGTATTAGAAAGGCAGCTGCTGTCCAATTCAATAGCTTTACTTTTGGTGTCAATGAATTGAGTTGATATGCAACTCTTCTTAGGCGTAAAGCTAGGCATTGATTGAATGCTGACCAAAGTTAAAACAACAATAAATAGCAGCACTTATAATAAATAGCCATACGAAATAAAGCAAATAAAATAAAAAATGTCAGTTTGACAGTTCATCATTAATCGCATCGATTACAATTGCAAACTTTGTTGCTCGGACACAGATTTCTAAGGCATTTTTTTAAATACAAACTCGAATTTACAGCTATAGTTGCATATCTACATATATATATATATGCAATTATGCTTAAACATAAACATAAATAACTGCCATCCATATGTGCCACATGCGCATTTGTACTCACAGTTACCACCTGCCAGCCGCCAATGACTCTTCATTTGATTCGGCTGCAATTGCTTTGGCTCAAAGCAGCGCTTTCATGTTGTACTGTCATGCGATTAGCTGATCAGTGTTGGCATTTGCTATAGGCATACATAGTCAGTTATAAAAATGTTAGCCAAGAAGAAAAATTAAAAAAAAAATCAAAAACTTTAAATTTTATTATTCGCATCGAATTGCCAACTAAATGAACCGCAATTTATGCCGCACAAATGTGTTGTTGCCCCAGCAGTGAAAATCGCCTACTTGCAAATAGAAAAACTTATTGAGCGGCATTTTCATTGATTTTTACTTGTCTGACTTATACACCTTATCAATGTTAGAATCAGCGAAAGCTATAAATAAGATTAATGATAGCAAATAAAAGATATGAACAAAAATTTGTAAGCAGCGGAATGATATTTAAGTAAATTTCAAGCGAAAAAAATGTGAATAAAAGTAAAATATAATTACTAAAAGTTACTTTTAGAAATTTCAAAAAACATGTCAGAAAAGTACTTATATCGCTAATAAAATTGAAAATGAAAGGACGAACAGTTCATAACTTTGAATAGGATAGGCCAGTTCATGAGTTCCACAGCGAATCTTACATATGAGAATTGTGAAAGGGCAGCTGAGCATTAAGAATGTTTGTTGAGGAAGCTGGCATTTTAATATGTTGAATGAACTTTAAACTTCTGTAGTAATTTTCGATTTAATATTTGAGAATTCTCATAAGCTGAATAAAAATGTTAGCACAAAAGAAGACTGCATCAAAAGCTTACACTTGATAGACATTTTGAAAAGAACATGAATTAATAATGAGTAACAGCCAAAGTAAAGTTTTAGCAGTTTTAGAAAGGGCTTCTTAGAGGAATAACCACATCTGGAATTAATAGTCTGAGATAAAGTTGAAATTTGCACGCAATGTAAGTAAATAAATAGCATTTTATTTTCAATAATTGATTTTCAAAGTAAATATAGTACTTATATTTTGAAATACAATACAAAATCTTTAGTTTGGCTTTTTTCCCAAAATGTGTACTAAATATGTTTTCAATAATAAGATTTTCCTACTCTACTTATTGGATCTGAAGCTCATATAACTATTTACCAAATTTTGGTCTTTGAGCGTGAATACTTCACTTGATTGAATGAAAAATCTCATCTGTATGGGAGGTGCCACGCCCCTTTTCCACTATCCCCTCTAATTTATCCAAGCTATTTTTAGTCTATAACCATCGCTTGCAGGTTTCCAACTTGTATTATAATTTAAGTTGTGAAAGGCTAATCCATTTAAGACACAGCTTGACTACACCTATGTATCAGACCTGTTAAATATTAATTACTAATCGTAATGATTACCGGTTTGATTAATTACTTTCTTGAGAATCCATTTAACTAGTGATTACATTACAATCTCAATTTTTAATGATAATTTTAAAAATAAATTTAAAAAATAATCAAAAAATATAATTTTTAATGATTATTAAAAAAATCAAAAGTAATCAAAACCACTTTTTTGATTATTTTTGATTTTTTTATTATTTTGGTTTTTATCAATTTTGTAGTAAAAGCACTTAAATATACACATCAACAATACTGAAAAAAAATCAAAAATAATCAAAAAAAAATCAAAAATTATCAGAAGTAATCAAAACAAGCTTTTTTGATTATTTTACACTATTTTTAATTTTTTTTTATTATTTCTGATTTTTTTCAGTGTTGTTGTAGAAGCACATAAATATACTCATCAACAATACTAAAAAAAAATCGATCATATTAAAAAAAAAATTTTTAATTACCAGGAGTAATCAAAACGACTTTTTTTTGATTACTTTTGATTTTTGCTAATCGTAATCAGTTAATGATTTCCTTTTCTTGAAAAACAATTAAAATAATTATTACCAATTAAAAAAGCCGTCTAAGCAACTGGTTACTAACTACTAATCAAATTTAACAGGTCTGCTATGTAAAGGGTGTTTTTTTTACAGGTTTGTTTTTCGAATAGAGATAAAACTGGCATTTTGTGGTCGAATCTGGCAACTCTAATGTCATTTATGTTCAGTTTGGTTTGCCATTTCATCATGAACAGGTTGACAAAAGAACAACGCTTGCAAATCGTGCAAACTTATTTCCAAAATAATGGTTCAGTTCGCGAAGTTAACCGTGAGCTCCGTCCATTTTATGGTCGACATAATCGTCCATCAGAGCAATTAATTCGGTTAACCATGGATCGTTTTCGCACTACGTTTACTCTATGTGATAATACGCATCCGCAGAGACGACGAACAGTGCGCACCGAAGAAACAATTGCCGCTGTAGAGCAAAGTGTTGAAGAGGACCCGAATGAATCGATTCGCCACCGTGCACAGCAATTGGAGCTTTGTCCATCAACTTTATGGAAGATTTTGCGCAAAGATCTTGGCTTGCGACCTTACAAGATCCAGCTTGTGCAAGAATTAAAGCCGCGAGACCATGCAATGCGTCGTGATTTTGGTGTATGGGCCGAAAATGAGATTGATTTCAATGCTGATTTTCATCGCAAAATTTTGTTCAGTGATGAGGCTCATTTTTGGTTGAATGGCTACGTCAACAAGCAAAATTGCCGCATTTGGAGTGAAGAGAATCCACATGAGACCCTTGAAACGCCATTACATCCACAAAAACTGACTGTTTGGTGTGCTCTATGGGCTGGTGGAGTCATTGGGCCATACTTCTTCCGCAATAATGCTGGAGAGGCAGCTACCGTTAATGGAGACCGGTATAGAGCCATGATAACCGACTATTTTGTTCCCGAATTGGATGGCATGAATGTGGATGAGTTGTGGTTCCAACAAGACGGCGCTACATGCCACACAGCGCACGTCACAATCGATTTATTGAAGGAAACATTCGATGAGCGCATAATTTCGCGGAATGGACCTGTCAATTGGCCACCAAGGTCGTGTGATTTGACACCATTGGATTATTTTCTTTGGGGATATGTGAAGTCGCTCGTCTACACCAACAAACCAGAAACGTTAGGGGAATTGGAAGCCAACATTCGTGGCGTTATTGCCGACATACGGCCCCATATGCTCGAAAAAGTGGTTGAAAATTGGACCTGTAGAATTGGCTTTATTCGAGCCAGCCGCGGCGGCCACATGCCCGAAATCATATTTAAACATTAATGGCATAAAATTATCCTTCCAATAAAGCCAAATTGATGGACCTTAAAACGATTTTCTTGTGTTTTATTTCAATTCGAAGTTCTATACCCCTAAAAAAAACACCCTTTATATACAAAATTTGGATTAGCACTATTTTAGCTATTGTGCCATTATTTTTGTGTATTCGTACAGGGAAAAGCAACTATATTATTTGAACTTTGCAGGTCTTACCAAAACCAAAATATATTTTTGAAGCTAACTTCTTAGACGACTATACAAAGTCATAAATGAGCGTGAAATTTAAAATGTTTTTTGAGCAGATCGACATTTTTTATTGAAGCAACGGAAATAAAAAATTGTAGCAGAATGATGTAGTAGAGTGAAGGTACTATGGAATTTGTGAAATAACTATGCCTAACAGAATCAGTCGTGGTTCGGATCATTTCCGGACTCTTTCGAGATAGTTTCGGGACCTTTAGGGATTGTTTTCGGGACTATTCCGATACTTGTTGCCAATTATTTCGGGATAATTAAGGTACTCTTTCTAGATTTTTTCGGGATAATTTCGATATTATTTTCTGCACTCTTTCGAAATTAGTTCCTCGACCTTTTCAGAAACATTTCGAAGCATTTTCAGGATTACTTCGGAATTTTTTTGGGTTAATATCGGATTTTCTTCGTCATTTGATAGTCCTTACAGGATCATTTCTGAATTGTGTTCGGGAGTTTTTAAAAATTTGTTCGGCATCATTTTAGAATCATTTCGGGATTTTTTAGGGCCTTTCCGGCACGAATTCGGAACATTTTCTTGATAAATTCGGAATTGTTGTAGAATCATTTTATCACCATTTTGAGATTTATTTCCTCGACCATTTTCTAAACAATCTTTATATGATTAAATTGGATAATTTATTGAGTGATGATTATGGCCAATATTATTAAATTTAATAGCTTTATTGATTTGAAATGGACGGGATAAGTTATGGGTAAATAAATTTTAAGGTAATTTTCCACGATAGAAAACATAATCTATGATATATCACGCTTGTAGAGTGTACAGAAGAGGAAAGAAGCGAAATTGCTTTGCGACCATGCTCACTTTTTCATGAAAGCTTTTTTAAAGTACTCTCAACTACACCTCAGTTACGCAAGAACTAAGACCTTCTTATTTTTTCTTATTTAAGTTACATTTCTCAAGCTTTACTTTGGTAGGTTTTTATTAATAATTCCAACTAGCAGAAAACAGACTTCAACTGTTACGTTTAACGTCCATTATACTACAATTTGGTAATCAGAAGCCATAAAAATTTCAGTGATAATAAATCTGAGTGCGGTCCATATAATGTTCAAAGTAATGAAAAGACTAAAGTCGACAATATTTGGTAGTGCATGTTTTCAGAAACAGTGAACCTCTTAATCATTATAGTGAATTTTCCCACTATATCGAAGATGTCATGTCCATGCACCGAAGATAAATAAGTGTAAATGTTTCATGAAAGTCTCTAACAGTCTGTAAAGCCTCGTATTTTATTTCCAGAAAACTGCAAGTTTTTAATGAAACTCCAGCTTCCTTTGCCGATGGCCTTCGAAATCAGCCTAACTGAGTTTGAAGTAGGATTAGGCTGGGGTTTTACCACGGGAACACAGAAGGGCACACTTAGGCTGGTTAGATGATTGGTTACCACCGATTTGAGATGAATTCTGTACATGTAGAAGAATTTATCGTCTGTTTAATATACCGCTGTGTGTCGTGGATTCCTGGAAAGCATACATAGGCTTATAGATGATGAGCTGCAGTTCACACACTCCGTATAAATCTTTATTAACGGTTGGCATCTGCAGATAAAATTTCAGCAATTTAACTTGTCGCGTCTACAGCTAACAGAAACAAATTCGTTGGGATTCATATGGGATCAGCTATAGAGAAAACACTCAGATTAATAATAAACCTGGTTTAACTATCAATTTCGTGGACACCTCACATGCGTGTTCAAGTGTTCACCTGACTCTGGTGACAAACATAGCAATTGGGGGCTAAATATTCCTAAAGATTTTTACATTTTAATTTGAGTGGCAATATCCTGTAGGTCGTCAACAGTTCATATCTCATGTACGACACTGTAATTTGGAATCCACATCTATGCTGTGGCGCACAGCGAGGGTAGATCGCTAGGGGTTTAGCATGGATAACTTAAAATAAGTGAATCTCAGGGATACTCTTTTCGAAATTAGTGTAGCCACAGAGTGGCGGTATTATCCATTTGTCACGGAAGTAATACACCACATATTGTTGAAGATACTTGGGTGGAAACAGACCACATTGAAGATGAGACAAACTGGTGCTTGTTGTGATAAGGGGAATTTCTCCTAAAAAAAAATATGAAATCGGTGACTCTTCTACAAATTTGAAAATAATAAAGCTTTTCGTTTGATTGGGAACCAGGGGCGGCCGAGATAAAAATACCAACCTAGAAATTGCAAGTTGCAACCCTCTTACCGACAATTGCAACTTTGAATTGAGTAGACGTTTGTTTAATAATAATAATAATAATAATCATAAACAGTTCTTAAATAAAAGGGGGCAGCCCAGAGAGCATTTCCACTTTATCCTAATAAGAAAATCTGAACTTGGATATGCCAATTTTTCGCCTTAATTTTACTACTTGCTTATCTATTTTGCAATTCTAAAGTGTTCTCATAAAAGTATTCAGTAATTTTCCGCATTCTCTTAAATTATAATCGACACTTTCGTCTCAAATAAACCAAAGCAACAAACTTACAACATGTCCTTGCCACTCACTTTGCTGTCAGTTGAAGCCGTTAAAAGTGAAATTCCATAAAAGTGTGCCACTTCGTTGCAATTTTAACCACAAAGAGGAAGAGAAATAAACAAAAAAAAAACAAAAAAAAATTAACGAAAAAAATATGCTTTCATTGCTAGACCAATACAAAAAAATTAGAGAAAGACTACAAGTTCACAGGCTCACTGATGGCTGGTATTTTAGCATTGCATTTGCATAAGTTTAGCCAAAAGCGATGGTAATGATTGCGCTTGACTGTCACTAGCTCTAACTTAAGAATTTCAAAAAAAAGGCAAGCAAAATTGCAAATAGAAAACTCATTGCATTTTTACAAAATCGAATTTGAGGAAGAAAGTTTCATATTTGGCTGTTTCGATTGGCGCAGTGGGTGAGCGCAATAAAGGGGACAGAGCGCACACTAAAGTATATACACATACACACAGCTAAATATGCAACATTGGTAAGCAACATTGCTTATGTGTGCATGTGACTGCTTTGTGTTTGGCAGCTTAATCGCGCTGCCCGCTGCGGCATTGAAAGTGAATCTCACCCAAATTTGGCGTTTGTGCAGGCACGCTTAACACGCTGTGAAATTACAAAATACGTAGAAATTATAGAAGAAAATTTAGCAACAGACTTGCCCACATATGCTGTGTGTTTGCTTACACACAACACTTGCCAGATCGCGCAATCAGTGTGAATTGCTGTACGAAAGACTTAAGCAACAGACTTGGCTACTTTCTTTCTGTCATTCGTTTGAATGTTCCCAGAAAATCGACTGTAATTTCGTTTTCAAATTCATTTTCATTTCACTCAATGCGTTTTGCTTTTCTTTTCTAATTTTTCACCTCTTTTTTTGTTGTTTTTTTTATTTTGTTTTATATAATTTTTGCCTTAAATTATTTTAACCACTTCCAAACGAATTAAAAAAACAACATATCAGGCCATCACACACAGCATCCGTAGACAAACAGTCAGTCAAAGTAGTCAAATAGTTAAATAGTCACAACAACAAAACGTGCCACACGACATAAAACAATGCCAATCAACAGCGCCGGTGGCAATGGCAGCAGTGACATGCAGCAGCTAATCAAGCGAAAAACGATTACAGACATGCAGCGACAGAGTCCATAGCAACAACATTTTGCCTAACGAGAAGAAAGCGATAGATAATAGCAACAACAAGGACAACAAAAACGCAAATCAATACACAACTTTTGCATACATCAAAATAAGTTGATGCAAGCAACTAAGCAACCATGCAAATGCTTGTGTCATGTGGCAAGTGGTGGGCCATCAACCGGCAGATCGAGCAAGCTGCAACAACTAGGCATGTAATTGCAAGTAGCTCAAGCAACAGTGGTAACAACAACTTTTGCTAAGCAAACACTACCTGCTTTGGATATGCAACACATGTTGCAAGTGCAATGCTGCCACAAATGTGCAGGCGGAAAAATGTGTCGCGCAGACCTCTTTTTCTTGCATTTTTTTTATGTTTCAACTTTTTTTTCGTTCTCCACACTTGCACGTTTATCAATTATTTTCTACTTGCGTCCGGCTAAAGTAAATAAATAGCAACAGTTGATGTTGTTTGTGTATTTATTTTATTTGCTTTTATAAGTTTAACAACGGCTGCAATAGATTGCTTCTTGTTGTTGTTTTTGTGCGATTACTGACACTGCAATAAAGCTAAAAATTATTGCTACGAACTCAAGTGACCCCAATGTCAGATAGTGTGCACAACAAAAACAAAACAATAATAACAACGCAGTCTAGGAAAACAAACAACGATTTTCTAATCGACCGCTTGAAATGAGCGAAAAATCATTCGCAAGCCAGTATACGTGTTTATTTGATTTGGCCACATGTTGCACAAGCAGCCAGTGACACTTACAAACATAAATGTACAGTTTTGGGGAAAAAAATAATAGTGTACTAGTTCAAAAAGCACCTATGCTTTGTAAAATTTGTTCTGACCTTTTGGTAAATTGAGTTGGAAAAATGCAAACTTTTGAAGGGAACCTTCATAAAGGAAAAAAATTATAGCCGAAAGATTGAAGAGAAATGTCTCTGATGCAGAAATGTGAAAACTATCAAACTGTATTCATAACAAAGCATTTGAAAAGAGAGATTAGTCTTGAAACTTATTGCTATTCAAATCAAATAATTTTATTATTAGTAAAAGTTATTAAAAATCAGAACAATAACAGTTTTATAAAATTATTATTGAACTAATTTTTGTGGTCCCTTTAATAACTGCTTAAGTCTGGCTTAGCACATTTCAAGAGGGTAACATGTTGTTAATCTTTTTAGGAAAATGAAACGTCACAAGTGGATGCCCTATGCAGACTCTCTCTACTTTTATACCAAATGGAGGGGATCGAACAAGTACGCAGAGTCAATAAATTTAGCTATCGTTTATATCTCCAGGATCATAAGAAAGGGTTGATTGAGGGAAATGAAGATAATGGTTTATTTGATGCTGCACGTTTACATATAAAATGAAATGAAAACTATCCTGACCTTCATGCTACGTGCATGGATGCAGTATCTGTTAAGGACCTTTCAAAAGAAAATCAAGTTATTCTGAATGTACGAGTATGGCTACTGCAAAGACCTGAAGAGAGCAACTTAACCTACTTTATCACTGTCTCCAGGTATCCATATCAGGCTGATACTGAAGTACTGCAGCAACTGGTTGAAAGATCTACGGAAATGAGTAATACACATTGTGTCCTTCAGTGTGACCGGGATGTCTGAGAATAAATACACATGGATGACTAGTTTTTCAACATGATATGAACTAAAAAGATCAGGATCGAAAGGAGAACCCCAGCAACTAGTGGTGGCAAGAAACTAAGTTTAATATTATTGGTTAACATAGTGCTGGTATGCTATATGTTAGACAATTCGCGTCGCATAAGCGTTCAAGATCGTAGCACACCCACTTACTCCAAATGTAAGTAACTCTAACTAACTGCGGTGAAGTTTTGAATGCTTCCGTCGCTTACAGCCCGGGTGCCACTTTTTCCGATCGGTTTTTTATAGTGCTATTCCTGAGAAGGTCTCTATATATACTGAGTGACAAATATTTGACTTTGTCGATGTCAGGAGTGTATTGCTCTCAGTGTCATCTATTGGATATTTTTTAATAAAAACTTGTTCATGGTCATCTTGAGGTCTATGGATAGGAAAATAATCAAACCACTCGTGAACTCGCAGAAATCTATTAAATATCGACTAAAACGTTATCTGGCGGTAACTTTTTTGCTTCAACTGCAGCAACTTTGTTTTATCTAACCCCCTTCTTCGCCCCAACGTTGGCATAAGTTTTTTAAATATTTTTCCAGTATCCTTTTCTTTGGCAACTAATGTAGCAAATCTGAATCCAAATAATATGTTGACTGAAATTATTTGGTATGCTTGCTATCTTCATAATTATTTCGGCATATTATTTATTTTGGATTCTCTTACGTTTTATAATCAATTTGTTTGAAATCGAGCACATTTTTAAGGAAGGACCTCAAAGGCTCATAAGGCATTTTTAAATTATAGCTCTATAATTTTTGAATAAAATTAGAACTTGTAGTGCACTTTACTCTTTACTGTATTGGAAGCATAAAAAGGGCATTTTCCTTATCAAATAGTGCGCCTAAAAATATGCAATTGCTGTAACCTTGTTTAGTGGCGGCTTTCAAATTATACTAGGCCTTTGAATATTGTATACAACTTCTATTGAAAATATGAATCTTATCAAATCGTTTTATCAACATGCGGAAAGGACAAGCTGTCGGTGATAATTTATAAAGCATTCCGTGATGGGTTCCATGAGCGAATAATTTGAGAACAATTTTAAGAAAAAATTCAATTGAAAACTAACATTTTGTTTTGTATTGCGGGTGTATTATTTTATGTTATAACTTCATTTAAATAAGCCAAAAAAGTATTGGTTTAAGGTCCGCACACGTGCTGCTCGTAAACTCCCTACTTAGTTTACTTAAAAATATTATGGTGTATAATTTTAGGCATTTGCTCGCATATAAATTAAACGCTAGCTATAGCATTTTTATATGGTACGCCCCTTAAAGTCTCACTTTGGGATATATGTAACTTTTAAATTAAGAAATTGGGGCACGGTACCCGTTATGGTTAGTTTGGACACTGACAACAACTGACGAGATTCGCTGGAAGTCCTTGAGAGAAAGGTTTTTCGAAAGAGTTGTGCTTCCCTACGCTTTGGCGACGTTGAGTACCGAAGAAAATTTAAAGACGAGTTGTACAAAATGGCGCAAAAGTAAGCTTCCGATGTTCAGCATATCGGTTGTGGCACGTGCAGTGTGTGCTGTTGCACCGTCTTGTTGGAACCACATGTTTTCCAATCCCAATTCATCAAGTTGCGACAAAAAGAACTCGTTGATCATTGCTCTGTAGCGCTCACCATTCACAGTAACCGTTTGGCCCCGACCGATTATTGGTCAAATAAATAGTCAGCAATATTCCGCGTTCTGGAGCAGTGTAGCGTAACATTGTTTATTAACGTGTATTTCGATGTGTTTACTACACAAATTTCAAAACAGAACTGACTTTAGGGGCCAATCGCAAAATTTATAGCATTTTCTGATAGGAGGATTACTTTTGCGCCACCTTGTATGAGAAATATGCAGGCACCGACATAGTTTAAGGAACTAAAACCCAGCGTTTTTGTTATCTAGGCCTCCTTGTGTTAATGAAAGAAAATACTCCGGCCCAGATGGTATTCCTATGGCGCCTGCCGGTATAATGAAAGGAAGAGAGAGGTAACCACTTCCATGCAAAGAACAAGTGTAGAGAGATCTGTAACTTCGTGGTCAATTGGCGCCAGTTAGTGCAACAAAGAAGCGACTGACGAGCTATTTTAGACGATCAAAATCGGCCAAGTGGTTAGATGAACTTTTAAAAAAAGAAGCTACTCCAAAAAAAAACCAAAATTATAAGGGGCATTTGGGTTGTTTTCTTAAAAAATTTTAAGGGACTTTGTTCTCACTAATGCAATCCAGCTTTTGTTCTACAAAATTACTATTTGAACAAACCCAAAGAAAATTCGTGTGAAAGTAGATCTTAGTGATTTATTTTGCTTTGTTGATTTTTCGATAGTGTCGAAAGTTGATGTACGAGTATATTAGAGCGATTTTCCGTCATGCCTTGTTTAGATCTTAGTATTGAGAATACCGCATGCTGGCGATTTCAATTCAGTTTCTTTATATCTCAACTTTGGTTGTTACTGCTTGTTTCTACATTTATGTTTTGTACGCCTTTATAATCATACAACACTGCATATTTCCCCAAGTTTTCGTTCATTGATTTTTCCCTTCTATGTGTGTAACAATGTGTTGTGTTCTGTGTGTTTATCACCAGGCGCAAAGTTAATGTGCTAACATAAAAGCAATATTTAATGGCGATACGAGTTATTGCTGTTAAATGCTGTTGTTGCTGTTGCTATTCTTTTTACAACAGCACAGGTTTGCTCACCTTTTTGGTAGTGCACATGTGCTTGCCATATAGAATTTGCTTTTGCTGCTTAGCTTCAACAACATCTGTTGAGGTATATTGCTCCTATTTTTCTATTTCTTGTTTTTTTTAATCTTTGTATTTGTATTTATTTTTGTTTTTGTTGTGATTTCAAAGTACGCGCTTGTTTGTGTCGATTACCGCCATTCTTATTTATTTGCACTTGTTACATTTGCACTAACTGACCATGCAACCCACTACGTCCCACACAATTCCACTTGGTTCCACTTTGATTGCATGCAAGAATTTGCTGAACATAAAAAAAGGCATACTTTTGCAGGCGTGTGTGTGATCCCTTCTTTCTAACACCACTCTCCGACTCACGCTCAACATTTCAAACACATGCTAGTGAAATTTTTTGCAAAAAATATGTTTTGTTTTCCATACACACAAACACCCGCGCAACTGCTGCCAGCTGTAAAATGTCTATCTATGTTAGTTCAGTATGATCAGCATGGTTCAGCTGTCGCAGAAAGTGTTACCAAGCTTCAGTGCAATGTCAGCAATTTACTGTGTTGTTCGCCATATGTTACCTTGACTTGCTATTGACTTTTACTGTCGGTTGTTGGTTTACCACTCTTTTTTTTTTTGTTGAGCTTTTGTGTCTAGTCGACAGCACAGTTGTTTGAGTAAATAGTTGCATAGAGTTCAATTTCAGCAATCAGTAACAACAGTTGCAGTCACTTTTCTTGTCGTTTGTGAATAATTTGAAAAGAGGAATTTGAGATCGAAAGCTGTCTGATGGAAGTAAAAATTAAAAAAAAAAACCAAAGTGTATATCTAGACTTATGCAAATGCTTAGCATAACTTAAAACCAGACCTGTTAAATTTGATTAGCAATTAGTAATCAATTAATTAATTAAACGGCTTTTTTAATTGGTATTGATTAGCAATTATCGATTGGTTACAATTAGAAAAAATTTTTAAAAAAATTTAAAAAATCAGAAAAAAAATTCAAAAAAATCAAAAGTAATCAAACCAAATTTTTTTTATTTTGTTTTGAAGCAAAAAAATTAAAAGTAATAAAAACAAGTTTTTTTTTATATTTTTATTTTGTTTTGGTTTTTTTCAGTATTGTTGATTACTATTAAATGCTTCTATAGCAATACTAAAAAAATCAAAAAATTATAAAAAACAAAATAAAAAAAAACCAAAGAAAATCAGACATAATTAAAGAAAACTGTTTTGATTTTCTGTTTCTGATTTTTTTCAGTATTGTTGATGTGTTAGTTCATGTGCCTCTACAACAATACCAAAAAAAATAAAAAACAAACCAAAAATAAAAAAAAAATCAGAACTAATCAAAGAAAACTGTTTTGATTTCCTGTTTTTGATTTTTCTACAAAAATACCGAAAAATTAATTAAACAATTTTTTTTTGATTATTTTTATTTTTTTAATAATCATAAAAAACTATAATTTTTTTAATTATTTTTTTAAAAGAATCATTAAAAATTAAAAGTAATTGGTAATCAATCATTAAATGGATTCTCAAGAAGGTAATTAATCAAACCGGTAAACTAAACAATTGTTGTTAATAAAATATCAATAAAAATAATTATTTGAAGGATAACATTTCCACGCCTGAGTAGAAAATTATTTTCATTTATAAATGTATTCTGTGTGTCCGGTTGTGACTGAACACCTTGTAAACTTCCAGGCCATTGGATGATATGATGTTAGTGTGAGCGGGATGTGGCATTTCTATGGTTTTAAAATTACATTTTTCGTCCAGCATATCTTTGCAAATATTCATGGTAGAATAGCGAAAAGAAGAGCAAATAAGGGAAAAAGGATGGTGCACCTCATATAGCACTGTCATTTTCCATTCTAAATAGTCAATAAGAATTTTTGCTAATATGATGAAAATTTATAAGGAGTTATATGAAATGAATTTTTAGCGCCTCAACAAAACCGGGAAGTTACGGAGAAGTTGAATTCGTACTATACAAATAGGAATTTTGATTAAGGGTACTTGCGAAAGTAAGGGAAAAGGGGACGTGAAACTTTACATCCACTATATCTCAGTGAGTATTTATTGTAAAATATTTAAAATAGGAAGAATTTACATCTATAGGCTCTAGAAAAAGGCTATAATGTGACACAGAGTTTTTTCATATACCTCTGGAAGAGCTTAGGTTTAAATACTGAAAATAAAAAAAGTTAACTTCCAAAACGTCTTAAATGGCAAACTATGTAATATTTGGTATAGACACCCTTAATTCGAAGAAGTACAAGCAGGAAAAGGGGGGAAGGAGAGGACGACACTGAGGGGAGGGATATTAATAAGAAAAGGAAGAAAAACAGAAAAATATGTAATGAAGGGCAAGGATCAGAAAGAGAGCGACTGAGCACGAAAACAGAAAACGATTGATGGGAAAGGGAACTTGGATATTTTTAGTACCATGTATTATGTCAAAATATTTTTAAAAACGCGCTATCTCAATTTTGTTTTTCAATAACACCCTTTCTTGCAATGGGGTTCAAAAAAGCTTTATCTTAACAAAAATTCAATAGTTTTGGAGTTTGGATAAACTGTCGTTTTTGGGTAGGACATTTCTCAAACATATTTTGAAATGTGGAAATTTTACAATCAGCCATCGATTTGTGGCTAAGTTATGTTCTCCAAGAAATTTCCATACATCTTGTGCTAAAGATTTGTTTAGCCGGAAGTGCTCTATGACTTCCTTGATATGACTACAAATGTAACACGGAAACTTTGCTCTTGGCGCTTGTACAAAGTGAGCTTATTTCTGCTACCATACTGTCTCAAAATCTTATAGCACCTAGCATTTCGATATACATATCTAGAAACTAGTTAGGATAAAATAATTCTTGAGACACAGGTTTTGACATTTGTATATAATTTTCTCGTTGACCAAACCTTATGAAAAGAATTTCGTAGGAGACAATAGTATTTGCTTTTAATTCTATAAGAAGCACGCTTGGTTTAAAGGAAACTCACCGATGTGGGATATAGAGGCAAAATATAAGGTAAAGAAAGCGCGTTAAGCATCGCTGGTTTTAAACATAATAAATTTTTAGTTAAAAAGTAAATTTAGTGGAGCTTTTATTTTACTTACCAAACTTGGCTGATTCTATCGTTGTCTGAAAAGATTAAAAATCATTGTTAATAACTTTGTAAACTTTCAAAATATTTTCTAATTAATTTGTATATAACAGAATTGTTCACATGTAATTGAACTTAAATGGTCATATAAAACTAACTGATTTCGGTTTTGTTTCTGGAAAGTGTTAAAGTTGTACGATGGAATCAGTTAAACGCTAATATTCGCCAAGAATAATGAAGGAAACTACACATGCGCTGTTTGCAAATGTTTCTCAGGGAGTTAAATCTGCTAACAAAATATTTAGTAGCACTTTACTGGTCAAGCAGAAGAAATAGGATTTAAAAAAAATAATCAATCTTGTGTATGGACTAATGAAAACATCACCTGAATATCTTGGAAAATTTAAAACATATAGGAGCCCTTCGATAGAAGAAAAGGAGTGGGACTTGGAATTTTTTTAGACCCATACATTATACCAACTGTCTCCAGACAACAACTCTCTAATTCCTATAATACCTCCTGGCCTTTCGAAATAGCTAGAAGGAATTTCATAGAAGACGACAGTTGTTGCTTTTAATTTTAGAATAAGCACACTTGTTCCTCCGAATGTTTTGTTGCACGAATAGTATCTGATCTTGCATAGGGAGCGTATTTACTCTAGACTAAGATAGCCTTTATTTGGGAAAACCCTGATTAATTTAAATATTTTTGCTATAAATTTGCACAGTAAATTGGTATTATAACTTTTTTCACTTGCGTGGACATTTTCACGTGGCCCCAGCTTACAAACCTTCATGGAGTTTACTCTCCATAACAAGGCAAACCACTTTTGACTTTAGACCTACTTTATTTACTTCCACTTAGGCAGCAGCTTATGACAGTGTATAACTTAAACACTTTTCCAACAGCGCCATATACCGGTTGCAGATATTAACTTCAGTTGGTTGCCAAATCCTCACACTTAGTTGGCTGATATTTCCTGCTGATGCGGTTTAGTTTATTTGAATTTATCACCGCGAAGCAACCGCATATCATAAGTGACAGTAAATAAACGCACGCCAAACCACAGCGCAATACAAGCAGGCCAATCGTGTGATGATTTGCATTTTACTTATGACATGAAACTCGATACTTTGTGAGGTGTGACTAATTAGATTTACATAGGCGTGAATAGCGTGTAATAGAGAATGTAGAAACCAAACTTTCAATTGAAATAAGCTGGTTAACAAATTAAGAAAGAAATAAAATAGGGGAAATTATTATTAATCGGCGGAAGTTCCTAGTAAATATTATTACTTCCTTTTATTTGTATTAGAATTGATCAATAATTTAGTTTAAAAAAAAATATTTTTTATCTCTTCAATTTTTACTTTTTATTTGTTACTAAAAATTCAATAAACAATAAAAATAAAAACTACCATCAATAACATCTTTCACATTTCTTATAAACAATGTGCACTATGGCATATAAATACATATGTCAGTATGGCTCATCTATTCGACAATACTACACTGCACAACTCCCTAGACCACATGTGGTCAATGCGGTCAAATGAAAGCGAAACAAATGTTGCTACTCATAAGGCAGCTTGCAGCAACTTTTCCCTGTGTCATCGCTGTCTAGCGCAAGAAGGCCTAAACTGCAGATGCGCTATTGAAATCAAAATGCCGCATATAAATGTACTTTTTCCGTGATGCACACACGATATAGTCAACAACAATAACAACATGAGAAAACATGCATTTGGACACACCATGACAGAACTACAAAAACATACAATGAGAATACAAAAAAATAAACATATGATTTGAAGCTACTGTAACTTTGTACGTTTCTTTGAGTTTTATCATTTTTTTTTAATTTTTGTCTGAAATACCGTGCGTTTCATAACTGCAGCATGCTAAGAATTGGCATGTTTTAATAATTTATATATACTCCCCTATTTTTTGGAAAATTTTTTAAACACCGTTGCCAATGCAACATAAAAAAATTTAATTAAATAAATTCTAACAAAAATCGTCTAGTGGCTGTAGTACCAAAAATTAAATTTATATGGAGGTGCCAACTTCGAAAAACTCCAAATTTCCGTCGCAGTTTTTGCATTGCGACAAATGCCTACATAAGAATGTAGTAAGAATATACCAGTTTGGACCTTTTCCGATATCTCCCTTTTTTTGTGACTATGGTATCGATATCAGGTATCTCCATACTAATCTACAGATCCCTGCCTTGAACCTTTTTAGATATATTCAACTTGAAAAAATAGGTTTGAAAGGGAGGTGCCACACCCTCTTTTCCTATAACTACAACTTCTGCCGCGAGTATTATATTGATATCGTATATCTCCATACAAATTTTCAGCTTCCTACCATGAGCGCTTTTTGAGATATTCTTGTAAAATCAAGTTTGTATGGTAGTTGACCACGCCCCCTTTTCCAACAACTCCCATTCGTGAGTGTGATATTGATATCGAATATCTCCATAAAAATTTGCAGATCCCTAGCGTAAACCCTTTTGGAAGTATTACCTTTGTAAATGAAGTTTGTATGGGCGATGACACGCCCCCTTTAGATTTTCGTCCTTTTTTTCCTAAACTTGTTGTTGTTAATTACAAACAACCCCCTAAGAGAAAGTATTCAATTTGGTTCAGTCTTTTATAAGTTTTTGCAAAACTAACAAATTAAGATTTCTTTATGTATTTATATATATATATAGATAGATATATCTTTAACCCACATAATCCCAGATTTTTTTGAAACTGAAATTTGAAGTGAATGAAACAATACTAGATTACTTTGAGACCAAGATGGTCAAATGACTTAAGAGTTTCGTTAATATCTTCATAAGTGTTTAAGAAAAGAAAATTATCAAACACCAATACCATTTTTTCAAATAATTTCCAAATATAAGGCGTTTTAAAAATGTGGCGCTGAGGGTTAAGAAATTTCCAAAAGTTTGGAAGTGAGTGGTGCCACTCAGTGGGCTTTTCTGGGACTGCTACTCGTTTGATTTTTTTTACAATGAAATGAGATATACGCGTATGGTAATCAAACGAAAGGTATTTTGCATGGTATTTTAGCAAAAAAATTGTATTTAGAGTCAAAGCATATTGTTGCCACATGCTCAAATTATATTTATTATTTGGCATATCTGCTATTAACTCGAAATCGAGCAGAGCCATTTGTACAAATTTTGACTTTTTTTTGATACTTTTCAAGCTTTCCTATTTAAGTGCTGCCACTACAATGTTCTTACAAAGTTGCCACCTATTTGAAGTTTAAAACAATTAAATAAGATATGAAAATATAGGTACCAAATTAAAGGTATTTTGCGTCGTGTTTTAAACAAAAATATTTTTATGTTGGGTTACTACCAGGGTTATGCATATATACGAGTATATCTACGACACCCGCCATTATCTGGAAAACTATTTGAACGAATTTGATAATACACAGATTGGTAGGTAAAACTATACATAATTACCAACACAATATCTTTTCTCATGAGTATCTACAACAAACTAAATTATATCGCATGAAAATGAAGAGCAAAGCTCCATCATGCGTTGTATCGAAGTGATTTTGAAAATCCGCCTTACTTTGTTAGCAAGAATTTAATCGTCTACTTAACTGCATTTTCGATATTTTGGTGTAAAATTTTTCAAAATTGCTTCAATAAGTTTTAAAATACATTTATAGGACTTTTGAATAAGATTTCTGGGATCAAAATAAAGAAATTCAAATGAAATTATAAAACTTATTGAAACAATTATGAATGTGCTATTCTTATGCAACTCACTATAAGTTGTTGGCCGGGTATGTGAGTGCATCAAAAAGATAAGCATTTTATTAATATGAATAAAACAACAAACCTGCATGGACATACATACATACATTTTCAAGCAACATCATACATACGAGTATATTCGTTTTGACCCATAAATGATGGGAAAAAGTTATGAGCTTGTTGAGTTGCTTGTTTTCGATTGTTGGTCATTGCGGGCGCTGAGCTTTCCTATTGCTAGTATTTTGTGTTATTTATTTATTGCGTTGTTGATTTTTTTTTACAGACTTTTATTTGCGTTTTTTTACTTCTCTATTTGCAGTTTATATGTATGTTTTGTACATGTAATGTATGTATGTTTTCGCAAAAATGTTTTTGCTATTTACATTGGTTTCGTGTGCGCAACAGTTTCATTTTCATTGTTGAATTGTCAGTTTGAAAAATTGGCCATGAAAATTGGTATACAACGATTTTTATAAATAACCAAACAAATGTGATTTATGACATTGCAGCGCGTGGCATTTTCGGTTTTGCTCAAAGATTTCGTATGTATTGCGGTTTTTAAAGAGAATATGCGCACAGGCTACTTGGGTGGCCGAACCCAAACCGATTGCGCTGATAAAATGCGATTATTTTAAGTTGTAAGGAAATGCCGCAAAATACGTGGTACCACAACTACAGTAAGCTATGGTGGTGGGATATCAAAAATTGTTGTGAATTGATAACGCAAAGCTGTTGTGAGTCAAATGTTTTGCGAATTTTAGGCTGAGCTTACGCCATCACTTTAGGTATACAAAATTTTGCTAATTTTTCTATGATGGCTTCAGTGAGAGTTTTTGCCGTTAGTATACTAGTAATATAAGGTACACATGAACTATGTCTGTTTTTTAGATCTATGCAGGTTGTGGGTGTTTTTTTGGATAGTTCATTTTGGAAATTTATCAAAGTTCTTTTGGCTGAAACCAAACGCTAAAGCACGAAATCGCAAATATGTGAGAACGTCTTGGTCGAAATGAGGAAATTCTTCTAGTCATTACCCAAGCCTACTAATAAACCCCTTGGAAATATAACCACACGTCCGACAAAATCGTTACAACAAAAGGTTTTATCTAAAGAATATTGCTTATAATTGAACTACTTACAATTCAAGGCTCCATATTGAAAGCCTCTTGTTATAAAAAAAACCATAGTTGAACATTTTTTGGCGAACAAATACGAAAGTCAATTTTTTTAACACTAACATTTCTCAAGTACTTTTTATGAAACATGCACTCAGATTATGCTGGGCCGAAAACCCTATTTTCAGGAATCTGAATTGGTAATAGAAATAGAGACCATATTAAAGTTACATAGCTATGTGTTATGACAGCACCCCCTATTTCTGTTGGTTCTGAGTATTCCATGAAATATCTAAGGTAGGGTACTATCCAAACTGCACTCTATTCTATATAGAACAACTTGCGCGATTTCATTATGTTTATAATTAGTTGCATATTTCTTGAAAACTCAGCATTCGAAATTATTGGTTTGTAATTAGCTGAGTTCGACGGCCGGCTAATGCCTTACTACTAGCAATAATAATAATAATAATTTGGCGCAATATACCTCCGAGGAGTTTAAGACCTTCCAGTTTTGTGGTATGCTGCTTCTAATTTTTCCTGGGAAGTTTTTTCATGGAAGAAATTAATAGGAGGGTTGCTGTGCCACTTTTTCTAAACTTTTTCCCTGTACGAGTATTTTGCAAATATTTATAACAAAATTGCTTTTTCTTTCGAGGGACGTTGAAAATATGGCTATTTAGAAATAAATTGTAATAAGCTCATGTTAAACTAATATTTAATTGCAAAAAAAAAATGAATAAACTTTCAATATATTTCAATAAATTGACAAAAAAATTAAGCGATGGCTGTAGAAAATTGAAATCATCAAACGAAGTCAAATCATCGCTTCTCCTATTATTCCACCTTAGTCTATGAGTTCATCTTCCAATGCTGCCGAATTCCGAGCCGGAGTTTCTTTTTTCATATTATACTTAATTTAAAATGAGTATACAGTCGCTAGATTAATTCACAAATGCACATAAATAGTCAATAAAATCAACTTGTATTTACTTGTTTTTTATTTCAATAATTTGCGCAATGTTAATTTACTTGAAGGCATAATTTCTTTCTAGTTGCAAAAAAAAAAAAAAAACGAAAGTGCTTACGCCATAATTGCTACAATATGCATAATTACAATTAAAATGTATAATGTGTTTATGCTTTCTTATTCAATTTTGCTAGTTAATTGTTAAAAAATGTATATCTTGTTTAAAGTGGAAGCCTTTTTATTAAACTTATAATTAATATAAGTGCTGATTTCTCGTTAATAGTGTATATTAATGATTATTATTTCAAACCACCCAACCTATTGCCTAACTAATTGAAGAATTTAGTTTTCAGTGCATTAAAAGGCTTTTAAGTAACATTCTTGAAAAACCAGCCACCCCTTGAGCAAGTGAAAACTTATGAAATTGGGTGTTAAATTTTCGAGTCATTAGAAACTATTTTTATAATGCAGAAAATATTTAAATCAAAATAATTCCGTTTTATTCAGTACGTGAGTATGTTATTCAAAATAAATTACTAATTGATTCGATTCAAAACATTTTACAGTGTAGGAAATAATTTTAAACTGTGTTTTTTATTCAGTACGTGAGTATTTTTTGAGTCATAAGAAAATATTTTATAGTGTCCTTCACTACAGTAGCTTATGTAATTAATGTAATTTATTTCAGTACATGATTATTTTTTGAGTCATAAGAAACTACTATTTGATTCAGTTGCAAATAATTTTTATTGCAAGATATAATTTTAAATAAATTTTTTTTTTCATTGCTTCAGTATTTTTTGTGTTATCAGACACTAATTTTTGAATCGCTGGAAAAAATTTTATAGTGTCGAAAATAATTTTTAATTAATGCTTTTTATTCGGTAAGTGAGTAGTTTTTGAGTCATAATAAGTGACTAATTCATTCGCTTGAAAAAAATGTGTATTGTAGGCAATAATTTTACGTTTTTTTCATTACTTGAGTCATTTTTTATTTATATTAAATGACTTATTGATTCGCTTGAAAATATTGTATAGTGTATAAAATAATTACAAATTATTTTTTTTATTCACTACGTGAGTATTTTTAGGGTCATAAGTAATATTTTAGAGTGCAGGAAGTAGCTCTAAGTTAGTGCAATTTATTTCACTGCATGAGTATTTTCTGAGTAATAATAAACTGTATTTTGATTCGCTTGAAAATATTTCTCAGTGAAAGAAATAATTTTGTATTAATTTTTGTTCACTAATTGAGTATTTTTTGTGTCATAAGCCATTCATTTTTGATTCGCCTGAAAACATTTTAAAGTGTCAGAAATAGTTTTAAATTAATATTTTTTATTCGGTACGTGAATATTTTTTGAGTCACAAGAAACAAAAAAGTGAGTATTTTTTGAGTTAAAAGAAACTACTACACGATCCCAAAATATGCCCAACGCGCCTAAGTAAGCTTTCACTACAAAAAAACAAATTTGTCAGTTCATTTAACTAAGGTACTTTTCACTGTACGAGTACTTCACAATGAGTTTCACATAAAGTTTTAAGGCGCTGTTAGACTTCTTCATGAGTTTCAAAAGATATCACAGCCTCTAATCAGAAATATCCACTCAGCGTAAGGTAGCAACAGTCTTTTTACGTTGGCGAATATTTTTTTTAAATAACAAAAAATTTTTATACTTTTCTAAAACTTTGGAATACAATAAAGCTACGGCATAATCAATTACTTTCTCAGTAAATTTTACTTTCTGCCACCAAATCAATTTCCAACAATTGTATCCAAGTTAATACTTATGCAATTCAATTAGCTTGCACTCTCGTTACTGTTTCTAAACGCTTGACTTACTACAAATTTCAATATGTAGCAAATAAATATGAAAAGTACAAGTCAGTAAACTACCGCCCACTTTTGTCGCTATCATCTACAAGAGCAAATGTCGTGTCACGAGTTGTTTAGTTTATTGTTGTTCTTACTAACATGAGTATGCAGAAATTGATTTGTATGAACTGAACATATATAGTTTACATGAAGCATTTGTAGTCTCTCTGAGCGCGTCAACTAATTAAGCCACGCTCAAGCTGAACTATTAAAATAAATCGCTTGAGTGCCATCAGTCAACAGCAAGTTTCGAAACAAACTCAATGGGTGAGGCATGTCATAACTCATTGCGCTTGGGCTATCCAATTTAGGGGTGTACTGCAACTTAACTTTAAATTACTCATATCTATTAGACACGGCTGTCGGATGGTTAGCTCAAGGCGGTATTTTTTTTTATTTTTTTTTCTATAATATACTTTTGCATAAGCATATACGAGTATGAGAGTGAATGCGCCATATGCACATTTTTACTAATTTTATGTTGACTCATGCCTTGGCTAGTGCTGAGTTTCCCACTTCAGCGCTTGTTTGATGTTAAAAGGCTCGTAGTACTAATATCTCTTTTTTTACCTTTCTACATCACTTATTTTTGTATCTTGTGCAGTTTTCTTCACATCATGCTATCATGATTTGGAGTACGTTTGTTGAACACCTTTTGGTTGCTCGTTACTTGCAGTTAACTAACATGGCATATAAACATAAGGAAATGCATGAATATTTTTATATAAAGTGCTTACAACTAAATAGACAAAATCAGCATTGTACGGCTTTAAAGTAGTAACACAAATAAATGCAGAAATAATATATAAAAATTTAAAAATTAATAAAATAAAAATCACAGTAACACGCATATCAAAAAAAAAAATAAATAAATAAAAAATCTATTTCTCATGGGAAATACTTTGCGGCCTATATGAAAATAATTGATGAGAAGGTTGGCATGCAAACACCTCCTCAAACTTAACCTATGCCGCTGCCTATGCAGGTAAGTGAACACACATTTGTATGTGCTCTCAAACGCTTTGTTAACAGTAATATATTATTGACTTAACGGCACTGATTAGCGTCGCTGATAGCGGTGCAGAGCGTCAGTTTTTGATAAATTTGAAACATCTTAAAATTATCATTATTATCATTAAACAGCGTTTAAAGTTGAAAGTGCAGTTGTGAGCAGACAGTTTGTATGTAGCTCGAGGTGTCAAATGGGCGTTACAACAAAAAGGCATATACAGGTCTAATAGTTTGTTTAAACTGGCATATTTACTTATAAGTACATGTGTAGGTAAGAAATAATAGAGTTTTGACTTTAGTGCGAAAGACAAAAGGCAAGAACAAGTATAACCCCTAACTGCTAAATATGTACATAGAAGTATTGTGATGAATATATTACTTTTCACAACTCTAGTACACTTGTTTCAATCACTTATAAAGTATTTTAGTAATTGGAATTTCTTTAAATTTCAACTTTTCAATACGTTTTTACTTATGTCATTCTAGCACGACAATTTTGATAAATTATAGTTAATGTGCTAGTCACTTAAAATCAATACAATAAAAACCTATATTAGTAATAAAAACATTTCAAACTTAACTTAAAGGAATAATGAAAAACTTTAACATGACAACGAAGCTAAATTAAGGAATAGAAAGAATGAAGAACAAAAGTATTAAAGAATAAGAGAATAAACAGTTAAAACTATAAAAGCCAAAGAAAGTTAACTTTACAAAAATAAAAATATAAAATAAATGAAATAATATTAAAAATTAAATTAACTTTCATTATAATAAACTGTCACTTCCCGTTCACACTGCCTTGCATTGCTGACTAATCTAAATCTGGTTGGTTTTCATAGAATTATAGTTCAAGCGCCCTATAAATCTGCATTTCAAATCTTGTACTTAAATTTCAAAAAAGTTTCAAAAGCTTTCAAAAAATTTACAACAGTGTATTTTAGTTCAGGAAACCGACATTGTGGTTTTGTAGGCCATCAAATTGTAGCTCAACAAAGTTCAAATTATAAAATTAAAGTTTATGCGTTGAGATTTTAGAATTTTTTACGGCACCAAATTTCGTTCTTTTATTTCTCTTTTTGAAATATAAAACCATTTGAGCATACATTATAAGACCAAAATGCAGTAAAAAACAAACTCATTACGATTTTTTAAATTTTTAAAATGATTGTTTATCTCACTACAATTTAGTGGTATCGAAAGTTTATTTTAAATTTGAAGGAATTACTTCTTTGAATCAGAGCAACATATGAATTTCAATATTTTTCTTATACGTTTTAAATGCAAAAGTCATCCAAAACCGTATTATAAGCTTTATGCACATTTTTTTAAATTTAAATTCTGAGAGCACTATTTATGAGACGCTCTACATACATTTTACAAAAGACTTAAGACACAAACTTGCTGGTAGTTTTATGTGTGTGAAAACTGTATATTCAGAATTGAAAGCAAAATACAAAAAATACTAGAATTTTAAGCTCAAAACTTCTAAAATAAAAGGGGACTAGCAAACTTTGTTTTACACTTTGTCATTCACAAACTCAAACCATCAAAAACTTAATATCTCTAGTCTAAAAATTTAAACTTAAACTCCGCTCAACCCAATTATTATTTAAAAAAGTTGATTAATGCGCAACGCTTTTACTGTCAGTTGTCAATAAATGATGCAAAATTATGAAAAGCACGAAGTATGGTGCTCTAAGCAATATTGAGTTATAACATTAGCCCGCTTTTGGTCATTACTGCAATGCTCGATAAAATTGTCTCACCAAAACCTCTCCGAAAATTACTATTTTGTCCTAAAACTATCAGCGAAAGGTCATTTTGCTCAGACTATCCAAAAATAAGGTTAAACCGATCCTTGAGTATTTAAATAGCTCTTTAGAAAGATGGTACAAAAAGTGGCTCCCAATACAATGACACAACATAATGCGTTGACAAGCATAGTTAGGAGCTTGGACCGCAAATAATGATTATTTGAATTTTTTAGTCATTCTTGAATATAATTTTATTTTTTATAATAAAAGTCCAAGCATCATATATCCTGAACTATGGAAAATTTCACCTTAAAAATTTGAAGGAACGTCCCTCTTGCTCTGAAGTGGGTGACGCCAAAGAAAATTTATTGAAAATTCTACTATAACTGGTTGAAAATGGGTATGAAAATATACTCTTAATTTCGATTTCTTAAATACCCATTTCCATTACTAAATACTTTTTTTCTCCATTTAAGGTAAAGCTTTCAAAAATATATCTTTATGAATATAGTTCCGGATAGTTCAGGATATATGATGCTTTGAATTTTATTATCAAAAATAAAATGATATTCAAGAATGAGTAAAAAATATAAGAAAATCATTATTTGCCGTCCTTGGTTAAGAGGCAGACATTAGTCACATAACTAGAGAGCTCCATAATAAAACTGTCAAAGTTTAAGACAAAAATTCATCAAAGTGGGTTGGATAGGGACGTTTGTTCTCTTTGCCAGCTGGAGCCAACTGGAAATAGCACGATATCGCAAATCGGTCTCCACTTGGTCCTTCTATGAGAGTTACGGCACATCATTAAATCGTTTGAAAGGTCCATAAATTTTCATTTTTTAATCAATAAATCTTTCGAAGAACCTTTCCATCAATGCTCAAAGAGTAGTCTTACAATATGTTGTCAGTGTCCATACTTCTGCGCCATAAATCAGGACGGGTACGATAAGTGACTTATAGAGTGTTACATTCGTTCGTCGAGAGAGGACTTCACTTCACGCAGTCCGTGGTAGACTTTGTTTGCAGGAATGACTCTTCTGTGGATCTCTAGGCTGACATTATTGTTGGTGATTGTTGGTAAAAATAATTATTATTACTAAAATATCAGGCATAGTATACGAGGTGTGTTCAAAACGTATCGCGAATTTTGAATTTTCGCTGGTTACGTATATTCGAATTTCGAATTTTTTGTGGCGTTATGTTGGTACTCATGTCTCTCACTTATGCCGACAAGGTCGGCCATTTTGAATGTTCAGTTAATTGTTGACAGCTGCTTTGCTTGCACGTGTTTTGGATCGTCTTCGATTTTTACCTATTCAAAAAAATGTATCAAAGAACCTGTATCAAATTTTGTGTGAAAAACGAAATTAAGTGCGCGGATGCATTCCGAATGTTGACTGTGGCATACGGAGAAGCTACCTTGGACCGAAGCAACGTTTATCGGTGGTACAAAATGTTCTCAGAAGGCCGAGAAGATGTGCAAAGAAGAACAAAAATTGGCTTTTGCACCACGATAACGCCCCTGCTCACGCATCGTTGCTTGTGCGCGACTTTTTGGCCAAAAACAACACACTAATGATGCCGCAGCCACCGTATTCCCCAGATCTGGCCCCCTGTGACTTTTTCTTGTTCCCTAAACTGAAGAGGCCCATTAAGGGCGACGTTACGCTTCTCTTGACGAGATAAAGACGGCATCGAAGGAGGAGCTGAACAAGATACAAAAAAATTATTTTTTGAAGTGCTTCGAAGATTGGAAAAACCGTTGGCACAAGTGTATAATATCTCATGGGGATTACTTTGAAGGGGACAAAATAGATATTCATGAATAAATAAATAATTTTTGAAAAAACACAAAATTTGCGATACTTTTTGAACACACCTCGTATAACTGCAATTCCTGAAAATTTCATAATTCCACCTTAACCTTAACGTGATTTAAAAATATGAAATCTATTATCAGCTAACTGGATTCTACTTTTTGGGATTACAGCGTTGCAATCGAGCAATGATTTAAGCAGGCATAGCGGGGTCTATTGTCATAAGGTTAATTTCAGTAGAACTAAAAATTTTTGTAATCTTCATATGAGTATGGAAAAATTATGTTTTCAGGGATAGAAGCTAACAGCTTTGACTTCCACTAATTCTAAAGACACTCATAAGATTCTAAGTTAATTTGACTGACGTCTTCTGGGCCTCAAATAGTTGCCTAAAAATAGATGTGTGTAAAGTTGCTATCAGGCTCCGCTTCAATATTTTCTACTGCATGCATTTCTGGGAGGTGTCGAATTACCTGACCTTCATTAAAAACATATAACAATATTGCTCACATTCCCCCTTTACTAAAACAGCTTATAACAATATTTTGCCTACCAATTTTCATTACACTGGTTAATCTATATAAAACTGTAAAATAACTTGCGAAAGTAAATATATCAACGACTTAAATTAGAGCACCGCAAATCAAATAAAATCACAGTTTGTTCATCTCAAAACATAAACCATTGCAAGAAAAATTTAACTGTGTCACAGTAACAGCAGCAACATAATAAAACAGCAGTAGTAACAAAAAAAAAACGCCAACAACAACAAACCACTGATCAGTTGCAAATAGATAAAAATGCACTTCTTGCAACAAAGCTTCAGCTTTTCTTCCAAGAAACACTCCAGAAATTTAATATCAACGTCCCGCATAATACTTTTTAATAAATATTTGCTCATGGTGACTGTTTTTATACAGGGTGGCTAATGAAAGCCGCTACCAAAAAAAAATTAAATAACTTTTTTTCTATTTAATGAATCTGGTTAATTTTTTTTTTATTTTGCAGATTGACTTTTACATTTAACAAAAATGGATAACTGGGACACTGGACCAAGAATTTTCCGCCGCTGTCACGCACTGGAGTCCGTAGTTTCGGTTCAAAGAGAGTATAGGCGCACGTTTGGCGGCAATCCTCCGAGCAGATGGACCATAATAAGACTTGTAAACAATTTTGCCGAGCATGGGACAGTCAACAGAAGACCTTACCATCGAAACCCTTCAGTTCGAACGGAGGAAACAATCGCTGCTGTAGCTGCTGCCATACAAAACAATCCACGTGTTTCGACAAGAAGCTTATCTGCTCAAATGGGTGTAAGCAGACAGTCATTACAGTCAATTATGCACAAAGATTTGGACTTATTCCCATATAAAATTCAAATGGCCAACAAACTGAACGCTGCAGACTTGCCGATTCGCTTGGAATTTTGCCAGAAGATGCTTCAAATGGTGGAAGAGGATGGAAACATGTTGAACTGTCTTTTCATGTCTGACGAGGCCCATTTCGATTTAAACGGCAACATAAACAAACAAAATTGTCGAATATGGAGTGCTTCCAACCCACAGATACTCCATGACACGGAATTGTATCCACTTCGTGTCACAGTGTGGTGTGCAGTTTCATCACGCTGCATTGTCGGGCCCTACTTCTTCGAAGAAAACGGTCACACCGTTACGGTTACTGGAGACCGTTACTTGACCATGTTGAGAGAGTTTTTCTATCCAGAAGTACGCCGAATGAGAATTTCTTTCAACTCTGTGTGGTTTCAGCAAGATGGTGCAGCTCCTCATATAGCCCAACCTGTTATGACAGAATTGCGACGAAAATTTCCCAATAAGCTGATATCCAGAAACTCCACATTCCGTTGGCCACCCAGGTCGCCTGACCTTACTGCACCTGACTTTTTCTTGTGGGGTTATTGCAAACAGGAAGTCTTCAAAGCAAAACCAACAAATTTGAATGAACTAAGGCAATCCATTCGAGAAACAATTGCGGCTATTCCTGTCTCAACTCTCCAAGCAGTAATGAACAACTTTTTGGTAAGATGCCGCACATGCATCGACGAGCAGGGGGGGCATTTAAATTCCATTATTTTTAAAACTAATTAAGCTATATTTAATAAAATTTACTGAGCTTTAACATGAATAAAAGCAAAATGAATTCCATAAACTGAAGAAAAAATTATTTGAGTTTCTTAATGTAGCAAAATTCATCAGCCACCCTGTATTTAAATATTTTTGCATGTGTGCACTAGTGTCTCTGCTAAATACTTAAACAAACTTATCTTCTAAATAATCTTAATTGTTATGCATCCAATGCCTTGGCAATCATGCGCGCAAAGTAAAATGAAGCAGACGAAAAGAGGCAGCATACAAACGACCCACAGAAGCAACCAAAGACCGACTAAACAAAATGTCCAGCTCGAGTTTGACCCAAATTTGTTGCTGGTCGCCACCAATGACGGGCGTAGGAAAAATAAAGCAGCAGCTTGTACTATGGGATATGTGACGCAGTTTGCTGGGTAAAAGTAAATTTTTTACGTTTTTAGATTAAGGAATTAGGGGTTCCAACTGTCTATATTCTATTCGTACAACACTTAGTTCAAGAGCAAGATGTAGAAATTCGATTTAAAAAACTGCGTTGAGGTATGTACTTTACTTTTGTATTGAAAAATATTCACAGCGTACTTAGTTGCTGTAGATATTATCGCCAGAGCTGACAATACTTAGCATCATGTACTGTTGGTAAACTCAAGCACCAAGGCATGAGGTGAGTCACGTCTTAGCTTTCGTTTAAGTAAGAGTTTATGCATTTGTGATGGAGTTGGCGACCCTACTTTTGCAGGTTTGGTACTTATTATGTATGTAATATGTGTAGCGAAAATCAGCCAGGTCGGAATTACATAACATATAGCTCCCATACAATCGATTGTTCCGATAAATGGGGTTTGGGTTATGTATCTTTAAATGATCAGTTTTGCAGAGTTCTTACTAATTGTGAGTAAGGATCGGACACTTAAAACCGTGCTGCGTATTCATGAAAGGTATAAAGTCTTCGGCACAGTCGAAGACAGCCCTTTAGTTACTTGTTTTTAATTGGCATTTCTTTGGAAAATCTATGCTTTGCCTAGATAGACATTACTACCCAAGCAATGTCTTAAAATGTTTTAACAAACTGTATATGCATTCTTCCCTTGGCAGGCCCATAATATAATCAAAACAGGGCCTATAAAAAATGTATCAGATTCTCTACCTGAAAATCTTAAAAATTTAGCGCTTGACTTTTCCACTGGGACCCGCGTAGTCTAAAGAGCATCGACAGGAACTGCTACGTAAAGCTCGAGCTTTAGCTTTAAAACTATATGTCAAATTCATGATATTTAATTTATTCTCACACACGTTTGGTCACAATTAACTTTTACTCGGTTTTCTTAATTTTTATTTTTTTTTTTGACAACCAAATCAGAGCTTCTGCGCCGTAGTGTAACCTGTTGGCTAAGTAACTGCAACTAAGTTCAAAAAAAAAATCCAAAGAAACTGTTAACCAGCCACTTTTGTGGTTGTCATCATTGCTACTGTCACTTTAATATTCTTGTGTCTAAAAGCAAACATATATATTTGCAGTTCTTAATCTTGATGGTTGCATTTTTATTTTTACGCTAACAGCAAATTTATGCGCAAAATATTCAAAACTTGGAATTTTAAACTTCGGGTTTGTATGCAAATGTATGTGTTTCTGTATTTGCAGTAAGGCTTACTGTATTTAGCTGGCTTTTATTTTCCACTTATTTTCATATTTCAACCAATATGCCTGTAAGTATTTTCTTCTCCTAAAATATCCAACTTTTTTATTAACTTATTTCAATTTTGTCGCTTTATCATACGACCTTTTTTTCTAATTAGTTTTTACACTTTCAGTTGGTAGCTTGCCTTTCATTCACAAGTTTTGCTGTTTGCTTTAGCCTTTCACGCATTCATACTTTCGTGGTACTAAATAGCTTCTTACACTAAATCTCCAGTAATTTGTTATCTGGAGAAACAACTCAATGATTTTAACTCAATGCCATTTACCCGTTGCAATGACAACAATAAAAATGGAGCGCGTGAAGGAAGATCATAAAAAGACATACCTTGAAGCCGTTAGTTTCGCATAATCAACGGTTTTTATTGTTTATTTTAATTGCTGCTTGTTTACGTTTTCGCCAGCAAAAAATAAGGTCCAGTAGTTGGCAAGTAGTTAGTGTTTTAGCTTAGGGGATAAGTAGATATTTAATGTTTTGGTTACAAGGTTTTCCTATTAGTGCTGCGTTTGTTTATAGTTTATGTAATAATTTTTTTGTTTGTTTTATAATCTGCCATTAAAGACCTAAAAAAAGTTATTAAAGTGGTTACAGGTAAACAGTTTAGTTAGGTAACATTTGCTAGACTTTTTCTGCATCTTTTGTATGTTTAAAAAATAACTTTTTTGTATGTATTTCGATTAACGTTGTGGGAAGTTTAAAAAAATAAAATTTAAATTAAAAAAAAGTTTAAGAAAAAAAATATAAATAAAAAAAAAAAGTTCGTATCTTAAGTCTTTTTATATATTGCTTTAGGACACGATAGCAACAACCCCAGCTGGTTAGGTTTCTCGTAGCATATATCTGTGTTTGGAATGTCTGTCATAAAATGTGATTAAAATCCTCTTCGACTGCGATTTTTGTCGAAGTCAAAGTAATCGCTGCGCCGGTAGTCGGGCTAGTACCGGAAAGTGCTGATACTGGAAATTACCTGATCTGGTAACACTTCCAATACTTAAGTATCAAGGGAAAATCAGACGATAGCACGCAGAACAATATAGAAGAAGGATCAAAAATAAGCTGAAAAGAAGAAGAACAATAAATATTTCCTATCTGCTTATTGTTCTGCTTCTTTCAAACTAATTCTTGATCCTTTTTCTATTTTATTCTGCGTCACTGTCTGCTTTTCCCTTGAAACTTGAATATTGACGAATTTGAATATGATAAGGATATGAGAAAAAAAACTATCTGAAGAATTAACAGACGCAAACGAGGATGATTATAACAATGAAGATATTAATAATAATAAAATTATGCAGAAAAATAACAACATTATCTCAATTTTTTTTAAAGGAAAGCGGAGAAAGTTAAATTTAGTTTAAACGTGACCAATATGAAGCAGGGACTTTGGGTTTTATCACGTTGGATGATATCTATTAGACCGTCTATTTAATTTACATTTTTGTTAACCTGATAACTAGAAAGAAGGGAGGTGAAGAGATAAGTAAAGACAAAAAGTCATTTGTCTTCCTTTTGAGGTCAAGACATTCCCGTGGTGATAAATGTGTGGAAGCCTGTACAGGTTATGAAGGGGCATGTTCTGATAGCAATACTTTCTGGTGCTACAGCAACTGAAGCAGGGCAGATTTCTTTAAACCCTTATCTCAGCATTGTATTCATGAACGTCCACAGCCTGTTAAATTCAATATATTTGCAAGCGATGTAGCGCTTTTTTGACCAATCTTAAGATACATGTTTTGCTACTGAATTCTGAGGTTATGCTTTCTTTAACTAAATTTTGGTATTTGGCGTTTTTGGAAAAAAAAGTAATAAGGCGTTCTTTGTAAGACTTCTGAGATGAGAAATTTTTGACCTGAACGCTTAAATTAAGTGACCTCCAATGGAGTTAAAAATATATCTCTGCGTTGAATGCACAGAGTCTGCATTTATAAGTGTCTCAAACTGTTCGACACATGTAACCAAACAACATCTGCTAAGTAGTTTAAGTAAAATTGATGTGCACTAGCAATTATAAAACTAGCTGCATGGTTCAGCCATATACGAGGTGTGTTCAAAAAGTATCGCGAATTTTGTGTTTTTTCAAAAATTATTTATTTATTCATGAATATCTATTTTGTCCCCTTCAAAGTAATCCCCATGAGATATTATACACTTGTGCCAACGGTTTTTCCAATCTTCGAAGCACTTCAAAAAATCATTTTTTTGTATCTTGTTCAGCTCCTCCTTCGATGCCGTCTTTATCTCGTCAAGAGAAGCGTAACGTCGTCCTTTCATGGGCCTCTTCAGTTTAGGGAACAAGAAAAAGTCACAGGGGGCCAGATCTGGGGAATACGGTGGCTGCGGCATCATTAGTGTGTTGTTTTTGGCCAAAAAGTCGCGCACAAGCAACGATGCGTGAGCAGGGGCGTTATCGTGGTGCAAAAGCGAATTTTTGTTCTTCTTTGCACATCTTCTCGGCCTTCTGAGAACATTTTGTACCACCGGTAAACGTTGCTTCGGTCCAAGGTAGCTTCTCCGTATGCCACAGTCAACATTCGGAATGCATCCGCGCACTTAATTTCGTTTTTCACACAAAATTTGATACAGGTTCTTTGATCCATTTTTTTGAATAGGTAAAAATCGGCCGCCGTGGTGTGGAGGTAGTGTTGCCGGCCTACCACAGCGAAGGTCCATGGTTCGAGCCCTGGTACAGGTAACATCAAAAGTGATTTGAAAAAAAAGTTTTTCAAAACGGGGTCGCCCCTCGGCAGTGGTTTGGCAAACTCTCCGAGTGTATTTCTGCCATGACAGGCTTCTCAGCAAAAATTCGTCTCCTTTGTAGATGCCGTTCGGAGTCGGCAAAAAACTGTAGGTCCCACCAATTTGTAGGGAAAATTCAAATCGGCACACCACAAATTGGAAGAGAAGCTTGGCGCAAAAATCTCTTAGGAGGTTTATGATGATATACCTGTTGTATATCGCGCCATAAAAAAAAAAAAAAAAAAAAAATCGAAGACGATCCAAAAGACGTGCAAGCAAAGCAGCTGTCAACAATTGACTGAACATTCAAAATGGCCGAGCTTGTCGGCATAAGTGAGAGACATGAGTACCAACATAGCGCCACAAAAAATTCGAAATTCGAATATACGTAACCAGCGAAAATTCAAAATTCGCGATACTTTTTGAACACACCTCGTATTCGCTTCTTAAATTTCCAGATTTCAAAGTCATATATTCGTTAAATGAAACCACTTTCAATCGTTCCTGGCCATATAATAAAATTTGACTACCATAGTTTCATTCATAATATCGCTCTCATTGTCTAAATTTGTGAGTCAGAATTGACATACCTCACAAAGTCATTTAGTTCTATTTTATATTTCGATTTAATGTCTTATTTTAATTAATTAAATAATTATAATGATATAGCTTTTACGGAAAGTAAAAAACATTGTTTGAAATGAATTGATGAACAAACTTTAATTTATCAGCTTGCTAGAGCTTGGACAGAGGGAAATTCAGAAGGCGAACGTATTCATAAAATTGGTTCGAGAATTTGTTTTCACTTAACCCAGTTTCTAGTACTTAGATATGTAAATCATTTTGTTTTTATCGCTCCCAATACAAAACCAAGGTTAACTATTTGTGGAAAAAGTTTTGTCATATACAAATCTATGATCTACAGAATCAACACAAATAGCCAATAGGTTACGCTCCCTTTGCTAATAATAATTGTAATAAGCGTTGCATATACTACAAATTAATAATTAAATATTTCACACTTCATTTAAAATTCTTTCCACTTCAATTCTTATCCAAGTGTCCAAGACTCAAAAACTACAAGCTGCAGTTATTATAGATATTTAATTAAAATTTATAAATTTGGAATGCAGCTCGAATGATGAATGGTGAACATATGACACCAAGCACATAACAAACCGCGAAATATTACTACCTTAAACATAACATTTCCATGAGTTTCTTATAACTTACATTATGATTAAAAAATGCTTTCCCGCTTTAGTTTTTTTATTACCCTCTTTCGTTCTATAAAAAATTCAATTATCAATAAAAAAAAATTCTAATTAAAAATTATAAATTTGTTGGTGCATTTCCCTTCATTCAGTGCAAGACACTCAATAAACTGTGACTGAAGCAACTTTCATCAAAATTTCATATGTACGACAAAGCGTATTTTTTCTATCCCCACCGCAATTTATCAAGCTATTTTTTAAAGGAAATTAATTTTTCTAATTGGCGTATTAGTTCATGCATATTACTATTGCTTCATAATTTTGAGTGACTTAGTTTTTTCGTAGTAAAATAGGGAAGATAAGTTCTTTTTAATTATACGAGTATGTTTAGGAATTGCACAGATATCTAATACAAAAACCATTCTCCCTCTATTGCAAAAGAGTAAGCTGCCCGTTTTCGGGTTATTTATGACACCTTTGAAAACGTTATAAATATGGTTTTATATAAATAATTTTAAAAGCAATTATTTAAATTAACAAATTGTTGTTGTAAACTATTTTATAAGTTTAAGCCTAAATATAAAGCAAAAATCGCGTATATCTTAACATGATTTTTCAGGCGAATTTTTGATAAGTCATAATAAGTAATATTTGTATTGCTACGTTGATTTGCAAAAATGCGAAATAGAATATCAAGTATTGTGCTGGTATAATGCAAAAGACTGTGATGAAAATAAGACTTCTTAAATATTTTAAAATCAGTATCTTTCTCGATTCAAGTATTTAGAAATCTATATGATTAGATCGCTAGAAAATTTATAGCACATATGTATATATTCTTATAATAAGTAACTGTTTTTATGTGTGTTTTATAATAAGAAACTTTTCTTTTACTTTCAGAATTGACGTGGTTTAGTCATTTATATAATATGATTTGACTTTGGCTTAGTCATTTATATAATATGATTTGACTTTCAATTTCTACTCATGTATTCTCACTTATAACAATTTTATAAATTTTGCAATAAGTTGAATTCTGGGTATGCCAAATGTATTTTGATATGGAGTTCGTTTCTTAAGTTCTTCGTCAACTATTAAGTTTCGTATCAAGTTTGTTTCTTAAGACTTTCGTTAAGTATTAAGTTCGTTTTTAAGTCTTTCCTTAAGTTTAAGTTTCGCATAAAGTTCGTTTCTTAAGTCTTCCGTTAAGAATCATGGTATGGTAGTCGGAATGATTGGGCTAGAGTTATAGAACACACAATTTCAAAACAATTTAAATTCTTAAGTCTTTCGTTGAGAATCAAATTTCGTATCAAGTTCGTTTCTTAAGTCTTTCGTTAAGTATTAAGTTTCCTATCAAGTTCGAGAGGAAAGACTAAAATCCTTAAGTTTAAGTTTCGCATAAAGTTCGTTTCTTAAGTCTTCCGTTTAGAGTCAATGTATGTATGAAGTACGTTTCTTAAGTCTTTCGTTCATAATCATGGTAAGGTAGTGATTAGGCTAGAGTTATAGAACACACAATTTCAAAACAATTTAAATTCTTAAGTCTTTCGTTGAGAATCAAATTTCGCTCAAGTATGTTTTTTAAATATTTCGCCAGAAAAAATAATTTAAGGAAGCTTATTAGTACTCAAGAGTAGTATAAATTATTTCAACCACTTCCTCAGATCCATAATATTCGTTAATTATTTAACACGGCCAGAGAAAAGAAAAGTCAATACTTACACTTTACAATATTATCTACCACGGACTATGGTTTTAATAACAATCTCCTTTAAAGCCAACAATATCATACGAAAAATGTATAGCAAGCACAATTCCTTCAACTTGTCATTCATAAGATTTATTGTTTTCAATCAGGCGTTGACTTTCTGTCACAAATCCAACATGACAATAGTCCACCATGCTCCCCCATTACATCTAACGCAACAAACACAAAGCATTGACAACATTATGGCAGCAGTCAGAATAGAAATTATAACAAATTAAAATTCCGCTTGCCCATCAACGAATGAATAAATGCATGTATGTATGTATATGTGTATGCGTGCCAGGAAGTGGTGGCAGCAGCAACAGCAATTGCCAACGTTAATTTCGCAACCACAGTTATGTGAAGGCAAACAGCGTACTAAGCGCACACCACAGAAGCTCGTGTTTCATCTCGAACGCGCTAAATTGATTGACAGGTTACGTTGCAGCAAGTGCAAAAAACTACACTGATGTACAAGAAATGTTACAAGCAGACAATGCTGTTGACAGCTGCCCAGCTGCCTGCAAGATTTCTTCTTGTTTTTTTCTTTTTCATTTTCATTGTCATTGCTGCATCATCCTGCTACTGTTTGGTTCTTTCAGGTTGCAACTATAATTAAACTACCATAAGACCACTGCACTTGCTGGTCGGAATATTACATAAATGCTAGACACATATGACACATTGTAGAGCAATAGACGTGGTACTACTCACAGTTGAGTGTCAGCCATCAGCAGCAGAAGCTGCCGCAGCGACGATAAAAATAATTGCGCCAGAAACAGGTGCTGGTTGAGGTTGTTGGCCACATTTCCTAACGCCTATAAGTGACTTTGAAATTATTTTATAAGTCTGATAAGCGTAAACTTTTCAATTCTTATTTTCCCTAATTGTTTGCTACTAAACAAACTGGTTGCGTTGTTAGACAAATAAGCGCGGTGAATTGATTAGTTGCTAGCTAGGTGTTGGTGTATCTTATTGGCAGTGTATATTAAACTGAACAATAATATGCATAGTTTTAGAACAAACATAACTGAAGAGTATAAGTTCTGACAATTCATTAATTCCGTGTTGTGATACGTTTAATTTATTTTTTTCAACAAACAAGAAGAACCTAGAGTTTTGTGCTCTCTCTGACAAGAAACTACTACTGCCGGTCACAGGATTGCACAGCCTCTGCTTGGTGCTGATTACTTTTTGAAAAAAAAAAACTTTTTTTTTTTGCACTTAAATGCTGAAATTTGTATCGAACATTGTGGCTTTGGAAGCAGAGTTAGCTACGTTAGCACTTAGCTACTGTGGACGTTATGCTAGTATGTTACTTAGAATGCTCCAAACCAGAAAATAATTATTATTACTAGCTGTTGATAACAAACGTTTTATCTATACTCTCGGAGTTTTCAGCTTAAAGTTTCAACTTTAATATTTTTTTTTCTCGTTTAAGAGTGTTTTAAATCGCATTCTAAAAAAAACCGCTTAGAGTTTTCAGGTTTGAATCATCTATATAATAAAATTTGAACTTGAATTTTTTTTTTCTCGTTTAAGAGTGCTATAAATCTGCATTCTGTAAAAAAAAATTCAGTACAGTTATAAAAGGCATTATCTATAGAAATTTGGTATCAAGTTCGTTTCTCAAGTCTTTTATTTAGTACCAATTTTCATATCAAGTTTCTTAAGTCTTTAATAAATTATAAATTTTCGTACCAAGTTCGTTTCTTGAGTCTCTTAAAAATAATACGTTTTTGTACCAAGTTCGCTTCTTAAGTTTTTCCGTTAACATCGTTTTGTTTCCAATTGATTTCTTAAGGTATAAATTTTTAATTTAGTTGTGTTCTAAACCACGGGCAAATCTTAAAAAAGTTAAATTCTGAATGCAATATAGGTATGAATATCATATCAAGTCATTTCTTAACTATTTCGTAAAGAATACATTTTCATATAAAATGTTTCGGAACAACTTACCTTTCATATCAAGCTCGTTTCTTAAGTCTTCCGCAAAAAATTAATTGTAACCTCAAGTTCGTATCTTAAGTAGGTATTTCAAAAAAAAGTAATTTTTATGTCAAGTTCGTTTCATAATTCGTTGACTCAACAAGAGACTAAGGCGACAGAAATCCACAACCCCAAGGTTTAAAGGTTCAACCAAATCGTCACCTTAATATTCTGATTAGTATCAGCTAGCGACAGTAACGGAGCGTACCAAATTCATTTCCGCAAAGTGCTCTCACACACAAAACACTTTGAAAACCCTTAAATAGTATTCTGTGGTTACAACAACAACAACGAGAATGTCTATAATGTGAGATGAGGAAAAGAGGTAGTAATTATTAACGGCAGAGGAAGAAAGCATTTCTGACAAATACAAATTCACAAAGGACTTTATCTGTATCAGAACCCGCGTTTTAAGCGAATATTTGACTAGAAATGCAACAAAGAATCGCTATTTCCAAAATGTGCTTCTTTGGACTGGGTAGGCAAATGAGAATTATTCTTTTGTGCTCTATATATCTCTCATTATACTTGTGCTGATGGGCAGCTCAGAGTCTTGGAAAGTGTATAAAGTCGCTGAGGTGAGCCTTCGGGTAAAGTTTTCAAGAATTATGAAGGTCATTTCCCAGAGGAGAGTATCAAACTTGAACGGTGCGCTGTATGACTAATGATGCTATGCCTAATGCGGTGTGTAAGGATGATTAGCCATCAGGAAAGATTTATACTCTGTATGATTCTTTAAGATTTCTTCTTTTAGTATCATTGGTTGAAGTTTATAAAAAAGTTGGTAACTTTGATTTTCTTTGTCGTGTTAAAAAAATGTTTAGATTTCATTCATAAAAATAATGTTGAGTATGTAGTGGGAGGCTGGCACAGTTTCTCAGCAGTTAAATATGTTATTAAGACTCAACCAAGGTGACCTGGCTCTTACATCAATTAAAATTTATGAGAAACAAATGTTTCAGTTTTACTGAGGTTACTGCAAGTGTGTACAAATCCCAAAGTAACTTTTTTTATTATTTTCCCAAGTAAATTATTTCTAAAATATTTTATTAATATTTGTTTTCTCATACTCAGCCTAAAAACTCTCCACAATACGTTTGCCAATACATTTAGTTGGTTTCTTGCCCATATCTTTGCTACGTTGGTACACAAAAATATTAAAATAAAAAATCCATTTAATTTTTCGATTTCATACTAAACGACCTCAACATAATCATAACCAAAGACACAGAATTTCACTTTTTTCTTTGTTTGTCAAAAAACGCTAAAATATGATTTCGTTGTGAACAACAAACTGCAGTTACCGTTATGCCATTTGAATTGATTTCATATCTGCTTTAATGTAGGTAGTAAGCTTAAGTTAAGCTTAGCTTTTATTTTGTCAATTGCTAGTTTACTATAAGTAGTGGCTAAAAGATTTGTAAGTGTAAATAAACAAATAAATAAAAAGAGTAATGGGCGCATTTTGAGTTTAATCCAAAATAGTTAACACAAATAAACCTTTAATTAACATAAATGTTTAGCTGCTATTGTTGGTCGCCCATTTTACTATAGTAGAAATTGTTTCACATTTCGTGTTGGTCACACTGGTATGCACTAATAACGGTTGTTCTGGCAGTTTACTATGGAAATATTTGTTTTTAGAGTAACTTGTAAATCTCACATTGCTATTGATAGTCATTGCCTCAAATAATCCAAGCACATCGACTTGGTTTTTTTATTTGAGTGTTTACCGAATTATTAGAAACAACTAGTAAATTCTTGGAAAGTATTGTTTTAATTTTCCTTATCGTTATTGTTTTAAATTAATAATTGCTTTTTGAGAAAACTAGCCATTTTGACAAAACTATCAATAGTATTCCAAGCGCCGCTGAAAGAAATTGATTAGAGAATTGATGTGGAGTATCTTTTACAATAGTACTTTTGGACTTTGTGATTTTTAGATAATTTAGATTTTGTATCTCTTTCTTTGTAGCAGTTCAGAAATTTTCAAAATTAATAAATTTGATTTAGAAAGAATTTTGTTCACTTCGTAAAATTTTTAAAACCTTTCCGAAAACTATGGAAAAAGGTTCAGCACATGCCATTTTAGAAAACCAAAAATACAGTTTTGTGGCGCATCAAGTTTAAATGCAATGAAGTACAAGTTTGAAGTGTTTTAAAAATCTCATTGAATTTTCAGATTTTTTTTCCAATGCCTTCCATACAAAAATAAAAGATCATCAGACATTTTATCTAGTGAAATGTGCTGAAAAATATTCTAAAAATTCAGCGCAAATCCTGAAACACTTACCCTCGTATTCATTAAAAAAATACGAAATGCCAAATTTGTATAGAAATACCATTTTTAAAAACATTTCTAAGCAACTTTTATTATTTATCACTATGGGGATTAAAATAAATATTTGAGTTTATTATAATTGAAATATATTCAAGTTTTTTTTTTCTTAATTTGCAAAAGGCCTTGACTTGTTAAAGATGTGCATAGAGTTTAGAATTAAGAGTAATGAATATTAAACATGATTTTTATTGGAAAAATACTACATTTGCACTATTCAATGCCGCGAAGTACAACAATCATAAAAATGGCATTCGCATTATCTGCACTGAGAAGCAAAGTTGTACAAAGTTCCAGTAATTTTATGTTTATCTTTTATTTTATTTATTTTCGTGTCAAGTTCGTTTCTTAAGTCTTTTGAAAAAAAATTAATTTTCAAGTCAAGTTCGTTTCTTAATTCTTTGACTAAACATGAAACTAAGGCCCGGTTTTTAAACGTAGTTTAAGCGGTCAATTCGGCAGGGTTAAACTCTAGTTAACCTGTCAGCTGTTTTGCATATTTGATGGTTTTGGTTGTGAAACAATAAGCTGAACGCAATTAAGAAAGGACGATATTTTTATATTTAATTAAATACTGGATATATCATCTGACGAAAGTGATTATAGTGATGCAGAAATTGGCGAAATGCTAACTATTACAATACTGAGGAGAAGCAATGGCGTTGAATATGTATACAAATATTATCTGGTGCCGTATCTAGATAAAGAAAAAACCAATGTTGCCGTATAAACAGCAAATATTAAAAGCGGCCTTAAACTCACACTGAAAAACCGCTCTGCAGTTTAACTGGAGTTTAAATTTATGCCGAGTTTAAGCAAACTTAGTTTAAACTGAGCTTAACCAAGGACTGAAAAACCGGGCCTAAGGCGACAAAAATCCACCACCCCAAGGTTTAAAGTTTCAAGCAAATCGTTACCACAGTAGTCCGACTAATATCAGCTAGCGATAGAACAACAAGATGTCCACTTATAAGACGAAGGCAAGAGGAAGGAATTATTAATGGCAGAGGAAGAAAGCTTTTCTGAAAAATACAAATTCACAAAGGATTTCATCTGTATGAGAACCAGAGTTTTAAGCGAATGTTTGACTAGAAATGCAACATACAATCGCTCACTATCTGCACTGAGAGCAAAGTTGTACAAAGTTGCAGTAATTTTATGTTCATCTTTCTTGATGAAGAAGTCTAACAGCTTCCGAAATGGATCTATAAGAAAAGCTATTTCGGTTGTTTCTAAAATGTTCCCATTCTATTCTTATAAAAACTTTTAATAATTAATTAAAAATAATAATAAAAAACACTAATAAAATTAGTGATTACCTCATTAGTATGTGCTAAGTCACTGCGGTATTTTTGATACTATTTTATAGGGTTAAACTGCTAAGAAAATTTGCTTCTCTAGCACTAAATGACCTATAACTTAATCTACTCAAGTATCAAATTTTAAATAATGAATCCTATCGGACCCCTTTAATTTTTAACAAATGATATCATCCCTTATGTTTGACTTCCTATCGCTACTCATGCTCAGTTATTGTATGGAAGTATTTTTCATAAGTGCCTGCTTTCAAAGTCAAAAACTAGCCATGGGTTAGTTATACTAATTAATTCCCTAATCCCGTTTGTTTATCAGCAAATTAATTTTGACAATGTCCACGAATTTCTACTAGCTATGAATCTTACAATCACCAATGTTAACAACAATCCTTAACAACGCCAAAATTCGTCATCACAGTGAATGTACTACGTATGCTCACGAGTTAGCAAAAAAAAACTAAGTCATCATCAGAAAATAAATTTTTAAAGACTTTTTTTCAAATGGCAGTGGCGCCGCCCACTTTTGTTTAAGTCAAATTGGGAAATGTTATTAATCATAAGTAAAACCGTTCAAGATATCGAAATTCAGCACATAGATTTTCATAAATAAGAATGTTCCAAGAAAAAATTCGCGAAATCAGGTAAGGTCCACGCCCAATTTTATACAAAAGATATGGAAAAGGATCATAGATATAATTAATAGGCAATAATTTTGCATAAAATAGCTTTATATTATTTATATTTCACTTTCAAAGTGTCCGTGAACGAAGAAATTCGAAAAATATAAACTCTCGAAAATGGGTGTGGCCCCTCCTCTTTTATAGTGGATTATTCTAAAAAACTTTTTATGTCATAACTCCGGCACAAATTGATTTGTCGAAACGAAATTTGGGAACATATTGAATATATAAAGGTAAATGTTTGCTGTAAAAATAAGTTAAATCGGTTCAGGGCCACGCCCAGTTTTTTAACATAGTTCCCAAAAAAAATTTTTTTTTAAGTTTAAAACCCGATAATTCTATAACTATACAAGCTTTATCAATAAGATCTTGCACACGAAATAAGTTTTTAAAGAAAACTCCAAAAACTTTTGTGGATTTTGGTTGTGGAAGTTCTGCTATTTTCAAAGGCGATTGCTTGTAATTTCAAACAGATATTTCAATGAATATGCGTCATCTGCTTTTCAATAGTATGTAGTATACTCCAGCCAAAAATTAGACAAATCGGGTAGCAATAAAGCAAAATATCCGGCCAAGTAGTTAATACCCCACTCAAATAAATCAAAAAATATATAACTTTTTGATTTTCACTCAATATTTTCCTCTTTGGAATAAATTTGACAAACATGAACTGATTTTTGAAAATAGCTGCTCTGTTTCCAATATTTGGGAAATTTTTCAAATAAAGCATTTGAATGTATTGGTATTTTGAAAAAATGTAGTTAACAGCGGTTGCTAGGGAAGCTATTTATTTACAAATAAATAAATTTAGCATTCAAAACTCACAACAAAAATGTTTTTCTTGCAAACAATCACCTTGCTTTGTAAGAAGGACTGAAAAGTATTAAAATAGACCTGCGTAAACTGGGATTTCATAATAGATCACTACTAGTTATATATATGTTTAGTTTCATCCAAATTTAGACTTCCTTACTTGTTTTAATTTGAACTTAATTCTTCATTTAATATATTGTGTTATTGGGCAAGAACAACAAACATAGCCAGCTTAGCGGAGTAGTATAGTTCTTTTGTAATATATATGTATATATTTTTTTTTGTATTGGTAGTGGAAATGGAGAGTCCTTTCCAACTACAATAAGTTCATTCCTCAAATTATTTAGCTTAGATTATGTTTGATGACAGGCATTCACAGCTTGGTATAAAAACAGGCGAAGTTCGTTTCTCAAGTCTTCTATATTGTGCAGTAGGGACTCAAGTATACAACTAAAAATGTACTCCTTGAAACATTTGTTCTCTCAGTATTTTTGTGGTTTTCTCTATTTTCATATTTTTGTAATAACTCCTTGAAACTACTTCTATTATTACTAAAAGGATTCTACAAAATCATGTTTTCTTTAAAACTTCTTGTATTTTTTTTAATAGTTAATAATAAATTTACTAGCGTTTAAAAATTTTCCTGCCATTACCAAATTTTTTTTTTTTTTTTTCAAAAAACTTCATATAGCTTTAAGCGCTCAAACTTTTAGGTAAGCTGTAGTTACTTTGCGTAAAAAATACTATTTTGTGTCGTAATTATTCAAAAATAGTCATTTTTGAATAAGAATTCTTAATTTGGAATGTTTTTTTTAAGTCTATGTTTTTATATTAATTTCGCTATTACGAGAAACAGTTGATTATTCTCGGATGGATTTTTATTAATTTGAAGAATGAAATAATTTAACAATGTTCAATGCAGTGAGTTTATTTCCTAGCGCTTTCATTCTTTATTCCAAGTTCGCTTCCTAAGTCTTTTCAGCTTCTTTTGAATTGTTCGAAGAAGCAGGTTCGTTTCTTAAGTTTTTTTCTTTCGAGAACTGTTAAAAAATTTCGAACTTGTCTTTGCTAATAAATTAAAACCAAAGAGGTGAAAAGCATAACACAGCAATGTATAGTAGATCGACTTAAAATTTGTTAGAGCTCAAGTCTAGAAAACGACTTGTTTTTTTTTTTTGTAGTTCCACAACAAAACTTTTAGTTTAAACAGCGTGCCTTATAAATTTGCTTCAAAAATTCTTAATTAAGGCAACTTCAGATGTAAAGTAAGCGAGCTCGTTTCTTAACTCTTTCTTTCTAATACTTAGTACGACGGCTGTCCTCATTTTTGTTAAGTTCGCTTCTTAAGTCTCTTTTTTTTAAGCATCTTTTCAAGTGTTCGATTAGCAAGTTTGTTTGCTATATATTTTTTTTTTTTTTTTGAGAACTCTTGTGTATTCGCAAATATATGCTTGCTCATTTTTTAATAGAACATAAAAAAATCATTTTTAGCACTCACTTTTTGCACGTTCCAGGTTTTCTGGGCACGTTGATGGGCACCTTGATATCCTGGTGCGTGACTAATTCTGTTTACTTTACTGCAGCACTATTGCACTTTCCATTAAAATGCTTGACTAAGCAATAAGTTAGTATTGTTTTTTGTTTTTTTTTAATTATTTTTAAATGCTTCTTGCCACCAAAACACTTTTATTTTACAATCCTTTGACTTAGTTCAAAAAAGCATGTTTTCACCAAGCTGTCACAGTGCGTGTTTTATTAGATTTTTTTAAATGCAAGTTATTTGAAAATTCTTTAATTGTGTATTAAAGTTGACTTTTGCTATTTATATCAATTTTAAAAATTGTAGCAGACACTTTTTCGATCCTACAATTTATTTCTTTCAAAAATAATTTCTCTCTTTCAGAATTTTACACAGTTCTATTTGACTCCTTTCGCATTAATTTCTGCCATACACACACACTCGTATAAAATTAATTAGAATTTACAACCAGGTTTGCTTAGTAAATTTTATGTCCGATAAAAAATGTATTTGTCCAAAGCAAAACTATCCGATATAGTTTTAATGGCTTCTGAAAAGGAGGAAAGCGAACTTGACCGTAGAGAGATGACTGAATAACTAAAGCGTATGCCAAACTAATAAGTAGTTATATAAGTTCGAAGGCTTTTCTTTTTCTGAGTGCGAGCGCAGCCAAACGAAGATGTTGCGGCTGCGACTGCAAAAGCCTAGCGCAAATAGGTATATGCGAGTGGTACTTGTGGCAGCAAAAATGTATGCTTCGGCTGTCGGCTTTCTTTGTTATTTATCTACAATTTCTTTCGTAGCTGTAATACACGATTTATCCCGCGTTGTCTGTGTTAACGCTTTGGCAATGGGAAAGCTTGTGAATGCCCCACAACAGCAGCAATAGAACGAAGGCGACGTCATACCATTCGGCGGATCGTTCAAGGTAGCAGCCAGAGAAGCAGCAGCAGCAACAAGAAAAAGTAAGCTGGTAAAGCAAGCGATTCCAACAAACAACAAGAAAGCTGCAACAATAGCAGCAGCACCAAAAAAGAATCAAATGGTAACAACAACAATAACAACAATAGCACCTAAATTTGCCACTCAATTGCTCTTCAGCGCAAGGCAGCAATGGTGATATTGTTCACATAATTTTTCTACACTCACTTGTTCAAGGTTTTTACCGATTTTTCAAAATTTTTAGTTTTTGTAAGCTAACAGCTGATCCATTTCGCCAACCAACAAAGTTTAACAACTTTGCGCGCACTGAGAGAGCATCAGTTTAAGCGCTCAGGTGTGTAAATAGTAATAGAGCGAAGTAGAGAGCGATACAATGAGAGAGAGAGGGCGATTTTGTGAAAAAAAAGAGAGAACTTAACAGAAATGCAAAGCTTGTTTCATAGTAGTTTGTGAAGGCTATTTGGCTGTTTGCGGTCGTTACCACGACCATGGCATTGACCATCCCCGCAATGCAGTTATTTCACTCATTTTACTCAGCGTTATTTGCTCGCGGCTCTCTACTGATTTGATTTCTTGTTGCTATGTTGCTGTAGAACTGTTATCAGCAAATATCATTGCGGCATTGTAGCCGTAGTGCTACGGTAGTGACATTGAGCGGACGCATAAAATTGTTTTCGGAACAAATTCTAATTTTTCGTAATATTTACTTCAAGTTCGTTGCTTGAGTCTTTTTTATTAAATTTCGTGCTGACTTATTTTTATAAGAAACAAAAATTGGTTACGAGCCAAACCACGAGTTGACATTTTCTTTTATCTCATGCTTAAACCGAGCTGAAACCACTCCAAAAAAATGGGAAAGTTCGGTTCAAAATTAAAAATGCAAAATAATATTCTATGACCTTTTCTATATATGTGAAGTTAACCTATGCTATAAAAACAAAGCTTTCCTGTTGGAAATAAAGTTATTAATATTTCAATACGGAAAGTAAGTTTCCTCTCATGTTCACAATTTTTTACTGCAAGCGAGTTATTGAAACAAATAATTCTTGACTATTCCGCATAGGTTACGAGTATAGCAGCAGAAAGTTTAAACCAAATGCTCAACAGTTTTGTCATTTTCTAAAATGGTAGTTATTAAAATTTCTATCTAAAATTATTTTGTAAACAGCAAACATGCAAAAAATTGGAAAAAAACACCGCGCCTATCTGGGTAAAAATTTTTGCGAAGGCTGATACACTTGATTTTTAAACAAAGATTTGGCACAGCTCTTTCGAGCATTTGACCATCCAGGCGGTTTTACATTTGAATTCTAATATCTACTTTTATATTTTTTTTGCTATGCTTTTAACTATATTATTGAAAGCAAGTTCGTTTCTCAAGTCTATTGTTTCCAAAACTCTGGAGTTTTTTGTTCATAGCGCGACTGTATTCTATAATTTCTCAAAAAACAATTGATTATACGTGAATCCTTATTAATTTGAAGAATTAGATAGTTTTGCAAAACGATGTTATGTGTATGTATATAGTTATACCATGAATACGGATTAACCAGACTTATACTGCATTGACAGCCATCGGATATAAAGATAGTCATTCTGCTAGGTAATGAAAAGTTATGCAAGTCAGTTATCATCAGAATAAGACGGCCATGAGGTATTTGTATTTGAGCCGGAGTATGGAAGCAGAGGACAAGAAAGGATCCCACTGAGAAGAAGCAAATGGAGAACAATGTCGTAGCCATTCAAGTTTACAATTGGTGATAACATTCGGACAGTGCCATTTATATTCTAAGTAATGTAAGATCCATTAAACTTTCCTTCCATGATGCGAAGTTTAAAACATTATTCAAGGTAAAACCGCGTCAAAGTTAAAGGTATACCGTTTAATCCGCTATATTTTTTATGGAAATGTTATAAAAGTCAAAAATTACACTCCCAAGGTGTGTTGCGACGCCCAACCCTACATTATTACCACATCCGATCCTACAAAGTGTCTTGGCCAAATCATAGCTCTCTAATCGGATACGGAGACTAGTAAAATTTCCTCAAACACTCGACTGCTCAAAGGGCTATACTTCATTGGTACATTTTTTTTCATTTAGGGCAAAGTTTGTGATATAAAAAGGCTAACGCCGCTTATATTTCCCAAACTAAAAGCGGCTGGGAATTATTTTCCGGATTTGACTTTTTTCGTTTGTTAAAAATCTCCCATAAAAAAGTCTAAGTAATTCTCTTTAATATCCCCCAGTTACGTTCAAATCGTTTAATAGATTAAAGAGTTACAAGGGTTATAGAAAGTTTGTTATGATTAAAAAGTTATAGAAATATAGGTTAGGTTGAAGTCGCTGCCACATGGGCACACATAGGCCAGTATCAGAAGGCCCGTTGTGATACCACGTAGAGACCCCTCCTCTTCGAACCATTTTGAGGACCTGATGAAGGCCAGCACGTCCTTAATATCATACTCTGCAATTTAACGGAGGTTGTCCGGAAAGGAAGCTCCCATCGTCGTCATCTTTGCAGCTCCTGCAGCACTAAAGATAGGGCGCATAGCCTTTATGCGTGCCTTCCAATAAGGCAATGGCCAGTTATTACTCTTAGAAATTTCGGCCCTTTTTATGACGTGATCTTTTTTGATCTCATTTCGGCCAGGTTCGTTTGGATATGTCACACCTTGAAGTTTATCTTTCATTGGATTGTTGGTAGCTGTATTCTTTTAACATTAGCCTGCATGTGGAAAAAGATAAGTCTCTTTGTCAGGAAGAACGTGTTTGGTCGTGCCCTGCCTAGCAAGCTCATCTGCCTAACAGTTTCCCTCAATGTCCCTGTGTTCCGGAACCCACGTTAGGTTTACACAATTCTGCTTGGTCATGTCTTGAAGAGATCGGCTACATTTTACTGGTAGTTCAGAATTGAACGAATGAGAACCAAGGGATTTAATGTCGGCTTGGATATGGAAACATGAATATATATATATAAAATTTAAATTATGTATGTATGTGAGGGTGGGTCGATTTGTATGGACGAAAGTTAACCGATATCGCGCCATCGATTTTTCGATAGGTTTTGGGCTCAGGAAAGAAAAGTTCCACTACGTATACCAAAAAAAATAATTTTCGAGCCTGCGAAATTTCATTTTTTTTACTTTTTTCGACTTTGATTTTTAAGGTTTTTTTCATGACCTACTAAAAACATTCTCATTTGATTTTAAAATTTTCATGTATACCCTGTCTGATAACAGTCTTTTGAAAAAAAAAAATATTTTTTGGGTTTTGGGGAGTGTTTTGGTTAAAAAATGTACCCTTTCCCAATTTTTTTAATGGTTTTTTCAGCATACATTCAAAAATGTTTTCGATGAAAAAGAGTTTGTCTCATATTTCATGTCCCACTTAAAATTATGCGCTAAAAGCGTTGGCGATAACGGTTTTTTGAAAAAAAATTTTATTTTCGGGTTTTGGAAAAGTCGATTTTTCGACCAAAAGAAGTCCCAAAACCCGAAAATAAAATTTTTTTCAAAAAACCGTATGGTGAAACCCACTGTTATAAGCTAGTATACTATAAATTTTAAAACAAAACAAAAAAAATTTAAATGTGGCGAAAAGTTATAGCGAATAGAATTGTATTTACAGCGTTCTGACAAACAAATAAAGATATGAATTTCAAACTTTCGCCCTATATTGTGTTTGGTTAGAACTGATATTAGAATGTGTAATTATTAGTTAATTTCGCTATAAAAAAAGAAGAAAACTCAAGAAAAGCTTCCTTCCGTGTTTCCTTTTTTTAATTTTTCTTGACTTCACATGGCTTAGATTTTTAAGTGAAATGCAATAATAATTTTGCATTCAAATACTCTTAAGAATGCAATAAATTTCTTTTTCTTCCTAATTGTAATAATCAGAAATTAATTACACACTGCTTAAGTGTATACGATCAATTAGAAGCTCTGTATTGGACTTCATTGCTTTTGTTTTTATTGCTGGCCTGCTTACGAAGCGCCGCAACTAGGCACACCGCGTTTTGCATAGAGAGTTCAGCAGCAAAGAGAAAAATGATTTATTTGCAGTGTCCCACTAAAATTTAAAATTACAAGAAATTTAAATAAATGCCAAAAAAACAAAAAAAAAAATAAATAAATTTCACAGACCTAAAAAAGAGACATAGTTTTTCATTTTGCAATGAACGACTAAACTCAATGGGTATTGGACGATGGTCACGACAGTTCCGATGCAGCACACACGATTACCGGCAGCGGTAGATCTCTACGACTTATGCGGCATACCACAAAATGCTAGAAAACACAGCGCTGCTGCTTAAGGAAATGTAAGTAAGCTAGCTAATATATATAGATACTTGTATGTCTGTAAGTCTGCTATGGCAACGAATGCGATGATCTGAAAGCAAAAAATAATTATCATGCGCATCGCTAGCTTGAAAATAGACCAATATAACAAAGCAAAGGCATACATTAAGCGCCAAATGAAACTCATTCATGACCGCACAGAAGAATGAAATACGAGTACTACACGGCACGTACAACAACATACAAGTTTACAACAATGAAAACAGCACAACAAATGTTTGGAAAGACGCTCGTTTAGCGGTTGCTGTGCAAGCCGGCACACGCTACGAGTAGAAATCTAGTTGAGCACAGCAAAGAGAGAGATTGAAAAAATAAAAACTAACGTGCTAAATTGAGTGCACTGAGTAAGAGAGGCACATACAAAGAATCAAGTTGAAAATATAGGCGCCCAAGCGCACACGAAAAACCCTTGACAATGATCTTCAGCGCAACTTGGCTTTCAGCTCGACATGCTCTCAAAAATGCAGACTTAAACCACATCACTCTTGAGTGAACATTTTGAGTATTTGAGTAAAAGCAACTTAAAAGAAAGTCGCTTGTTATATTAGAGCGGCTACACCTGCAGCTACGAACTAAGCTAACAGCTGTTTAATGATCTTCGCTGCTGGCGCGAAACTTCAAGAAAAGCTTCGTTAACGCATTTCAGCAGTTCTTTTTGTAGTTGTGTAGCGACCGAAGCAAATTTTCCGAAATAGCTGAGGTAATGATAAATTAAGGAAGCTGCGCAGCGCTACTCTTGGCTTGAATGTGCATTGAATGCATGTTAAACATTCCCTCAAACCAAACAACAACACCATTACGGCTAACAAACAGCATGTTTTCTATAAAGTTTCATGCATTTCAAATATTCACCTTGTTTTACTGGATATAAATTTGTTCTGCCTATTGTCTTTAAACGATTTGTTATTAGAATTAAAATCGAAAACACAGCGATGTGCGCCCAGAGCAGCCCGCACGCAAGAAATTCTTTGCCTCATTTTTTTTCCTTTTTCCTTTTCTGTTGCTAAGCCGGCAATTGCATGTCTTCGCGTGCATGGAAATGGGCAGCATTTCTGACAGGCAATTAAAACTTCTAATTAGATTATAATAACTTTTCAACAATAGCTCATTGACTAAAATGCGCATGCAGCTGTTTGCAGTACTTTAAAATAAATACGAACAATTATCGCACAGAATCTCTTCAGGTGGGAGGTTCACAAGTGGTTAAAGGGAATCAGATTTTGTTGAGGAATATTTTCCGCAGTGCTTGTTTTATATTATGTTACGGGCAGCGGAAGTAAATTTTTTAATGTAACATAAATCATTCCATCTAAAGAAATTTCAAAGTTCAATATTCTAAGAGTTAAGAGACTTTATATTATTTTAGCTCAATTAAATTCAATTCAGTTTAATTTAATTTAATTTATTTTATTTTATAATATCATATTATACTTTATTTTATGTTATTATATTTTATTTCAGTGTAGTTAAGTTTATTTCATTTTATTTTTTTTATTTTATTTTGTTTTATTTTATTCTATTTTATTTTATTTTATTTTATTTTATTTTATTTTATTTTATTTTATTTTATTTTATTTTATTTTATTTTATTTTATTTTATTTTATTTTATTCTATCTTATTTTATTTTATTTTCTTTTATTTTATTTTATTTTATTTTATTTTATTTTATTTTATTTTATTTTATTTTATTTTATTTTATTTTATTTTATTTTATTTTATTTTATTTTTTTTACCTTGCTGTGTTTTATTTTTATTTTAATTTTTTTTTATTATTAGTTTATTTAATTTTTTTTATTTCATTTTATATTTTTTTATTTTATGTCATTTTATTAAATTTTTTTAAGTGTTGTTTATTTTTTTTAATTTAATTTTATTGAATTTTTATAATTTTATTTTATTTCTTTTTTTTTTTTTATTTTTTTTTATTTTTTTTTTTTTTGTTATTACATTATTTTATTTTATTTTATTTTTTTATTTTATTTTATATGAATTTTTTTTATTTTGTTTATTTAATTTATATAATTTTATTTTCTTTTCTTTTACTTTATTTTATTTTATTATTACTTTATATTATTTTATTTTATTTTTTATTTCATTTTATATTGTTTTAGTTTATATCATTTTATTAAATTTTTTTAATTTCTGCTTAGTTTTTATTTTTTTAAATTTAATGTAATATTATATTTTTATAATTTTATTTTCTTTTTTAAATTTTATTTAATTTAATTTTGTTTTGTTTTAAGTTATTTTATTTTCATTTTATTTTTTATTTTCCTTGTTATTATATAATTTTATTTTATTTTACTTTATTTATTTTGTTGTATTTCATTTTATTTTCTTTTATTTTATTTTATTTTAGTAAGTTTAACAAGCTCAAGACCAGTTGATAATAATTCTTAGTTAATTATTATTATTTTTTGATTAACTAGAGCAAAAATTTTAAGCAACTAACATGCTATAGTTAGTTCATATAAAGGTAACTGTTTGTTGTGAAAATGGGCGAAATCGGTTAATGTCCACGCCTAGTTTTTTAACATAGTTCCGAAAAATTTTTTTGTAAAATTTAAAAAGCGATATTTCCACAACTAAGCAAGTTATATCAATCAGATTTTGCACACATAACAAGCTTTTTAAGAAAAACTCGGGCGCTAAAAAATTTTTTCAATTTTGAAGAAGTAGGCGCGGCGCCGCCCACTTTTCAGCATAAAATTTCTGCACTTTTCAAAGGCAATCGCTTATAATTCAATCTTTATATTTCTATGAAAATTGGTCTGCTGCTTCCCAGTAGTATGTGTTATACCCCTGCCAAAAATTAGCCAAATCGGGAAACACACAATCGAAATATTCGGGCACGTAGTTAATAGCCCACTGCAATAGCGAAGTTATATATATTTTTTGAGTTTCATACCTTTCATAAACATTAAATGTATGTAAGTATGAGAACAAGAAGAGAAAAGTTCACTAAAATGACCAGCACGATGAACGGAGTCGATTTAGGCATGTCCGTCTGTCCGTCCGTCTGCCTGTCTGTGCGTCTGTCTATTTGAACGCAAGCTAGTCTCTCAGTTTTACAAAAGAATGCTGAAATTCGTTGTTTGCTTTCGCCATTTTATAATATACTAGCAAACCCGGTAGGCGTTGTTTTGACATTTTGATACATTGAACACATCTATATATAAAATGTCATTCATTTTAACCAAATAAACTCCTAGATATACCGAACTGCAGCTTTATATAACCTGGGGGCTTTTCCAAAAGCTATATACAGACTGTCTCGTGCCCAGCGAACTCCTGAACCTACCGTGAAAGCTCAAGAGCAAAAGAAAACACAAAATATGTAGGCGTGGCACCGCACACTTTTGAAAAATTATGTAGATATTGATTAAGTGACACTCCTATCAGAAAATGCTATAAATTTTGCGATTGGCCCCTAAAGTCAGTTCTGTTTTGACATTTGTGTAGTAAACACATGCGAAATACACGTTAATAAACAATGTTACGCTACACTGCTCCAGAGCGCGGAATATTGCTGACTATTTATTTGACCAATAATCGGTCGGGGCCAAACGGTTACTGTGAATGGTGAGCGCTACAGAGCAATGATCAACGAGTTCTTTTTGCCGCAACTTGATGAATTGGGATTGGAAAACATGTGGTTCCAACAAGACGGTGCAACAGCACACACTGCACGTGCCACAACCGATATGCTGAACATCGGAAGCTTACTTTTGCGCCACCTTGTATATGCAAATTTCATCAATTTAGGACCAAAAAATTTCGAAGTCTGGGGGCGTGGCTCCGCCTACTTTTCGAAAACTATATATTGTCTATGCTGTACCCAGTGAACCCAAGTATATATTGTGAAAATTTCATAAAGATCGGTTGAGTTCTTTGCGCCTATGAAAGACACCCTTTTTTATATCTATTTTTGTTACGCACACAAGGTATATTACTTTATTCGGCATAAATGATTCGAGATATATATTTATTAATGTATATCAAAACCTTCAGGATGAAAAGTAAAATATCCGTGCAAGTAGTTAATACCCCACTGCAAAAGCGAAGTTGTATATCTTTTTTGATTTTCATACCTTTCATGAACATGAAATGTTTGTACGCATGAGAAGAAAAAGAGACAGTCTCATCAAAAAGTATACTCAAATGATCAGGAGGATGAGCTGAGTCGATGTAGGCGTGCCCGTCTCTCTCTGTCTGTACGTCTATCTATTTGAACGCAAATACGAACTGAAAGTTTTAAAATAGACCTGCGTAAATTGGGATGACATAATAGATCACTACTAGGTATATAATGTTCGGTTCCAACAGAACTTAGACTTCCTTAATTGTTAACTTTATAAATGGTTTAGTGTTGGCGGTAGAAAGTTTTCACTTTTACATGTAAGGCTATATCTTAATCCGAATAAAAAGTCAAACAATTCGATTATTAATGGCATTATTATTGATCTTTAGTTAGTCACAAAATAATTCGGTTATAAATTATTAGCATTAATAATAGTGGTTAAAAAGGTTACTTGATAACTGACGGTTAGTGAAAATGATGTAGGCCACTTGAATCAGTATACACAACTCGGTGCTTTTTGAATATGATGATGACGAAGATTATGAAGAGCGTGTTAACGATGAGGGAGATATATCAATTTTGAACTTCTTATATGACTAGATTCCTTAACGCCGTGAGAACTATTAATTATTTTGGAGAAATTTATTCATATTTTATACTTTGAAGAAGACGTCCTTATACTTTAATTCTTGCATGCTGAATTATCACAAATTCGATGCAATGAATTCCGTCAAAAACATTTGCTTATTTGCCGCAGGTGTCCACCACTATAACGCATTAAGTAACACGAACAATGGAAGAATAAAATACATTTTTGAGTAATAGTTTGGACCCACCCCCATTTATGCAAATTGAATTGGACAAAGGCGCCAACATGAAAATAAGCAAATCTCCTGCATTTAGATCTCTTTTACATGGTAACCAGCAGCAACTTATTTCAATAAGTAACACGGACTGGCATTAGCAAAGGAGATATTTCCGCTTAGTTTTTTGAAATGCACACATGCACTTTAATAAATTTAAGGGATGTGAATCCCGGATACCGCTGGGTTAACTAATACCGAAAATTATAAGAGGGGGATTCATTTAACCTTATAAACACCTTATAAAGCGTGTAAACGTATAATTTTATCAAGTGTGTAAATGAACTGTCTTTTTTGTATGAAAAATAGTAATTTGATACATTTACACGCGCTTTTTAGTGGGTAAACCCTGTAAAATCAAAAAATGCAACCATGTGCGCACGACAACTGTTCACCGTTTGTGATTTATATTTATATTACTTGGCGCAGATTTTGAGAAAAATAATGGAAGAGGTAAGTTACCAACAAAATATTCGAAATTCATGCAATTTTATGTATATTTTTTTGTGTTTTAGATAACTGAAACGAAGTGCAAGCGTAGCAGGGTCAATCCATCACATAAATGGACAGTGACAGAGGCAACTCATTTGCTAGAAGCGGTTGCGGTTGCAATTTGTTGACAAATAATCAGCTGATCGATAAATTTATCAAACAAGATTGACAGTGTTTGTAAACAGATACAAATTTACACTTTATAAATTTATATGCTTAAATGAATCCGCTTAATATTAAAATTTGGCTAGACGAAGATATTTTCGGAGTTTGCAGTTTTGGGGGCAACAGGTTGTAACGGCCTGAGTAAATTTTTAAAAATTTGCAGAGTTTTCAGCGATTTTAAAGCTTAAATCATTATCTAAAATAATGGACTTGAGATGTAATTCGACAATCAAAGTAAGTAAATAAATTGGACCGAAATCATAGTTAAATTAAAATAGCGTTTTATCTACTTAAACATGATTGATCGTGTCTATGGTTGTGTTTGTGACGTTGCTTACTCCAAGACTGGTATGTATACTATGGTTTGTGAATAAAATAGTATACTATGGTTTGTGCATAAAATAGTGGACACAGGGTGACCTTGGAAAACATAAAAAATTTCTTCATACCACCAACCAATTAAAATTTTTTTCATAAGTGGACCCTGTTACATTTCATTTTAGCTAAACTATTTGTTTAACATGACTATGATTGACCAACATTTTAAATGTCTTTTAAGTTAAGTAAAGATCTTATTTAAAACGCGTGTTAAGCAACGACTATGACTAAAGGCCATAGAGTTTTGGTTTGTTATTTGATTTTGAAAGTACAATTAATTTTATTTAGGGGATAAATAAAAAGTTAGACATTTTGAATACTAAATACTTTTTCCTTTATTTTGTTTTAATATAACTCTTTATGCCTAGGCTAAATTATTTTATAGTACATAAGTTGACTTAGGTTGTTATAACAAACCTAAATGCTTACAGCCATGTGAACTATATGGAACAGAATTTACAATTTCTTGAAAAAATCAATAGGCTTTTGTAAAGCAAGTAGTTGAAAAATAAAGACTAAAACCCGGTTAAACTCTTTATCTTGAAATCCCGAAAATCATGCGGTGAAGAACTCAAGTGAACCCAAGTGAGGGAGTATAAGTTAGAGTGTAGACGAACATTATATACTCTGCTGCAAGCTTTGGCAACAAAGTTAAATCAACTTTTTTCGTGTTATAAGAAATTCGCCATGCATCATTCAATGTGGGCGTCATAATCAACCCTTTAATTTAATTGCTCAATTGATGCTTTTATGTAGGTGCCACAAATCTGAAGAGGTAAAATGCTATATTTCAAGCAGACCTACTTATGTGTTGCCACTAGGCAGTTTTCACAGGGTTGCCACCTATTTGGAACTTAAAAAAATGCATTGTTGTATGTCAACAAAAACATATCGAGGGTTGCCACCTACGTCCCTTATATTTTTTATTTCTTCCGATATCCGCCACGAACTCAAAAACTAGTTGCACCATTTAATTAATACACACGTTTGGTAAGTAAAAATATATACGTATGAAAATGACCAGAATTTCTTTAGTATATACAAAAAAAAAAATTATATCTAAGTTCAAAAAATGGCTAATAGAGCTGGGTCGTCCAGGTACTAAGTGCATTTTTTACTAAGAAATTACTTTTTCTGAGCTATTCGCAGTTGAGTATAACAAGTGGCATCCCTAATATACACTCATCTCCTACATCTACATTCTACATTTCATTTTCGAATAGTTCGCGTCGTATTGCAGGAGTGTTGCGTTACAAATGCTCATTAAATTAACGCGCCTTGTGATAAGATTGTGAATAGCAACAACAGCTACAACACGAACAATAGCGCAACACACAAGAAACAATGCATCGCTTAGGAAAAATGACCATAAATGTGAAGAGGCAAAAAATTGATGGCAAAGTTTTGGCCAAAAGGCAAACTTTCAGGAAGAAGATTTCAGTTACGTTTGTTTTACAACTTCCGCGCTCCTGCTCCTCCTCCCCCTCCTCAAATTAGTGTTGTTGTATATTGCTTTTTGTTCAAAGGCAGTGTGGGCTGCTTACAGTTAAACGCGATTGAATAGTGTTCATCAGTTTAATAGTGGTATTTAGTAAATTAATATGGAAAGGTTAGAGGATAAGCGCCACGCGAAGTCTTCCTACTCATCTGTGGTGTTGTTACATTTTAAAGCTTTGTATAGATTATGCATAAAAACGAATGGGCATTAGATATATACATATATGCGTAATTATTATTTTCAATACAAATTGATACTAAATTTGTTCAATAAATTGAGAAATATAAATGAACGGCAAATTATATTTAAGCCATATTTTTGTTACAGAGTATTCTTTAATAGTGATAATACTTGGAGTGAGGTATTACGCTGCGACCTAAAGATTTGTTCTGCCTTGATATCCTCATAGCAGTATCATCCTCACTATCACAAAAATGCTGCAGTGTGCTGTCTAAATGCTTATTTTCGACACATGGGACTAAAGTCTTTAATGGCCAGTGAGAACTTCCGCCACGACCTCCAGTTTGTTCTTCGATAAGAAGATTATTGCTTCTTAAATGCGGCCTGCCTGTCAAATTTGTTTATTATAACGACTACTCATACAACCAAACAAAAACAACACTCAAAAGCCCATTTCGGTTTTAGAGCCCTCTGTACAAGACCCATGTACTCCATTCTACTGAAACCTTTCAACTTCACCGACGTTTTTTTTTCTCCTCTAAGCTGATGATATAAGCGATCCTATGCCTTTGAAGTTGGCTGATTTGGGGATGATTTTCTTTTCTGATCTCTGCTACACGGTGCCATACGACTTTTGCTCTTCTACGCCGTCTTTCGCTACGTTTCATATGGTTAGTTTCTTTCGATTATCATATACAAAGGGGTCATTTGAGCAGCAACACCATAGAACGTGTGGATTTTAGCGCATGGTTACCCCACTACACTTATGACTGCTGTGCAATCCCAACGTATTATTTTTTAGGCCTAGCATTCTTTAGAATCTGAAATACCTTTGAGAAATTAAATACTTTGTCTCCTGTTGCCAAATTTATACAAGTGTAAAACAGTCTATACTTAGAGAAATGAACAAAGTTCCATCCAAAAAAAGTAGGAGATTTTGGGAGCTTTTGTAGCTTGTATTTAAGGCATCTCAATGCAAACAAGTTTGGCATAAAGGGTAGTAAGATTTGGTCCCGCTTCAGTGGGATCGGATTTATTCATGCAAAGCACTACCGTTTTCGAAAAATAAGAGCCCACTGCCGGTGTATTTACTGCAAGAAAACCGAAATATACTCGAAGAACATGGTGGGAGTCCATTTTATCTATATTCAGAAGTTTCGACGGTCCCAGTAGTCTGCTGAACAATAGCAAAGCAGCTAGTTTACACCTTTTCAGCCACGACGCGAGGTATTATGTTCCAGTAACATATAATCTGCATAGGTACAAATAGGTCTGAGCTAGGTGAATACCTAAGCTAATCTGAATATAATCGTTCTATTAATCTTGAGAATTTTTGAAGATCGTACTTCGTTGTAGGAGAACTACATCCTCCTAGACACTCTATAGGACTGCAATGGCTTCTTATTATTATAAGCCTAGCTAATATCGTACTGAGAAATAAGTCGCTAATAAGTCAGAACGGTGTCCATACACCACCTCGTTCCATACCTGAACACCAGATTATCAGAGATAATCACATTTGCCTTTATTCTACGATGGATCGTTACCCATATAAGATAGGTTATCCTGGCCGGCCCGAGCATTCTACGAGCCGTCTGAATGACAGTGAAAATTAATATTCTACTTTTGGTGATATCCTGTATGCCTTTTGGGCAGCATCCAATATGTAGGATTGATGTATCAAAGCCTCTCTTAGGTCAGCTGTAGTCTATTTTCGTGGTGGTATAGTAATGATCATTAGTAATGAGCAAAGTACACTCATATATGAACACTTTCCTGAGTCATACCAAAGATTTTGCTTGGGCTTCTCATCTCCTCTGCCACCACCAATAGTCTTCGACAAAAACACCTTACGGGCCGAAATAACTTATTGACTCGCCGAGCATGACCTAGCCAGGGTAGTGGCTTATTTTTTTAAATGTTTCTAAACCAACATCATTAGCTTTGGTTTTATTAGCCATCCTAGGTTCTTGATTATGTTATCCAAAGAGAAAATTACGATCTTTAGATATCTATTCTGAAATTAATAGTATTTCATCTGATCCTACCCCAACTGTATGCTCGAATGATTACATTTAACCACATCGATCCATCTGAGTTATTCTACTACCTTCCTACTTTATTCAGAGTTTCTTGTAGCCAGAGTACGTAGGCAGTCACAGTCAGATTTGTAACCAAATTCACCTCTTTTATTTGAGGTGGAGGGTTGGATTAAAGAAGGTACGATCTATAAAGCTCTGCATTTCATTGTGTTGATCTTCCGACAGGGTAGTAAGCTGATTTTTGTTGGAACGCCGAAACCGGTTTGTCACAAAACCAAACTTGACAAGGGATGACGGAAAATCGTTCCAACAAAAATCAACTCTGCATTTCAATTACAGGACTTTTGATTCCCCAAAATGCATTTTTAGTTATTATGCTGGAGTCTCTAGATTTTGTGTTAGCAAACTTCAAAGTCATAATCATTGATATAGCTTGGTCATACGAAGCGTTAAGGGAATACCCTGTTCTGGGAAATCAGAAGTTTTTTTGTAGAGAGCCTGATCCAATAAGTCAGTAAAATACCACAGGGTCTTTGTAAGTGACGATGAGCCTCGAATAACTAAACAGCTGTTAGCAAAAAAAACAACAACGATCAGCTTGCTTTTTCCACCTCAGAACTTCGAAGAATATATACCCATGCTAAACGGCACAAACTGATTGATTTTTATGTCAGTTATGGAAAATATAGCTTCTGGGTTCCCCAAAGTTAAACAGGTTCTCTCCTTCTCTTTGACTTGATTGTTATTTTTGCACAACCATTCATCTAAGGGTTTGAAGCACTCGGACAGGTTACAACAAAATGTTTGGAAAAATATTTCTAAAAATAAGAGCATCCCTTTCTCTGTCAGCAAATCCTTCTGAGTATATTTCTGCCATGAAAAAGATTTCAATCATGTCGACATGGAAAAAATAGCTTCTTCAATTTGTGAAGAAATCAGAGGTAGCACATCCCAAAATTAGACAAGAGCTCGGTCTTAATTTCCAAATTGTTATTACAACAATTCTCATAAATTGCAAACCGCCTGATAAACGTGATATAGGCCAATCCTGCTCTTCATTCGAATAAACTTTAAATAGGTCCTTGAACTTTTAATTCTTTAATCCAAAATGTTTAAAGGAAAATTTGAGCTAAAAGAAGTTGCACTTTTTTCATCTGTTTTTCTATTGAAACGTAATAAAATAGTGTAAAATAATAACCTTTTCAACTCCAAAACCTTTTCTCCCAACCCAACACCACTTAAGCTTTCAATCGACAATATGAAAATAATTGATCCCCCTTCTCCATTTCTACCAGCCACTTGATTCTTGAAATCCCTAAGCTAACTGCTGCGCATTCCACTAGCTGGTGGTAAATTTCCATTTAAAATTCATAGCGTTCAAGTTGTTGGTACTTCCGCTGAACGAAAACCCTCAAAGTCAATGGCATGTGTGCGGCCAACGACTTGTACTAAACGGCTGTATGCAGCATGCAGCGAACGCGCAATGTTTCAAGTTAGATCTAGCGCATCATTAGTTCTGATTGAATTTTTATTAATATCGCTAGCAACGCCTAAGTTAAGTTCATAAATCAATATAAACTTATGAGCATGAGTACAGTGACTTACATCGAAAATGCGATATTCAAATTTCTCTCTTTTCATTTTATTTTAATTTAAAGAAAAATTTTTGGTTTTTAATTATTTAATGGCAGCGAATGTATTATATCCCGATTGAAAAACAATAAAGCAGCTGGCGCTGATTGTTTGCCTGCTGAGCTATTCAAACACGGAGGCGAGGAGCTGGTAAGGCGCATGCATCAGCTTCTATGCAGAATTTGGTCGGATGAATGCATGCCTGAAGATTGGAATCTAAGTGTTCTCTGCCCAATCCACAAGAAGGGCGATCTTGCAAACTGCGTCAACTATCGCGGAAACAGCCTTTTGAATATCGCATATAAGGTCCTATCAAGCGTATTGTGCGAAAGACTGAAGCCTGATGTGAACAGACTGATTGGACCTTATCAGTGTGGCTTCAGACCTGGTAAATCTACCATCGACCAGATTTTTACAATACGGAAAATCTTGGAAAAAACCCGTGAAAAAACAATCGACACGCATCATCTCTTTGTTGATTTTAAAGCCGCTTTCGATAGCACGAAAAGGAGCTGCCTATATGCCGCTATGTCTGAATTTGGTTTCCCCGCAAAACTTATACGGCTATGCAAAATGACCTTGAGCAACACCGCCAGCTCAGTCAGAATTGGGAAGTACCTCTCCGAGCCGTTCGAAACTAAACGAGGTTTCAGACAGGGTGACCCCCTATCGTGCGATTTCTTTAATTTAATGCTGGAGAAAATAATACAAGCTGCAGAACTTAACCGCGCTGGAACAATATTTTATAAAAGCGTCCAACTGTTGGCATATGCTGACGATATTGATATCATTGGCCTTAACAACCGCGCCGTAACTTCTGCTTACTCCAAATTAGAAAAAGAAGCGGAGAAAATGGGATTGGTGGTGAACGAGGGCAAAACGAAGTACCTTCTGTCATCATGCAAAGAGTCAGCGCATTCGCGCCTTGGCAACCAAGCCACTGTTGGCAGCAATAATTTCGAAATAGTAAAGGACTTCGTTTACCTGGGAACCAGCATTAATACCAACAATAATGTTAGCCTAGAAAGCCGACGAAGAATCACTCTTGCAAACAAATGCTACTTCGGACTGAGTAGGCAATTGAAAAGTAAAGTCCTCTCTCGACGAACGAAAATAACACTCTACAAGTCACTCATCGCACCCGTCCTGCTATATGGTGCAGAAGCGTGGACACTAACAACATCTGATGAGGCGGCTCTGGGAGTATTCGAGAGAAAGGTTCTTCGAAAGATTTGTGGACCTCTACGCGTTGGCGACGGCGAGTACCGAAGAAGATTTAATGATGAGCTGTATGAACTTTACGCAGACGCCGACATAGTTCAGCGAATTAAAACACAGCGGCTTCGCTGGCTAGGCCACGTAGTGCGAATGAGCGAAGATGCTCCAGCCCAGAAGGTATTCTTATCGGCACCCGCCGGTGGAGGCAGAGGAAGAGGGAGACCACCACTCCGATGGAAGGACCAAGTGGAGACTGATTTGCGATCCCGCGGTGTTTCCAATTGGCGCCAGTTGGCGCAACGAAGAAACGACTGGCGAGCTATGTTGGACGGTCAAAATCGCCCAGGCGGTTAGATGACCATTTAAAGAAGAAGAAAGAATGTATTTTTAATGCTATGTTATTTGTTATAAATGTTTAGAAATTGCACAACAATTTCAACTGTATTTTTTTAACCTTTGGTTGCCCTGCCTATATAAATATTTCGTTGGCTGAGTGGAAAATCACGCTATTTCGAAATATTTTTGAAGAACACACTATTTGGTTTAATAAGTCACTATCTCAGAATTTTTTCAACAACTTCCTATCTCAGGACTTGATTTAAAAATTCTCCATCTCCGTTGAAAATATATTGAATTTTCGTAGGGCATTCTTGGAAGTGATACTAAGATAGTGCGTTCCTCAAACACATTTTTAAACAAGATGATTGCCAAAAATAATTTGAAATGGGCTGATAATTTTGGAGAAAAAAAAAAACAATTTTTTTAAATTTAAAAAATTGTCCCATTTTAGCTATGAATGACTGTATGTAATAACCGTATACGCATAGGCAAGTATGTAATAGAATAAACTAAAGAGTTTAACGACTTTAGCTTCCAGCTATGAGAAAATTTCAAGAAGAAAAGCGTCTAGAGACATATTAACAAGAGCAAAACGAAAAACATCAACAACGCGTGTCATAACTACCAACAACAATAGAAACAACATCCAGTCCAACAATTTAAACAAATTAAAGTAAAAATTTTTTTTTTCTTTTTCTTCTTGCTTGAACAGCTGCAGAGATTACGCATAGCCGCATTGGCCACAATTCCGTTGTTGTTCTACCAATTATTGCTTTCCCGTTGATTTTATTTTCCTTCGCAAGCAGACATATTCACATAAACATGGAAAAATTAAATTATCGAACATGCTTTGGCAAGTGCTGGAGAAATGCAAATCAACCTCAAGAATTTCCTGCGCACCCATTTCTAATGCTCATTGAACAGCAACAACAACAGAAGTAAAAGCAGTCAAAGCTGCAACAGCGACACTTAATGTTCTATTAAAGCACCACATGACTGTTGCACTTACAAAATCGAATTTGTAGCCAATATGCTGAGGATGCTGTTGTTTTTTTTTTTATAGTAAGGCTCTAGAATAAAACTAAAAATAAACTCTGATTTTTTATTGAGCTTTTTAAAAATTTTGTTCTAAGATCTTTTTTATGTCGACCGAACTGAAAATCGGAGTCACCTAAGTTGAGTTTTAAGATAAATCAAGTATAATAGAAAAACTGTTGTGCTTCGGAAAGAATGCGGAGTGAAAATCAAATACGATTAAAAGAAATAAGCTAAGAGTAGAACCGAGCGATTTAGTGACTGCGAACTTTTAACAATATACATACGTATATAGGTCAACAGCCCTTAATAACTCTTTGTTTAACCGTCTAAACAATTTTGACCTTCCAGCAAAGCGCGCCACCTGACTTATCCTTTGCGAGTTGACGCCAATTAGAAACGGCAAGGAATCGCAGATCGTTATCAAGTTGGTCTTTCCAACGAAGTGGGGCCTCGCTCTTCCCCTGCTTTCATAGGTGGGTTCCGACAAGAATACCTTCCAGGCCGGAGCATCTTCTTCCATTCGCATTACATGACCAAGCCAACGTAGTCGCTGGGTTTTAATTCGTTGGACAGTGTCGATTTATGCGTAGAGCTCATACAACTCATCATTAAATCTTCTTCGATAAACACCGCCGGCATCGCGTAGGGGCCCATACGTCCTTCGAAAAAATTTTCTCTCAAAAACTGCAAGGCCGACTCACAATGTAATTCATACAAATCTAACCATTAGACCAAACATGTTTCTAGTGCTTGGAATTTCAAAAAAACATTTCGAATTTATTTGGGTTCAGTTCCGAAACTGGTTCGAATAAATGGCTAGTTATTCAAGTCAAAGTGCTGTATTTAGCTACCGTTGTGTCGAATAAGCCACAGAGTTGAGCATCATAATTTTCGTCTTCTATTCCACAAATTGCAGATTCTTTTGCTGGTTTTATTTAACTGTACTAATTTGTTTCGGAAAGTTGTTGTACTTCAGTTTTTCCATTCACTTGTTTTGCTGTTTTCATCTGTGCTTTTATTGACTTTTATTTTTCCTCAACAAATAGCGCGGAAGCAACAAATGAGGCAACAGTTTGTGGTTTTGTTCGATGTGGCACAATTTAATTTTTATGTCACCGAAACCAAAACGGCATCAATCAATTGCTGAATTGAGAACTTCTTTAGATGCCATTGCAAAATAACTACATAGTTACCACACGTTCGGCAGGGGATGGTTTTGTGTGAAATTTGGTTTCACCATTTAATAAAAATTTAAATTATTCTATTCACCAAGAGGTGTGCTATACTTGGTTTGCATGTAACTATCTAGAGAAATTATTTGATAGAAAGATGCCCTGGGAACATTATGTAGAGATATCTGACTCCGAGGTAATTCCACACTGTCTAGGGTATATTACGAAGAGTATACTTTTTAATGAGTTATAGAACCTTTCAATCGCTATGCAATGCAGGTTCTACGAGAAAAAACTAAAAATAAAATAAACAAAAATAAAGTAAAATAAAATAATGCAAAATAAAATAAATAAAACAGAAATAAAATAAAATTAATTAAATAAAATAATATAATATTAAATAAAAAGGAAAAAAAAATA